>CM038215.1:263691351-264163079 GCA_021442155.1 Cymbidium sinense
AAAAATAAATTTAGCTGCAATGTATGCATCTCAAGAAAATTAAGAGTATTTTATTGATGCTTAGTTTTTTTTAATTAATTTCACTCGTTCTAAGTTGAATTGGATTGTAGACATAGTATGTTTTATGTGTTGACTAAAAGTCAACACATAAAAAAATTTTTAAAAAATTTAATCAAATGTATAAAAATAGAAGTTTTAAATTAAAATAAAAAAAATTAAATTTTATGCCCCAAAATTTTAATTTAGAATTATATTTAAAATATTCAATACCAAAATATCTCAAAATTAAAATATTATTGTTGCATGCTAGAAAACCTTCAGAGTAAAAGTTTTAGATGCTTCTTGGTTGTGAAATCAGACGTGACTATTTAAAAGTGATCGAAACTCAGAATTTTACGGAAAACCGAAAAGAGGGAAAAACATGCTTTAGTAAAAAACTTCCACTATGTATATGTTTTCTGAATCTTCCGTCTGATTACGGAATTGTATGAAAGGAACAACTATGTGATGTGATCAGGTTATGATTCTATTAGTGTCAGATGATGGTGGCTGTCGCGGGCGCGTTAAAATCTGATGCACAATCGCGAGGAACAATCAGCGAACACAATCGGTAGAAATGCGAAAACATCATTGGTAGAAGTCATCATGATGGAGACCAGAGATGGCAAAGATCAGCGGCCGGTGGCGGTGGTTAACGGCCGAGTGGCGGCACGATTGTCTTGGAGGATCTTTAGCTCTCTCCTCCTCTTACTTCCCCATATGAAATGAGGGTTATTTATAATAGGTGGAAGAGTGGCGTCTTACATACAAAATCAACCACCTCTCCATCTGACGGCTCATGATGAATCCTTGATCATATGATGTATTTTGTGTATTTGAATGCTCAAATGATCGAATTATGAGATCTTGGGCTTGTTTGATTCTCATCAAGGCCTTCGATTTGACTATAAACACTCATGTTTGAAAGCTATTTAGGATTTATGATATCCCAAAGTTTCAAGAATATTTTAAGTGCTTGATCTACCGGTTTCAACTTTGGATGCTTACTTTTAGCATCAAGATTCGTTCTTGTAGTAGAGTTTTGGTCATATCGGTTGTCCTATTTTTGGATGACATTATCTCAATCATCCAAAAGTATATGTCAAATATTTGAAAATTCTTCAATGAAATTTGCATCAACCATACATTTTGAAGAAACGATCTTCATGGGAGCATAATATTATGATCAAGTTGTAGAAGTCGCATCATTATGTGGATACGTCGGTATAAGATTTCAAAGTTATGGACCAATTCAGTGTTATGGCACTGCGTAAGGTTCCGGGTTGGATTACGCGAAGCGGGTTGTAAGAAATTGGTAAGTGAAGAAGCGGGGCCTTTGCGTGGGTGAATTGACTTGTGGAAAGGCTGGGCAGACCGGCTGTTTTACGGCCTGAAACGTTCAAAAGCGCGAGGACCGCTGAGGACGCGAGCAAGCGCGAACGCCACGTGGGCTCATCCGTCGTCATGAATATTTAATAGATTTCGACATTTATTTAGCAGTAATCAATTTTACGGAGGTCTTTTGACATCATCGCTTTTCTACTCCAATAAGCGTGTCGACATATTAACTGCTTGATCTCTTGATCAGTTGACCATTAAATTATCACATATGTATATTTTGATTATTTTCAATGTTCTGAATGCGATGGCGAAGTCCGTTTGTCGATCGGAGGTCGTTTCGACTGATTTGATGATGAATCGTGCATTTCAGCTCCAATTTGCGCTCTGAAGCATCCGAAGCCGATCGAATTCATCTTATAAGCTCGATTCGACTCATGTAACATATATGAAGGTCAACAATTCTCTGTATTTTTTAGGGAAATTATTTACTTTTATAGGTAGAAATGCTTACTTCTGTGTTTATTATGTGCAAATCTTGACTAATGCATATATAAACAAATTCTTCATTGTATATTATTTATTTTTTTGTAGGGGTAATGGATACACAATAATCAATTGCTTTTGCTTCAAAAGCCGAAGAGAAAAACTTTATATGGAGCTTGAAACCGAATGAACAACTGGGCTACTGATCATTTTGAGTATGTCGATGCAAATTTACGAAATTCTAATAGATTTAAGGATGCTATCTACCAAGGTGTTGCTCAAAAGTTGAAAGAAAGATTTGAAATTGATGTTATAGGCGGTAATGCAAAATCAAATTCGACATCAAGCGTAGTATATGGAATCATATTCAAGAATTGAAGAAAAATTTGGAGTATCATGGGATGAAAGCAAAAAAATTATTTTCATGGGTCCGAGGAAGAATATGCATCTCACATTGGTAGTGCTTCAACTCAAGCATCTTATTTAAAAAAAATTAAATTGTTAATGTAAAAGTAAGTCTTCTTGTTTATGTCGTCGGCTTCTCCAAAAAATGCTACTTTCCTGAATATTCCTATCGCAAATTATACAGATTTGCAGAAGGTCTATGATGAAGGGCATGCCACTGAAGATTGGACTAAATCTGGAAGTAGTCAAATTCCATTAGGGACTCAGCAAATCAACCTAGATGATGATAATATAGATTTTTTAGATGCATATCAATACAACAAGGTATGAAGTGGATAGAAGTGGATATGAAAGATGACTATAAGTGAATGGCGAAGAGAACAACATCTTCGTCTTCTAAAGGATGCCTCCCAAGAAAGAAAAGGAGAACATGTGTAGGTAAAGGTAGTATTCATGAGTTCATTTCTATGGTAGCTGATAGTGTGGCCCAAGTAGCCAATGCTATCCAATGTTCAACAAGAGCATCTGAGGAGAGAAAAATGTTTGCTGAACTAATGTCTGAGTTATCTAGCATTCCAGGATTTTCTGAAGAAGAAATTGACGTTATCTATGATACGTTATCAAAAAACACAACAATGATTCACTCATTACTCTCTAAACCAGCAGAAGCGAAGGCTCGATGGATGCGTAAGGAACTAAACAAATGATTTCGAGCTGTAGCCCTAGTAATGAAGATTTTGTATTTTGACATTTTGTATTTTGTGGTTGTTTGTAGAGTTGTTCACTCATGACTTTTCAGGATTATCTTTTCTTCTTTGTTTGTTGTTGCTATGTTTGTTCAAGTTTAGTTGTTACTAGCAAATCATCTTCTCTTCGCATTAAATTCTAAGCGCAATATTTATGTTGATAACAATGGAAAAAATAAGTTTCTAAAAAATTACCTTTACTTGTATGTTTTACTGATTTTATGAGCTTGATTGCAGGGTTCTATTTGTGCTGATATGGATGGACTATTTTAGGTTTCTTTCCTTTAAATATGGAAACTCTATATTTCATCTTTGTAATTCAGAAAAAATATACTACTTGGATTCTAGTATATCATAATTTAGCTGCTGCATTATTTTCCACCCCTGGATCTATCAGCTCGGGATTCTTTTACCAACCTAGAATCCAGAGGAGGCTGCACTAATATACAGTGGATTCTATGTCAAATCTGTGGTAAATTGGGTCATACAACACTCAAATGTTGGCATATAATCAATTTTAACTACAACAACAAACTATCCTATCCACCTTCACCTCAAACTTTGCTTAGGGATACTTCAAATGGTTGGTATCTTGATTCAAAAGCATTCTCACACATTGCAAATAACTCCAATCAGCTCATTCAACCACAAGAATATTTGAGAAATCAACAAATGGTTGGCAATATTCACTCCATTCCCATTTTCACCACTAGCAAAGGACTTCTACTTACTCCGAACCGTAAGCTTGTTTTATCTTCTCTTCTTTAGGCTCCAAGTATTTCACATAACCTTATTTTTGTATATCATCTTACCACTGATAACTCATGTTCAATATCATTTGATGCCACTGATTATCATATTAAGGATCTGAACACAAATCAAACACTCCTCTCAGGCCCTTCCCATGAAGGCTTGTATCCTCTTTGTCTTCAGTCTCCTCCTTGTGCACGTCCTTCTACATTCATCTCCAAAGTGGATTCAGCAAATCTATAGCATTGTCATTTGTGACATCTGCATATTGCAGTTTCTCCATGTAATTCCTTCCATTTAGCAAAAAGTTATAAAAACTCATTTACTATGTCAAACACTCGATGTTTTCCCTTTCAACTTATTCACTCGGATGTATGGGGACCTTCCCCAATCATTTCTTCTAATGGATATAAATATTATATTATTTTTATTATATATTGGCAAATTTTCCACGACCTTTTTATCTCGATGATGAATTGCTGCAATATATAGCCGAAATTCATACATGCCCACAACCACAACTACATGAATTGTGTCAAAAATATCATGTTACCTATTTTTTACCATTTTAACAACATTTAACTCTATTAAAAAAAAACTCAGTTATTTACAAAGATAGTTAATAAGTTTTAGAAGAAACTTTTATGCGATTTATGGCCTCTTGGAGGACTAAGTAAAAATAAATGAGATGTTGAATCTACCATCCTCATAAAAAAGTCTGCATCTCACACGAAACTATCTTATTGGCATCACTTGTTGATTCTGAGCTGGAGCTTAGTTGTCGAATTCACCGTCCTATTTATCATTATTAATGTCCTTTTTAGATCTGCTAAATCAAATGAATTTGCTAAACATATTATATGTCACCTACAAATCTCAATGTGAAAATCTCTCTCTCTCTCTCTCTCTCTCTCTCTCTCTCTCTCTCTATATATATATATATATATATATATATGATACATGATTTACTTAACATATGCTTAGACTCACATATCAACAACAACAACAACAAGCCTTAATCCCACTAGGTGGGTTACTACATGAATCCGTCTCCATTTATTGTCTATTATGTGTCAAATTCTCATTTAATTCAAGTATACTAAGATCATTTTTTATACATCTTAACCAAGTCTTTTAGGTCTACCTCTACCTTTCTTAACATAAGGCAAATCTAATGCATCTACTCTCTGTCGGTCATCGAACGGCGACGCTTTATGTGGCCAAACCATCTAGGCCACTCTCCCTAATCTTATCTCCCCTGAGCTACTCCAACTTTTTTTCCCGAACATACTCATTTTGCATTCTATCTCTAAGAGTAAAGCCACTCATCCACCTAAGCATCCTCATCTCTGTAACACTTAACTTAGTCTTATGCTTCTCTTTTATTGGCCAACATTCTACACCATAAGTCATTGCAGGTCTTACCATCTTATAAAATTTTTCCTTAAGTTTAAGTGGAACTTTTCTATCACATAATAGGTCAGATGCATTCCTCCACTTCAACCATCCAACTTGAATTCTACTAATAATATCTCCATCTATTTCACCATCATTTTGAACAATAGAGCCTAAATATCAATCTCACTCTTATTAATGCTTGTTCACCTAAAGTCACAACACTTCTCTAAACCTAAAATTACACTCCATATATTCAATTTTAGATCTACTTAACGAAAACCTTTAGACTCTAAAGTTGACCTCCATAATTCAAGTTTCGTTGGTCTCCCTCTCTAGTCTTATCAACAAGAAGAATGTCATCGAAAAGCATACACCAAGGTACATCTTCTTATAAATGCCTATAAGAACATCCATAACTAAAGTAAAAAGATAAGGGCTTAATCTAATCCTTGATGTAATCCAAATGAAATAGGAAAATATTTTGTCAATCCTCATTGTGTTTGGACACAAGTAACAACTCTAGTATACATATCCTTAATGACTTGAATATAACCAATATTAACTCATTTTATGTTCTAGAACTCTCCAAAGAACATCTCTTGAGACTTTATCATAAGCTTTCTCTAAATCAATAAATATCATATGTAGATCCTCCTTACTTTCTCTATGCTTTTCCATCAAACCTCTTAACAAATGTATAGCATCAATAGTAGATCTACCTGGCATGAAACAAAACTGATTGTGAGAAACTTTTGTATCACATCGTAACTGCTCATTACTCTCTCCCATAATTTTAATGCATGACACATTAACTTAATTCCTCTATAATTTGTACACTCTTGTGCATCACCTTTATTCTTAAATATAGGAACCAACAAACTCTCTCTCCACTCATCTAGCATCTTTTTAGTCTTTAAAATAATATTAAAGATTTGTAAGCCAAGAAATTCCGATCTCCCAAATATTTCCACACTTCTATTGGAATATTATCCGTCATCTTGTTTTCCACATTTCATTTTCTTTAAAGCTTCACTAACTTCGGTTATTAATGACAATAAAATGAAATTCTCTATTTTTGTTTAGGGTATTAAGGTTGCTAAAATCAATCGTACTTTCATCATTCATTGAAAAGTTTATCAAAATACCTCATCCACTATTTTCAATATCGTTTCTAAGAAAAACTTTATTATTTTTCATCCTTAATACACCTCACTTGGTATGTCTTTACTTCTCCTATCTCTTTGGTTGGCTAACTTATACATACATCTTTCACCTTCTTTGGTATTTAATCTATTGTATATATCACTAAAAAAATTTTTTTATCATATATTGCTTTCTTAGAATCTCTACACTTTATATTCCAAATTCTCAGGTTTTACATCTAAACCAAGATTTATAGATGCTTCTTATTTCTTATCTTTTCTTGCATACTCATCCACCACCTATTCTTATTAAAAGAAGCTTTTCCTTTTGATTCTCCAAGCATCTTTGTAACAATTTTTTCTTGATATTTTTTTAGCGTTAGCTTCCTTATGAACATCCAACATTCAAATTTCTTGTAGCTTGCTCTTAAAAATATTTTTATTTGTGTTCTTTAAGTGTCCCCATCTAATCCTAGGACAATAATTTAGTTTATTTTTTCTCTTACAATATTTCATCTTAAAATCTAAAACTAGTAGTCGATGTTGGGTACTTGAATTTTCACTTGGAATGACCTTACAATCTTTATGATCTAAATGATCTATTTTTCTTATCAGAAAATAATCAATTTTTACGTTTTCTTGATCCATTTTATAAGTAATAATATGTTCATCTCTTTTCTTAAATAAAGTGTTAGTACTACAAAATCATAATAAAAATCTAATATAGTCTACCTTCTTCATTACCATCCATACTTCTTGAATAATTTTAAAATCTTCTACTCTTACGTATTATTTAAATCTCTCCCAATAAATACTTTTTCTTGAGGTATCTTTTGTATTAATCTCTCTAATTCATTCCAAAAATTTTCTTTTGAGCTTACCTCCAAACCTACTTGAGGAGCATATACTTAATTTGATAATCTTAGATAATAATAATCTTTAAAGTTATAATTCTATCTTCATATCTATTAATCTTTATAACATTATCCTTCAAATTTTATCTATAATCACACTCAACATTTCTAGTTCGACTTTACTTAATACCAAAGTTTAAAACTTAAACTATCAATCTCTGGCCTTTCACCAATTTAGTTTCTTGAACACATAAAATATTTATCTTTTCATGATCCATAATATCTATTAATTCCATTAATTTACCTGTAGAGTACCTATATTCCAAGATCCTAACCTAATTCTAGTTTCATGGACTAACTTCGCGTTATCCATCCATATGTGAACCTTGCTTATTTGCACCCGTGATCTGGTAATTTCTAACATTTCATATTCAAACATGCGTATAAACTTCAGCCTACGTCTTTTATGGTTATTTAAAGGATTCATGTCATGATTCTTTCGACAAATTTTACGCTGGTTGTTAACTACCTAACACAACCCTCCATTTTTTGCATCCGGACTTGAGACCGACAATGGCTTAGACTCACATGTCATTTAAAATAAATGGTAACTTTAAAAGTATATTAAATAAGTATTTTTAGTATCTTCACTTTTTATTTTAAATATGTAACATCAATAATTTAATAATAGCTTTTTCTTTTGCACTATTTTTTTTTCTTATTTTTTATTATATATATATATATATATATATATATATATATTTATTTATTTTATTACAAAAAATAGTTTAAGTCATTTAATAAATATAATTATTTTTTATGAGCAATTCAAATGAGTTTAAATTGGTATTAATTTTTTAAGGTATAGTATTATAATTTTGTATTTAATGATTGTATGTATCTTATATTTTAATCAATTTAGCTAATTCTTAGTTGAATTGGACCATCAATATTATGTGTTGATTTAAAGTCAATCATTAGAAATGATTGACATCAGAGTCTCACATGACGTCCACCTGAAGACAGAGAACCGTCCCATCACGCTATTACTGTATGGAATCATTTGTGATCAATTTTTTTTTATATTTATATTTATATTTCTTTTATTTCACTTTTTATATTATTTAAATTTAATATAAACATATTAATAATTATTTTAAAAATACTCAAAATATTTGAAATTTATTCTAAGCATTTTCAAAATAATATATATAATTGAAATAAAAAACATTTTAAAAATATAGCAAATAAATACATTTTTTTTCAAAAATAGAAAATAAAAATAAATATCTAATAAAATTGATCCCAAATAAGCCTAAAATATTTATATTTTGTGTCAAGAGATTTAAAATATATATATTGTGAATTGACTATCCAAACGATTCTATATAGATTCAAAATTATTTTTTGCGTAGAATAAGAGATTGAACCAAATGAATTAGATCGATATTTGTCAGCGGTCTAATATTAATCAAATTTGAACTTTTGAATTTTAATAAAATGTCTACAAATAAAATACTTAAATAAAAATGAGAAAATATATACATTTTTATTTTTTTAAATTTAAATTTAGAATTATTTTTGAAATATTTAAAAATAAAATATTATAAATTTAAATATTATATATAATTAATAAAATATTATTATTATATTATTTAAATTTTATTAAAATAATTTTAATATTTATTGATTTATTTAACTTAATTTATTTCTATTTGAATTTGTTGATTCTAAGTTTTTCTTTCTATTTTAATGTTTGATTTTAAAATCATAATTATGATTTTATAAATTTTAATATGAAAAATTATATAAAATACAAGAAATTACACATACCTTTGTCAGATCACATGAATGAGAAATTTCGGAAGATGAGCGTTCCCCGTCAATTATTGAAGCTATCTTAGTTGGATTGAACCGTCGACTCTTACATGTTGACTTAAAGTCAATAATTAAAAATAATTGGTTGTGGCGAGAGTCTTACATAGCATCCAATTGGTTATCAGTTATTTTATTCATCTTATTGATGATGATATAGAAGGTCATCACATCACGTTATTACTGTAAAAAATCATGGGAATCAATTATTTTGTATATTTATATTTATATTTTTATATTATTTAAATTTAATATAAGTATATTAATAATTATTTTAAAAATATGCAAATTATTTAAAATTTATTCTAAGCATTTTCAAAATAATATATATATTAAAATAAAAAATAAAAAATATTTTAAAATATAGCAAATAAATACATTTTTTTGAAAATAGAAAATAAAAATAAAAATATAATAAAATTGATCTCAAATAAGCCTAAAATATTTGAACTATGTGTCAAGGGATTTAAAAAAAAATCATACTAGGATCGATATTTATAAAATATGGTGATTGTAATATTAATCAAATTTAATTTTTTGAATTTTAATAAAATATCTAGAATTAAAATAAAAAGTATTTAAATTTTTATTTTTTAAAATTTGAATTTAAAATTATATTTAAAATAAAATACCTTAAAATTTAAATATTATAATTATATTATTTAAATTTTATTAAAATAATTTTAATATTTATTAATTTATTTAACTTAATTTAATTCTGATTGAATTCGTTGATTCTAAGTTTTTCTTTTCTATTTTAATATTTGATTTTTAAAATTATAATTATGATTTTATAATTTTAATATGAAAAATTATAAAATACAAGAAATTATTCATGTCTATGTGAGATGACATGAGTAAAAAATTTCCAAAGAAAAGATAAGTTTCTATGCACTAATAGGTTTTATGCTATTTGTTAAAATTTTAAGTGGAGGCTAAGGGGTGACCAATTTGGAAACTGACTCATTTCAAATCTTCAAAAATATATTCTAACTTTAATATATGCGTATAATTCAAACATACGCTATTTTTATTTGTTTTTTTTTTCTACAAATACAATAATAAAAAAACAGCACAAAAGAAGAATATGTCTTGCTTCTAGAGTTTTTTTTTTTAACCAAAAAATAAGATCAACAAAGAATTGGTTCTAGAGCAGTTAAAATGATTATATTATTATAAATCAACAAATTAATTTTCTATAGCAGTTTCTTTAGGAGAAAATACATTCGGTCAATTCTTTTAGCATATTAAAATTAAAATAAAAAATATATAATAATTAAAGTCTATTCAATAATTTAATATTTTATGAATCCGTGATGTGAATTATCAATATTTGAACAATCTTTTAAATCTCCTCTCTTTCTCAAGATTATTTGGTTCGATATTTTGAAAATAAATATATTTTAGAGTTCTAAATAAATTCAATATAGTTTATTATTATTATTATATATATAATTTTAATATATTTATATTTCTTATATATAAATTTTAACATTTACATGCTTAACACTCAAACATTATAAAATTTTTTATGTGTAGATATAGTGTTAAATTTTAGTTCTTAGATATATAAATCTTTAGTTTTTTTTTTAAAAAATGTTTGTGGTGCTTAATCTTTATGTTGTTTGATGAAATTTAATGATATTATTTTAATAAAACTAGATATATACACTTGCAAATATTTTTAGTAATCTAATTTTCGAAAATATGTTAAATAAATTGATGAATTAAATAATTTATTTAATAAATCTAATTTTCTAAGGAAATTAAAATGAATTTATAATTATTTAATTCATTTATATTTATTTAAGTTGTGTAATTATTTTATAATTCTTTTAATTTTTAAGATATAATATTCTAATATTACGTTCAAATCATTTATAAAAATAAATTCATTTTTTTTCTACTCTATTTTCAAATATATTTTTTTAAATGTCTACATTTTACTTTCTTTAAAAAATAATATTTACTAAATTCAAGCTAATAATTTATATATGAATATTTTATAAATAATTTAATGACTTTCTATAAATTTAAATATATTTTTAATTTTAAGTATACTTGAAAAAAAAATATTTAAAATATAATATTATTTATGAATATCTCTTTTATATAGAGAAGTAAAATTTTAAAGTAAAATTTTATAATATACTTTATATGATTTGATCGATATTATGATTAATTTAGTTTATGCTTATTATAATAATAAAATTTATATAAAATTTTTTATAAAAATATTTATATTGTATATTTTATTAAATTTAATATTTAAATGTGATTATTTAATATATTTAAAAATGTATTTATTTTTTATAATTAGGATTGATTCATCAATTGAATTCAATTCTATCTCAGTTGCTATAAATTTTTAAAATTTTAGAAAAAAAATAATCTTAAGATTGTATAAAATAGAAAAACAGTTGAGGGACGTGATTCAAATTGACATTGCAAAAGAGAAAATCAAATATCTAAGCTGATGTTTGGGATCAATTTTTTTTCATGTTTTTTATTTTTATTTTTATATTATTTTTTAAAAAAAATTATTTGAATTATTTTTTATCTTTTGTTATTTTTTATTTTTAAAAATAAATAATATTATTTTTAAAATATTCAAAACAGTTTTTAGATATTTTATATATTTTTAAAAATAACAATTACAATTAAATAAATATTATTTTTTAATAAAATATAAACAAAATAAAATATGAGAGAAAATGAGTGATTGTGTTCTCTTTCATTCTCACTCTCACTCTATCTCTTATTTCCACTATAATTATACTTTTTTATATTTACATCACCACTACCGAATAGTCTCCCCCATCCCCTGCTTTAGCTTTTCTTGCCGTGCTTTTACTTTATGAAAGAACGATGTTAAGGATGCCGATTAGAAAAGGATTAATTTTTTAGAGAGAGAGAGATTAAACAGAATTCTATCATATTAGATGCTGCTTGAGAAAATTGGAACTTGGTAAAGCTGCCTTCCCTCATCACCTTTTTATTTTCAGTTCTGATTTCTTCTCTGTGAGTATGACTTGTGATTTTAATTTGCTTTTTGTTCACAAATCTGATTTCTCGGGTAGAGCAGAAATACCATTTTTTTTTTCTTTTTTTCTATTTAGTTTTTTTTTTTTTTTTTTTTTTTTTGCGCAGAAATCAACAAGAATCAGAAGGCAGGGTGGAGCCAATATTTATAGCAATTGATCAGTTTTAGCTTCTGATCTATGCTCGGAATTTAACCGAAAATGATTTCATTTATCTTTTCCTAATATCAGTGAGGTCTCAAAAAATTACTTTCTAACAAAAGGATCGGCTTTCAGCTGCAAAAGGTAGTTTAAAGGAATTTTGTTCCAAAGATAACTCACAATTCTTGTTGTAATAAGATGGAATTTTATTTCTAATTGTAGAACTTGATGATGGCAGGAAAATTTGATCTTAATCTTTCGAGGAAGCCATGGCCGATATTATTGCAATGTTCAGCCGATTGGCAAAGTCAGGACTGTCGGAAATGTTTAGCCAAGTATCCTCCTTTTGGATGGGTCTGCTTCTTCATCAATGGAACCTATACAAGTGCCATGGATGACTTTCAGAGGATAAACAGAATGCTGCCGGATCGAAGCAGTGCTAGAAGATGCTGGCGAGAGAGAACTAGATCTGTGAAATTTTGGCTTTCGGAGATCAGACTCCTGGCTTATGATATTGATGATGTAGTCGATGAGTATGAATACGATGTGTTGAGAGCTCGGATGGAGTCCAGAGCTGTAGAAGAGGCCTACCACTGTGGCAAGCGTAAGCGAGGCTATGATGACCATCATGATGGGGACGGACGAGGGGAAGGTCGTAATTTATTAGTATCCTCGTCATCTCAAGTTCCAGCAATTTCGATGGTATGGCTAAAGATTCGGGAAAGATTCGATGAGATTGAAAGAGATCGAAAGGCACTTCGATTAAGAGAGGAAGATGGAGCGAGGCGATCTGACACTCCACAGAGGCCTCGACCTACCGGTTATCTTGTTCATGAATCAAGTATATTTGGGAGAGAAGGCGACAAGAAGAAGTTAATGGAGCAATTGCTCTCGACTGAGTCCAAAACAACATTGCAGGTAACAATAAAATTACAGTCATTCCTATAGTGGGCATGGGTGGTGCGGGGGAAAACGCTAGCCTCATCTATAATGATCCTAAAATTTGTCACCATTTTGATCTTGAGCATGGATCCATGTTTAGAGGACTTTGATCTTGTGGGAATAACCAAAGATATATCAATCCATAATACACGAGGAACAACGTCGAGGATGTTGGATTCGATCAACTTCAAGATTCCATAAAGAAAGAACTCGTGAAATTTAAAAGGACATTTTTAGTGTTGGATGATGTGTGGAATGAGCAGCAAGGTCTATGGAACGACTTCAAAGTCCCCTTTCTCAATGCCGGCATTGTGAATATCTTGATGACGACTCGGAGTAAAAGGGTTGCAGATGTCATGAGGACTACTGAATTCTGTTGTTTGGATTCTCTTTCCGAAGAAGCAGGTTGGCAATTGTTCCAGCAATGTGCATTATGTGATGATGATAAGTTGATGGAGATTGGTCACAAAATTGTAAAGAAGTGCGGTCGGTTACCTTTGGCAATAAAATTACTTGGAAGCGATCTTCGATTCAAAAGTGATGAAGATAAGTGGATGAGCGTCTTAGAAAGTGAGCTTTGGGACTTGGATCCAGGGAAAGAGGAAATTCTTCCTGCTCTTAGACTGAGTTATCAAAGGATGCCAATTCACTTGAAACCATGCTTTAGGTACTGTGCCATGTTCCCTAAAAAAGAGCAGCTTAACAAGAATCTCCTTGTGTGGATGTGGATAGCACAGGGTTATATCCAACCGAAAATAGCTAACAAGACTATGGAGGAGACAGGAAGAGAGTACTTGGATGAACTTTGTGAGAGATCATTCTTTCAGGAAACAGAAGACAAGGACTTTGTTACAATGCATGACTTGATTTTTGATCTAGCAGCTTTTATTTCTCCCGAAGAGTTCATTGCAATAAAATACGATGGTGGTGATAAGCAAGATATATGCATCCCAAAAATATTGCCACTTAGCTATACATCGTCAATGGGCATATACAAATGATGATGACTCTTTGTTGTTCCCATTTCTTAGCACACAATTTGCTCTTCGTTCTACATTTTATTATGATAGACGATTTCGTAGAATTGGTGATTTCCAATTTTCTTACACAATACGCGTACTTCATATTGAAAGTGTAACATTTGATTCAAACAAGTCTAAATATATTGGGTCGATTGCCTCGTTGAAGCATTTACGGTATCTTCACTTGGACATCAAGTTTAATTATCGTGAAGCATGTGATATGGTAAACTTATTCAATTCGTTTCTCAACATTTATAACTTGCAAGTATTGTATTTAAATTCAAAAGATTTTGGCCTATAAATTTACTTGGAAGCATCAACAAGCTTATCAACCCTGACATTTGATTTTACCATATGGTTCTTTCATTCCATGTGGTATAAGCAAGTTAACTAGCCTCCAGAGTTTAAAACATGTAACTGTCAAGGACGGTGGATTAAGTGAGATAGAAGGCTTGGAAAGTCTTACAGGAGGCATGTATAAGGAATTTATGTTATGTAACTAATGTTGAGAGTGTCAAGAAGGCAAGTTTTAATAAGAATTTGGAAACTTATCTTAAATTGGCTTAAGGACCATGCTTCAATTAATGATGTTGGTGGTTTGGCAGAGCCATACTTGAAGCATTGAGACCCCACAACAACCTCAAGGAATTAGAGTTAAATAATTACCATGGAATCCGATTCCCATTGTGGCTTGGTGATCCCTCGTACTCTAAGTTGCGACATATAACGCTTTGTGAATGTGATGAATGGGATGGATCATGTGGATTGCTGGATAAAGTTCTCCCATGTCTTCAAAGCATTTCCATCAGTTTTTGTGCTAAATTAAAAATTTTAAAACTAGTGCAATCATCCTCACTTAGAAGTTTGTTTATAAAAGCATGTCATGAACTATCAACATTGCAAGGGCTTTGCAATTTGTGCGTGCTTAAACAAGTAGACATATATGGATGTAACAAGCTAACAACATTAATCG
Organism: Cymbidium sinense; assembly: GCA_021442155.1. NCBI lineage: Eukaryota > Viridiplantae > Streptophyta > Magnoliopsida > Asparagales > Orchidaceae > Cymbidium > Cymbidium sinense. The sequence goes on from CM038215.1 coordinate 263,706,504, forward strand.
GTCGAGAACCTTTCATTCCCTTGAAACTAGTCCAATGCTTGAAACTTCAACTCTCTTTAGATGAACAACTTCCAGTCATGTCTAGCGCTGTTGAGGTTATGGATTGCCCTCAATTAAAAGAATTGGAGAATGATTCAAATTTATTGAGGTATGCTTTGTCTCTCCTCAAATCACTTACTTTTCTTGTGAATATTATTGCTTCTATTAGTTGACAATATAAAGAAGTAAAAGAAATGATAAATGTGGTTGATTTGAAATCAAACCACAAATTGCATGAATTTTTTTATATTTCTTACATTTTTTCTTATATTTATTTCCTTCATTTTAAACAAGGATCTCTTACGTTTCTTACATTAAAGTATCTAAGATCGAAAAGTACATTATACGAGACAAGGAGTTGGATGATGACTTACTTAGCTTCATCTCTTTAAAAACTTTATGTATACACGAAGTTTATGAAATACATTTCCCCAAATATGAATGGATTCCATGCAGTCTGAATACCTTGCATCTTGGATCAAGTACATTTTTGCAGTTCTTTCCTCCATACCAAAATTTGTCTGCATTGAGGGAATTAATAATATGGAACTGCGAGGATCTCACACATCTACCAGGAATACAGATGATGGAATTCCTTGAAAAATTAGTGATTATAAAGTGCCCTCAATTCGTGCTATCACCAGTTCAAAGATTGCCATCCAAGCTTCAATATTTGCGGATATGTAATTGCCCCAAGCTCATGTGGTTGCCTGGTCTACAACAACTTCTGTCCCTCAAATATCTAAACCTACATGAGTGTTGTGAACTTATGCCACCGAGGACTTCCCTTCATGCATCAGGTTCAGTTAGAGATTGTTAATTGTCCAAAGCTCAAAGAGTGGTGGCGAAGATATAATCTAAGCTATAATAAGAAGGTGAGAAAGTTATCACGACTACTTCGGGTCCACTCAAAATATATAGTCTGATTTCTTAATTTGTCAAAATATCACTACTAACCTATTTTAATTACGAACCAGGAGCCCCTCAAAGCTATTTATTAACAGGGCAACATATCAACTCATTGAGGAAGCATCTGTACTCTTTGTTGAATACTTGTGTGTTTTGGACTATGATATAGATGATCTCAATATGAATGGCCTACTTTTCTGCCACTTCTCGTTTGCTCCTCTGTCCATGAATATCAGTTATCCACTTTGTTAGACTTAAGCAACTGAGGATATGGAACTGCCCCCATCTTGAAAACCTTTATGGACTAAATTACCTCTTCTATTTGCAAGACATGGATATAAGCAACTGTCCAAACCTCTGTTCTATATATTTCGAATTTGTCAACAGCCTTCAGTCCTTGGCCATTGATAGATGCAACAATATCATCTTTTTGACCTTTGTGGGAAAGGATCTATCTTCAGTTGAGATTTTCCAGTTGCTCATCCTTGAAAAATTATAATATTTCTTGAATTGACAGCCTCCCTCCGTTTCTTGAAAATAAGCTGTCCTGAACTCTATCTTGAAGATGAATTTCTACCACCTATGATCCCACATCTCGAAATCAGAGCATGCTTGCAACTTCAGGAACTGTGCCAAAAACGTCGTGGCACATACTTTCAGGCAAGCCTTTTAGCATCTACTTATGTTAAAATTAAATAAATAAAAAAATCAATTATTTATTTACAAATGAACAATTGAGTCAAAGAAAATCGTAATCTCTAATTATTTTCTTATGACTTCTTGCAGGACTAAGATACCGAATTTGCCATCGCAAGCAATTAATGATCAGAGCTCGGAAGCATGATTCAGTAAACAAACCTCTTGACTTATAAATGATTTTTATAAGAAGGAATCCAATTATGAATTATATGTGCGTTTATGTTGATTTTATTTTAAGATTTCTGGAATGCTGTTTTTACAATATTATTAAATCTAATGTATGATTGATACAGTTGCGTCTTAATTAAGTATTGTATTATTTCTTGGAAAAGTGTAGCAATGCCTTCATCTCAGTTGTGCGTTCAGTTTCAACTATCAGAATAGCTAAAAAAATTGGGTTGAAGCAAGCTAATCTGTAGTGATATGAATACTTCTTTGATAAATATTCAGCTAAAAAACATATAATTATATAAATAAATAATCTTCCACGCCCATGCATGAGAGAAGTATCACCTAATTACATACTGAATTTCTCATACATGTGCATTTTTGCTTTTTTGATGGTTATTAAGAAGAGCGGAATCAGAATTTAGGTTTGGAGAGGGGGATGAAGACAAGGTAGTTATGGTTATAGTGATCTATTCTCACAATACTGACTGTGAAATGAGCAGCTACAAGATGAGAGAAGGATGAACATCTGTTTCTGTGGCATTCTTTTTTAGCTTGTTACTAATGCCTTTTTTTTCTAATCAAATAGATTAGTATTAAATTAAATCATTTTGCATGAACACTTCTTTACTGTGAAAACATATAGTATCTATATTGATGATAGTTTGCAGGTTTTAAGAATCGTGATTGTGCTTTTCAATATTTGTAAAACCTTCAAAATGATATGCCAAATGACTTGGGATAAAAATAAATTAATAAATAAAAACATGAAGTATGTTGCAGAACATGAATTATTTCTAAGAAAGGCTAATGATGCCTTAAATATTTATTTAATTATTGAGTGAAGTTTTGGCATTCTTGACATGAACAATTGCATTAGAGAAATGTCTTACAACCAGTGATTAGAGTGTTCTTATGTTGTTATGCTTGCCTATTCCAACTACTGCCCATTGTTACATATTGCTATAAAATGACAATACAAAAGTAATGATCAATTGATATGTGAATTACGATGTCCGTAACATAACGACAATGTTTTGTGTTAAATCCTATGAATGCTTTGTTCATGGTGATTTGTTTGCCTAATATGGAGCATTAAATGTGTATCTATTGTGGGGATTTATCATACCTTTAATTTATATGATGCATTCACAATTATCCCTCATCATTTTTTTTTCAAAATTATTTTAATGTGATGGAATAGCACACCCTTATTCTTAGTAATTAGATGGTGGATAAATCATCATTAACAATTGAGTTAGTTTTTATTTACTTTTTGAGTGTATTTGACCCACCCATGCTTCTTTTAGAAATATAGCTGGAACTTCTCTGAAACTTTGGTTGGAAGTTCCTTTCTCATGCTCACTGGTTAAGGCTCTTTTACACCAATGGATCCGAGCTATTGATTATAATGGTTGTATATGATTAATTGGCTAGCTCAATTGATCTGATACATCTATGTAGAGAAACTAATCCCTATAAAGATTGATATACTATTGTTTCTTTGGGAGAATTTCAATTCTAATTTTATTCTTTAAATTTTTGTCTTAGTGTTTGATTCTCCATCTATTATCATCCAAATTTGGTCTATATCAATCAATGATCTGCATATTAGGGAAGGAAATAAGTAAATTTAGGTCATTTGAAAAAAGGTGAGACAAAAAAGTGGCTAGAAGAGGTGGGAGAAATAGAGACTTTTTTGCTATGAATGGAGTAGCAAACAGGTTGGAGAAATATGGATTATCATCCAAATTCTTGTTTTTATATCTCTACTCCTTTTATTTGTGAGCTTTTGCATTGGTTTAGTTAGGTTGTAGTGCTTATCAATTGGTAGGAATGACTAACCAACTTTGACCTTCTTATTTGACCTCATCTAATCTATTCATGATTTATGTTGATTGCTTAGAAATCTTATGACAAATTGATAAAGTGATCAAATTTTGTAATTAAACCATTCCTCATTGATTGTCTTCTAGCTTGTGATTTATTAGTCAACATTATTGGCCACACTTTAACAAAATTGGTGGTTCTCCGTTAGCTTTTACCCTTTTTTTTATTACTTTGGACGATTAGTTATTAGAGCCTTCTTGTGTATCCATTTGTATGACTTTGGGTGATTTTTGTCAATCTCATCTATAATATCACTTTCACATAAGGAATCCCTTATTAAAGGCAAGGTCCTTTTTTCACTATGATTCTACAAAATTGTATTTGTCAAATAAATTGCTAGTAGGCCTTATTACATGAATCGATTGATAAATTGGCTTACAAATTTGTAAATTTTATTAATTGCTTTACTCAATACAATTTCATAGCCTGTTAGATTACATAGGAATTTGTAAGCCTTCCAACTTTTACCTAACCCAAACAATCTAAACGGGTAACTAATCACAATAAATCACACTTAAACTTATGTTTCATCTTATTTAGCATTTATTATGTGCAATGGTTAAAATTGTGCTATATTATAAGAAAAGCTTTATTTTAATTAGGATCCTTCATATCATTAAGTTGAGGTTTAATTCTTTTATATTTGGAGGCAAAGTTAGAGATTTTGGTGTTAAGATAATTGGTTTTAAGTAAGCGTATGATGCAAATAGTTTGGCTTTTATGAATAATGATATTAGCATTCATAAATGAGGCAATCATCTACTAACACGATTATTACATTTATAAAAATTTGTAGCATCTTGTCATGCTTGTGTTAGAATATGGCTAAAGTGAAACCTATTCATGATATATTTTCTATAAGCATCTTGATCTAGTATTCAAAGATAGGATGATATGAGATAATATTATTAGAAGGTTTAATGATGGCACACCATGAAAGTGAATTTTATTGATTATCTTTCATGAAAATTGGAGGAATATTATATTTTCTAAAATAATGTGAATACTACCTATGTTTAATAGGTTTTTGTACAAAACTTGCACTAATGAGCAAATTAAGGTTGCAAATTTTGAGAATTCTATGGTTGACATATGATAATAATATGAAGATATAATCTTAGATGAGAAGTATATTTGTTACTATAATGATTCATTTTTAACTAACTTGCAAATGAGTTGAACATGAACAAGTTGGAGCTTTATTCAACTTAATTTGTTATCTATTATGCTGGACATGAATAAACTCAGGTTTGATTAGAAGCTAAAAAATTTTCTGTGTTCTGCTGATGTGCTACAAACCAAGTCAATGATCATCTAATTTATCAACAAATTTTCAAATGATGGCTCAAATTATATGAAACGATTATGCAATCTTACATCGTGTAATATCCTTTCAAGTTCATATGACTTCAAATATTTTTTCCATGATTTTTGAAGTATATTTGATGATTTTTAGTAATAAAATGAATTTTGCATATGCATATATATATATATATATATATATATATATATATATATATATATATATATATATATATATATATATATATATATATATATATATATATATATATATATATTATATATATATATATATATATTTATTTATTTATTTACTTGATAATTGACTATTTTTATTCAACTTGTTTAGTAAATGAGCTAAATTTTTAAAGCTCGACTCATTTTGTTAAAAAATATATTAAATGATTATTATGGAGCTAACTTCGCTAAGGTTACGTATTGCTTCATTATTGATTCTTCTTTCACGCATATCTTTTATAATCTTAATCTTCTTATTTTTTCATTAAAATAAACTATTCCCAACTATGTTGTTTAAATTACAAGTACAATTATTCTAGCATCTTCCATCTATTTTGATTTCATAATGTTCTAGGTCAAAAAAGTCATATAAACATTGATGAGGAATATGCTAAATATTTTTTTTAGCTTTAGGTTACACTCAAGGTCTGTTTGGGATAGCCATAGCTTTTTGAAAAGGTAGTTATAAACTATTGTGGGAAAAGTAGCTTTTTCAAAAGGCAACTTTTCAATACAAAACTTTTAGAAAAGTAGACAAATGCAATTATAGTTCTTTTCACGAAAAGTAAAAGCTAAAAAAAACACATCCAAATGCCCTCACTTGAAACTGTCATATGGTAAGATTTGGAGGGTATAGTTGTACATTAGGAATCTATTTGCAAAATAACATCTTAAGTTGATACTCAATCTGTTTGTTTTTTCTGTAAAATATTATGATTCATCTTCATGTGTATTTTCTAGCTTTTCTGAGCTATTTTTCTATGTAAGGATCCAATTCTTAATTGCAAATGACTTTTGGATAGTGCACCTTGATGTATACCTCCCAAACTACAAACATATTTCAAGCTTGGTTTAAGTATTTGTTCTAAGATTTTTCAGTTTATATTTCCTATTTTATTGAACTGAATAACATGTTTTGTAGCATCGGTGTTGATTTTGATATTGAGTTGTGGGGCCTAGTGGAATAACCAAAACGCGAAGGGGATTTAGTTTGAAACATGGTACCGGCAAGCAAAGCTGAAAGAAAAGCAACATTAGATGTCGCCTCATGGATGTTCAATGTTGTAACTTCAGTTGGGATCATCATGGTTAATAAAGCCTTAATGGCTGCTTATGGTTTCAGCTTTGGCAGGGGAACTTTGCTCCGAAAAAGTGTTCCTTCAATTGTATTTTGTATTATTGGATATGTGATTTTTGTTTTTGTTTCTTTTTCTCCATGACAATCCCCTTCTTTCACCCCTCCCATTCTTTTTTCTTCATTCTCTCTCTCAAGTTTCAGCTTGTTATCCATGGTCTAGAGAAGGGATTGATTTTCTTTCAAACATTAAAGTAGATAAAGATTTCTTGGTTCAGCTCGTTCTTTTGAAAATTGTTAGTATGTCATGGTTTCTCTACGGATCACCAATTTTGATATTATGTACGTTAAGCTTGGTCGCAGTGACAACATTAACCGGTCTGCATTTTGCTACGACAGCCATCATAACTGCACTGCTCTATTGGTTGAGATTTGTTCAACCTTCTCATTTGCCAGTACCAGAACTCATAAAATTTATCACTTTTGCAAACTTATCTATTGTTGGAATGAACGTTAGTTTGATGTGGAATTCTGTGGGATTTTATCAGGTTTGGTCATTGATCAATTCAAGATTTCCTTTCTTTTAGATTTGTTCTAAACATATTTTCTGACTTTATTTGTTCACCATCAGATTGCAAAGCTCTGTATGATCCCCGTGTCATGTTTTCTAGAAGTTATTTTTGATATGGTTCATTATTCCAGAGACACAAAGCTTAGCATTGTGGTGGTTCTCTTAGGTGTTGCAATCTGTACAGTCACTGATGTGAGTGTTAATGCCAAAGGTCTCATAGCAGCCGTTATAGCAGTTTGGAGCACAGCCTTACAACAATATATAAGTTATTTATGCATGCCAGGTTGATCATGTACTTTCTATATGCATAAATAAATTTAGGATATTATGATGCTTTGTGAACGTACGTATATTTCAAGTACTTTTTGCAGCTTTAATAAACCTAATTTTTTTAAAAAGAAAAAAGTGGCAGTTGTAATTTGATTGCTATGGATTGCAAGGAAAAGGAAGAGTTACTTTCTTTCCAATCTTTATTTGGGTTGGATGGCTACGGTAAACTCTAATTGTGGCGTAAACCTCCAATTCCTGATGTTCCCGCTAGGGCATCAAGTTTATTGAGGGTTTCCGACCAAAATACCTTGTCGATTTCCAAATCTTTCAAAGATGTTCTTCTTGGCAATGATACTTGTTGACCATGCATAGCCATAAGTCGAGGAGTCACAAAAAGTTGATTGGACTTGGATCTGCAATCCACAATCGGCGAAATACGCGGCATTCTCAGCCCGTCGAAATGATCTACGATCGATGAAGCGAACTTGCATCCGTCGAACGTCAATTGATCGGAATATATGTATTGCAGATTCAGCGGATGATCGATCGAAAATTTATCGGCCTACACGTATAGATCGAGAGGCTACGATGATCGCGGCCTGTTCGTGAAATTTATCAAAATTCGAAAACATATGAAATGAGGGCTGTTCCTCAATTGAGAGTCTGCTCATTGCAGCAATCGGGCGACGAAATTTGGTGAATTGGCCCAATTAAATGACTTTAAACAAAGCGGTCTAGATCTGAAGCAGTTGCTGAACATTTTGAGTAACCAAATTGATATGCAATTTGTCTATGTGCAAATACAATCGCGAAAAATAAAAAATAGAGTTTATTTTATCCCAAATAAGAAATGAAAGCCTACCTGTATATACCCCTCTTAATACCTAAACCTAGAGAACTCTATTCCTAGGCCTAATCCACAACCGCACACTCACTCTCTCAGTTGGAGCTTCCAAATCAAGCGGGCAGTCCCTCCATTCGCTCGGTTCCTCCCCCAATCGAACGTGCTACCGCTCAGGCGTTCCGTTCAATTCGTCCGTTTGAACAACAATCAAAGTCGAATATCTTTCGTTCCCATTCCCTGTTGGATGGACACGAACCCCGTCGAGAGCCTCCCATCCGTTCTTCTTTTTCTCTCGCTCGGTTTGAACTCCGACCAGACAAAGATGAGAGCCGAATCCCTGTTTCCCGTCCGTCTCCTCTACAACAGCCAAGTAAGCTACTCCGGGTTCTAGCATCAGGCCATATGACAGACTCCCACCTTCCTTCTTTCTCTTCCTCTTTCTCTTCCTCTTCCTCTTCCCGACGAGAGATTTCAGGATCATAGTTAGCGAGCAAGCGATTAAGTACGTGAAACATAGAGAATGAGAGAGAGAGCGAGTGGAAGGAGGTAGATCGTTTCATGGATGAAGCCGGGGGATGCAAGGGCGTTCAAATGCTTCCTTGCGATCGCGGTCATGAACGCGCTCATGGCGTTCGTCGCCTACACCATCGTGCACATGAGCTACGCCCACCCACTCCCGACTCGTCTCCTACACGGTTCTCTGAGGGCGGGGTTCTTCGGCATCTCCGCCGCCTCACCGTTGACATTGATGGTCACTAGGATGGGCTGCCAGGGTTGGAGGAGGGCAGCAGTACATTAAAGGGAAGCTAGAAGTGATCAAGAACCGAGTTGGGCTGGAGTACAGGGTTGAGGTTGATGAGGCTTTGGTTAGTGGTTCCTTCAACATGATATTTTTGCATCATAGCATATCTCTTATGTCTTGTGAGAGATCATAAGAACATTCTTTTAAGGATTGCTTCAAATTCTCCAAAAGGTCATGATCCATCTGTTCTATTGAATGGTCACTTTGACAGCCCAGTTGGTTATCCAAGTGCAGGAGATTGTGGTTCCTGTGCCGCATCTATGCTTGAGCTAGCAAGGCTCGTTGTTGATTCAAATTGGATTCCTCCCAAACAGATAATCTTTCTTTTTTAATGGTGCTGAAGAAACTGTTCCTCTTGGGTTCTCATGGATTTGTAAAGACGCATAAATGGAGCGATGCAGTTGGAGCTTTTATTAATTAGAAGCATCTGGTACTGGTGGTCTTGATTTAGTCTGCCAACCTGGACCTAGCTCTTGGCCTGCATTTATCTATGCTCAAGTTGCAAAGTATCCCATGGCAAGCAACATGGCACAGGTTAATTGATGATTGTAGAGGCAAGGATCTATATGATACAACTGAAGACGGTGATTCCCAAGATTACTACCTGAATAAATCAAGAAGGCATCTTTTGGTGATGATTACTAATATTCAGAGTTGCCTATGAGGTTCTCATTTGTCAAAATTATAAAATAATTTTGCATATGAGGAAAGAGTTATTTAACATCATTAAATCAGCTTATTATAAGCTTGGAGGGCAATGCACATTTTCGTTGTAGGAGTAAGTTAAAGGATGTAAACAAAATGATGAATCAAGAATCAACATGCAAAAAAATATGTATGTATATTTTATTTTAAGCAGTATTGAAGGCATATCGGTCATTAAGCGTGGTGCAAGCAAGAACACCTCTCATGCACCTCATAAGCGTCGTGGGAAGGCATCTCGATCGCAGTTCCTACGAGAATGATGTCGGAGGTTCTTGAATTCATTCAAACACAAATATTGAAGGCATCTGCGTGGTGGGTTTAAAGACTCTTTAAGCGTAGTATGTCGAAGCATCATCTTAGCATGTGAAGACTAGCACTTTGACATTTCACTGTGAGAATAACGTCGGGAGGTTGCCAAAATTTCATTAAAATGGAGAGTAATTATTAATGAAAATGAAATAATTAAAGAATAATGTTTGAAGCTTAAATAAGTAATAAGATCAATAATTGAATTAAGTCTAATATATTAAGTTACTAAGAAAAGATTGGGCTTAATTTATTGATTGATATAACAAATTAAATATCCAATGCAAGCAAAATACTTGAATGAATAAAAAATAATGTGATGAAACATTCAAAAGAATTGAAGTGAATATGAGCAGAAAATATATATGTCATGGCATATATAAGCGAGAAGCAATTAAACTTATACTAAGTAATTGAAATGATTAAAACTCATATTCAAATCTCAAAAGTATCAAAACATTAGTATACCGCATAGCAATGTTGAATCTTTAAACTTAGTAATGCGAGGATCTTGCGGGTTAATTCTCGGTTGGGTCTTAGGATAGGGTCCGGATTAACAAAACCTAAAAATAAAATAATATTATTATAATATTTTCAATTTAATAATAAAAATTAAAAGCGTGATAGTAGATGCGATCATTATTAAATTAATAAAAACGAGATAATAGTAAAATAATATATCTCCCCGATGATGGCTATGTTGAATGAAGATTTTAACCGGAGGGAATACTTAACATAAAAATGTGATTGTAATCTTAAATTGAATTAATCAAACTCAGTATCAATATAAATATAAAATAGATAATCTAAATTATAAATGGTTAAGTGAAATTTATCAATCTAAAAATTAAATCTCAAATTCAATGTCTTCTTATTTGTTGAAGGTGACAAATTAAGAAAATTTAGCTCAAAAGCGATCTCATCAGTATATTATTATATTAATTATCTCACGGTAGGATTTGTGGCGTGTCCCGATTGCATGGCTTGTAGCCTCATCATGATTTATTATTGAGTCTTGGTGGTGCATTAAAACACACCATTATGGTGGTAGATGTGTTTATACTCTTTAAGTTGTGAACCATGGGGTGCACTTGATAAAAGTCTGTATTGTAAGGTGACTTAGCTTTCTCCAGAGATAAACTCCAAATCTACAAGAATTGCATTGACGATTAGCTCCAAGGATCAGTTGAAGTTGATTAAATTTATATCGGTAAGTAGAAACCAAGCGCGAGGATATGGGGATCTGGATGCGCGTCATCATTCCCCAATTATCCGCTTTAAGTTAAATAATGATGAATTTTATATATTTTAAATCCCAAATTTTAGAACTCCATATTTATCTTGCATTCTAATGAAATTGCTGTCGAAAGTTCTCTCTACATTGGGATGAGTAATTAACTATATGTGTCTTTGCTAAAACCAGGCAGTCTAAAGTCTGCAAAAAAGGCGAAATATCGGTAATATCTATCTACTATTCTAAAATTTTACCGACACTCATAATCCACTCTCTTAATCGAGAGGTCGGTTTCAAATTTTTGGAGCCCACAATGTTAATTATGTTGATTACCTTAAACTTCTTTTGACAACTTTTCGGGGAGTGCCAACGTTTATGTGTTTGGATTTTGAGATTGAAAAGTTGGCTAAACCTTTTGAATTAACTCTTGTGGGGAAATTTTCATTGTGAAGACCTAAACTTGAGAATATTCAATCTATTTTATAGTTTATAGCTTTTCGTTTTCTATTGGATTGCTTGATCCTCGACATGTATTGATTAAATTATCTAATGATTTGGATTATAGTTGAGTTTTTTCTTGGCATTCTTATTATGTTTTTAACTATCAGATGCGCCTTTTGAAGTGGTCTTCTTTTTTTGACATAAAGGAGGAGTCTCTGATTGTGCCAGTTTGAATTGCTCTTCCTAATATGCGAGTTCATATGGAGAATCATCATTTTCTTTTTATTGTTGGTGCTTTGTTTGGTCGGCCCCTTCAAATTGACTAAGCGACAGCTGCTAAATCTCGTCCTTATGTTGATCGTATTCTTGTGGAAATGGATGTTATAAAGAAACATTCTAAAGAGATTTGGTTAGGTTAAAAAAATATGGTTATATGCAGAAAGTTGAATTTGAAAATTTTCTGTATTTTGTTCTCATTGTAAACTCATGGCCATGATTTTTCTGAATACTTTCTTGCTCACCCTCATTTGAGAAAAAAAAAACTTATGCTCCTAATAAATCTACTATGGTAAATAGATCTCTTCCTATTTTAGATCAAGAAAATGTTCATATGCCTTTGAAGGATTTAAATAGTTTAAAGGGGAATGTTTCTTTGGATGTTCATTTATCTCCTATTGAAGTTGGGAAAGAGCCTCTTGAAAATTGTAATCCTTCACTTAACAGCAAAGTTGATGTTATTTTGCATAATCCTATTTATGTTCGTTTGGGTAATGATCTTTTTGATAATAAATTTTCTAAGTTGGTTGAAGATGGGTCTGTTTCTCTAATGTAGGACACGGGTGCTTTTTATGATATGTTGTTTATTACACCGATAATTCTTAAATCCTCACGAAAGAGTAATGATAAATGCACACTACTATTAAGAACATTCATAATATTATGAATTTAGTGGAGTTGAAAATATTTTGATTAAAGTTATGTTAACCACACTAGAGATCTGAATCTTATAAGTGCAAAGAAATAACTAAAAAGTTATGAACGATCTAACCTGTAACTGATTAAAATAACCGGCGGCGGAATAAGTTGAAGTCGACCTCTACAAATAGTCCGTCATTGTGGAGATCGCGTTCCTTCCTTAGAAGTCTTTCTCTAAGGGTTGTGACTCACACACTCAAGTAGTCTCACCAAGAGGAAAACACACAAAGAATAGTAAAAGAAATTTAAGAAGTTAACTTTTATTCCAAATTCAAGTACCAAGCATTACAAGAGTCTCCCTATTTATAGGATTGAAAGAGAGAGTTAAGAATACTCAAACCTAACTCCAAACTCAAACTTAACACCATCATAACTACACCACCACCACTACCACCAAACCTACCACCATTATCAAACCTACCACTCATTCCATACCTACCCAAAGTGTCATACCTACTACAATGACTATCAGCCATGACATAAGAATAGCCCAATACATATAAGCTCAAGACATATAAAAATATAAAAGCCCAATACATAACTTAAATTATAACAAAAGGCCCAATCATGGATTTAAGCTTTATGATGATGATGACGTGATGATGATATCTGCATCAACACTCGGCTTTAAAGGATCGGAGAATGAAAATCAAGTACTCTTGTAATAAGTGAGTCTAGTTGATGTAACTCATCAAATGTAAGCCATGAATCTTCAAGTGGAGAAAGACCTTTCCAACGAACCAGAAACCTTTGAGTGCCTCCATCGATGTGATGATAATCTTTTTTGATCGATGATGTGATCTTAAGCGGCGAGATGGTATAGGAGTCGGTGATGAAGTATGAACCTGCATGTCAGGACTATTTGAGGGAATAGTCCGTGGCTTGCCCATGGTACAACTTAAATCGATACATTAAATATTGGAGAAATTCCAGCATTCATTGGAAGATCTATTTCATAAGCATTATCATTTATCTTCCTTACAACTTTATAAGGACCAGATCTCTTGAGAGTTAATTTCTTAAGAGTTTCAGTTGGAAATCTCTTCTAACTTTAACAAGAACCAAATCTCCCTCATTAAATTTTACATATTGTATGTGCATCAACATTAGCTTTATATTTATCATAACTCGAGTAAGTTTTTGTTGAATTTCGATGTAAATCATGCATGCTTTGTGCAAATGAAGATGCAAATGCACTAAACCTATATGTTGGTGCAATTCAACAAGATCAATTGGTTTTCTTGGATCATAACCGATAATATGAAAAGGACTCATACCGGTTGACCTATTAATTGAACTATATAAGCAAACTCTAGGAAGAACTAAGTCCCAACTAGTAGTATGATGGTCACTAGACACCTAAGTAAATTTCCTAAGCTTCTATTAACAACTTCAATTTGTCCATGTTTGAGGGTGGTAACAGAAAATAAGAGTTTTGTGCCAAGCTTTTTCCATAAAGTTTTCCAAAAATAGCTCATAAACCTTACATCACGATCCACAATTGTCTTAGTAGTAACCATCTCACGAAAGAAAATTGTCTATATGTGAGGCATCGATGTCTTATAATATGGAATGAAGTGTGCCATTTTAATCGGTCAACAACTACTAGGATAGAGTCAAAATATTGTACAGGTAATCCTAAGATGAAGTCCATCTAAGATCTTCCCAAGGTTTGTGGGGATTGGGAGTGGTGTGTATATATTTTTCCCACTTTTTTTTGCTAACATTGGGGCAATGATACGAGCAACATCTTTCTTAAGACTAGGCCAAAAGAACATATCCTCATCATATTATTGTCTATCGACCAAAATGACCGGATACCCTCTAAATGAATTTCCTCAACAAAAAATTTTGAAGTGATGAATCGGGGATACATAGTAAAGAGATAGCCATCTCGTATTTGATAATCTGACTATTAATTGAAACATCAAATTTCAAAGATTCAAAAATTTATTGAAAATCTTTACAATTAGGATAATCATCTTAACATTTTGAATCCGGTACCTTCACACTCATGGTATTTAATAATGTACATACTTAAGGCATCCGCAACTTTATTATACAGATTTATGTTTAAGAACAAGCGTATATTCTTGAAGAAATTGAACCCATTTCATGAGAACTAAGTTTCTTTTGGGTGTTTAGATATTTACTTGATCGTAATAAAGTATAAATTCGTGAAAGAAGATAATGTCCAATAACGTAAAGTTTGGATATACGACTCATATTATATGTGGAATATCGTTGACGCTTCATTTAATTTTTCAGTAAAGAAAGCAATAGGATGACCTTCTTGTTTAAGAACACCTCCAATATCAACTCCAGAAGCATCACATGATACCTCAAATACTTTGTCAAAATTTGGCAATTGTAATATCGGTGGACTTGTTAAAGTTCTTTAATTTTAGAGAATATCAAGAAATTTTGTCCAAACAAAGTCTCCTTTTTAAGACATTGAGTCGGGTCATAATAGTGCTAAATCCATAATAAACCTTCGATAAAATGTGGCTAACCCATGAAAACTACACATCATGAATTGTGATTGGGGTAGGCCATTTGAATAGTCTAATTTTTTTGGGATCGCAGAGATGTCATCACAAGAAATAATGAATCTAAGAAGATTCGAAGATCATAAATGAGCATTTTTTAAGTGAACATATAGTCTTTCAAGCACTTCAAAGACTTAAATGTTTCTCATGATCGCTCTTAGTTTGACTAAAATTAAAATATCATTAAAAGTACACAACTAAAATTTTCCAATGAATGGTAAGATATGAGTCATCACTGCATAAATGTACTTGGAGCATTAGTAATCCAAAAGGCATTACTAGCCATTCATACAAACCATCTTTTGTCTTGAATGTGATTTTTCATTCATCACCTTCTCAATAATTTGATGATATCACTTCTAAGATCAATTTTAAAGAAAACTATTGATCCGCCATCATATCTAACATGTCATCAAGTCTAGGTATGGGAAACCTATTTAATGATTTTATTTATAGACTATCTCACATATATGCCAACTACCATCTTTCTTTGGGGTAAGAAGAGCAGGCATTGCGCATGGAGATAAACTTTCCCTAATAAATCCTTTTGATAATAAATCATCAACATGTTATTTTAGCTCTGCATGTTCATTCATACGATAATGTGGCAAATTTGGGAGTGATGATCCGGGAATTAGCTCAATGGCATGTTGGATACTTCTTAATGGGGAAGCTCAGGAAGTTCTTGGGACAAATATATTGATATTTCAATAAAAGTTCACGTACTTCATATGAGAATGATTTAACACAAGGTTGATTTTCAGAGGTTAGGACAACTAATGCAAAAATGATATTCTCATTAATCTCTTGTTGAAATTGACGTTTATTAATAATATGTAGGGATTTCTTTTCTATGGGTGGAGAAAAATTTTGGGGTTGAAGTGGAGTGACCTCTTTAGGCTTAGCTGGGTTTAAGATAATTCTCTTACCTTGAAAATTAAAAGCATATGTATTAGATCGCCCATAATTTGTGACATCCATATCAAAAGCCAAGGTCTACCTAAAAGTATATGAGCAACATCCATCGGAAGAATATCACACCAAATTTTATCACTATATTCTCCTAATTGAATGGGTACAAGACAACGTTGAGATATAGAGATAGAGGTCTTATCTACCCAAGCAACCTTATAAGGCTGTGGGTGGGTCTTTGGGGTGAGCTTCATCCTAGCTAAAGCAGAGGTAGCAATAACATTCATGCAACTGCCACTATCAATGATTAACTTACACATCTTTTCACCACTCTTAAAATAAGTGTGGAAAATTGATGTGCGCCTCCAATCAATATTAGCTCGTGGGGTTGCTAACACACAATGCATAACAGCTATATGAGACTCATCTAATGTTTCTTCTGCATCACTAGCTTCTTCACAAGGGTCAACTGCAATTTGATTATCATTATTTTCATTTTGTTGATCCTCATTTTCATAATCTAAGTGTAAGTTTCAACGAGGACAAGTACTTGCATAGTGACCAATTTTATCACATGTAAAATAAGTAATGCTAGAAGTCTTAGAGCCAGATATTCCCACTAAAGCTTTTCCTTTTGTTTCACTAGGTCCTTTAGGAACTACTAAAGTAGGAAGGTTAACACGCTATTGAGAGTTGTTTGTAGATGAAGTTGTGAATCGCTTATAAGGTTGTGATCTAAGATATTGTTCAATTTGAGTCGCCACTCGAAATGCATCCTCAAGAGAATAAATTTCTCGAGTTATCATTTCATTACGAATATCAGTTCGTAACCCAGATCTAAATCTAGAGATTATTGTGCGTGATCCTCTAACATCACAGGTCATCAATTCATCAAACCGTGTCATATACTCAACAACAGTTAAAGATCCTTATTTAAGCGTAGTCATTTCATCCATAAGTTGATCATGAAAATTTAATGGTACATATTTTTGCTTTAAAATTTCTTTCATCTCATCCCAAGAAGCAATAGGTGGTTGTCCTAATCGTTGATATTTGTGTGAGATTAACCCAATAAGTCTTAGCATGACTTAGTTTCATGCGGCAAAATGAACTTGTCTTTCTTCGACATGGGCATCCAATCAAAATATTGGTCCATGTCTACTAATCTAAGAAAATTTTAGGATCAAGTTGACCATCAAAAATAGGTGGATCAATTTTAACCCTACGAATAACATCATCATCAGGTTCTCTAAGTGTACGTCGTGGGCAACAAAATTAGATAATGGCTCGTAATGTCGAGGATAATGCTCATAAGGAGTTTGATGAGCATAACCTTCATCTCGTCTTAATTGTCTTCCTATTCGATGAGGTGGGTGAGGAAGTACCTCATCAAACTGGATATTCATTAAAGTTGTTAGATAACGGGGTCTAATAGGAGAATGTGGATGAGGTGAGGAAGAGGAACGGGATCAACATGACCTTCTCTCTCTTCAAGTTGGTGTTCTAGGATTGTTAGTTGAATGTGTTGTAAGCCTATCAACTTTTGTTCTAAGGCTTCAAATCTTTTGGAATTCATTAAAGGTTTGTTGGTGCATAAGGGTAAGCTTTTCTATTTTTTTTCTAGTAAAAAATCATATGAATCATATTTTTCATCTAAGGATTTATCTTGATATCTAAGACCACTACGAGTTGACATGATGATATTCTTTTAAAAATATTAATATAAGCAAAAAAAAAAAATTTTTAAATACAATGTAATGAAATCAAAGACACGATTAAAAATAAGTAAATGCTCTAATTAGATAAAAATTTTGTATGTTTTTTTTTTAACAATGAATTGCAAGATTACTCTAATGCAAAAAATAAAACTCAATACTAAACAAGATGTTCCCAAAGAAACATACTTTCGATACCAAATATGATGTAGGACACGGGTGCTTTTATGATATGTTGTTTATTACAATCGATAATTCTTAAATCCTCACAAAAGAGTAATGATAAATGCACACTTATTGAGCACATTCACAATATTATGAAGTTAGTGGAGTTGAAAATATTTTGATTAAAGTTATGTTAACCACACTAGAGATAATCTTATAAGTGCAAAGAAATAGCGAAAAGTTATGAACGATCTAACATGTAACGATTTAAAATAACCAGTGAAGAAGATAAGTCAAGTCGACCTCTACAAACACCTCGTCATGGAGATCGTTCCTTCCTTAAGTCATTCTAAGGGTTGTGAGCTCACACACTCAAGTAGTCCGTCACTCAAGAGAAAAATACACAAAGTAGTAAAAGAAATTTAAAAAGGTAACTTTTATTCCAAATTCAAGTACCAAGCATTACAAGAGTCTCCCTATTTATAGGATTGAAAGAGAGAGTTAAGAATACTCAAACCTAACTCCAAACTCAAACCTAACACCATCATAACTATACCTACCGCCACCTACTACCAAACTTACCACCATTATCAAACCTACCACTCATTCCATACCTATCCAAAGTGTCATACCTACTACAATGACTCATGGGCCATGACATAAGAATTTGCCCAATACATATAAGCTCAAGACATACAAAATATAAAAGCCCAATAATACATAACTTAAATTATAACAAAAGGCCCAATCATGGATTTAAGCTTTATGATGATGACGTCGATGACGGTGACGATGATGTCCTGCATAATTCCCCTACCTTGATTTATGATTCTATGCTTGCTTTGATCGATGGGAATGAAGATTTAAATGTTGTTGAAAATGTGGATCTAGTTTCAACTTTAAATAATGATAATTGTCAATTGAATAGATATATTTCTTTTCCTTCTTTAAATTACAATCTGGATTTACGTTCTAATCCTATTTTTTAGTCTAACCGTGAATTGGAAGAAGGTGAATGCTCTATTAAAGAGGATTTAAATGTGGAAACACTTTCAAATAAAATTACTTTCAAATACTTTTCATATAGTGATAAATTGGAGAAAGGCAATAATTTTCAAATGGTTTTTAAAAAGAAAATGAAAAACTTTAAAGCTCATCCTCCAAATTTACCAAGAAGCTCTCATCATTCATCTTCTTTAAATATTAAATAATTAGTTTTTTTATTTGGAATGTGAAAGGGATTGGTACCCTCTCGGTTCAGAATCACACTAGAAATATTGTTCGCATTCATAATATTTTTTTAGCTATGTTTGAACCTTTTATTATTCCCAATAAAATTAATATTTTTGCTAGAATGATTGGTTTTAATAAGTTTTTTGCTAATTCAAGTAAAAAGATTTAGATTTTTTGGAATAATAATTAATATTAATGCTAAGAAGTCTTATTCTTCTATTTCTTTTCAGTTTCAAAATATGTGGCTTTTGGATGAAAGATTTCTTAATGTAGTTTATATTAATTGGAAGGAATATTTGCACAGTGATGATGCTATTTTTAGTATGAGGAGATTATGGTTTAAGCTGAAAAGATTAAAATAATTTCTTATTTGGTGGAATAAGAATTATTTTAAGAACCTCTTTTCTAACATCATTGAAATGGAAAATAAGGTGATTGATTTAGAGGAAGAGGGTTATCAATGATCCATCTAAATCTCCTTTGTTGGTTAATGCTAAAGATAGGTTGACTTTTCTTCAAGACATGGAAGAAACCTATTGGAGGCAAAAAGCTTCTATGAAACACATTTTAGTTGGTGAAAGGAATACTAAATATTTTCATGCCATGATTAATAAGAAAAAATTTATCAATTATATTCACAAAATTAAGTTTAATGATGGTTCTTGGTGCATGGAGAAAAGGATCTTATTGGTTATGTTGTTGCTGTTTATAGAGATTTTCTTAATAAGAATAATTGTTATGATGATATTTCATGCCATTTTGTTATTTCTTTTCTTATTTCTATTGAGGATAATCTTATGCTTACTTCTTTGCCTAGTGAAACTGAGATTTTTGAAATCCTTAATAGTTTGAATAAAGATTCTGTGATAGGGTCTGATGGATATACTGCTCTCTTTTTTCAAAAATATTGGATGATTAATAAAGATGATTTGATTAATGTTGTTCTTGATTTTTTTAATGATAATGCTATTCCTAAATTATTTTCTAGTACATCTATTTTTGATTCCTAAGAAGAAAATTTTAAAATTTTAGAGTGATTTACCCATAAGTTTATGTACTTTTTTTAACAAACTTATTTCTAAAATTTTGGCTAAAGACTTACTCTTCCCAAAATTATTTCTCCAAATCAAACTTATTTTGTTAAAGGGAGATCCATTTCTGATAATGTGCTTTTGCCTCAAGAGCTCATTCATGATTTGGATGCAAACTTTATGAAAGATAACATATTTTTAAAATTGGATATCTCCAAATCTTATGATAATATTGGACGGAAATTTCTTTATAAAATTTTAGATTTATTTGGTTTTTCTAATCAATTTATTTCATTAATCAAGAATGACATTAAAAATTCCTAATTTATTTTATTTTGCTTAATGGTGAATTACATAGTTTCTTTTTTTTCTTCTCAAGGTTTAAGACAATGTGATCCATTATCTCTTACTCTCTTTATTATTAGTGTTGAATATTTATATAGATGCATTGATCATTGTTTAATAAAATGTCTCGCATATATTATAAAACTATTGGTGGTTTGGTCATTTCTCATTTGAGCTTTGCTTATGACTTTATTATAAAACCGATGGAAAGGTTCAGAGGAAGAAACCAAAGAAGATATCAGGGAGTAGAGCTTTCAAAATTGTTCATTCCTTTCTGTTTGACTTCTTACTTCTATTTATAGTCTCTTCTCTCTATTACTAATATAGATCTAGGCTTTCTATACATGGATAACTACTTTCTGTTAAAATATTGAGTTTCTTGCACTCTTGTAACTATTTTCAGTTACAGTTTGTTGATCTTTTTTTGTCTAGCTTGTGCTCTAGAGTATCTGGTAGTTATTTCTGTTGGCTTAGATGTAAAAATCATTTATTAGTTTCTTGATTGCTTCTTTATTATTCTTTTGTCATCTGAAGGATCTCTGTCTTGGGTGTTGATGCAGGGTTCATTCTGGAAGTTCTTTGGCTTCTCCTCTGTTATAATCTCTATTGCTCATCTTTGGTTTCTGATATTTATTAATTCTCTGTAAGGGTCTTGTATTGAGTTGTATTCTGTTGGACTTATATTAAGTTGTAGTCTGTAATTCCCTTCTTATACTATAGCCCTTCTGTTGTAATTTATGGATGTATGTGGCTCATTTCTTACTCTTCTAAGTCTTTTAGCAGTAGAATGGCATATACTGATTCTTATTTTATCATTTCCTATATTATTGAATGAAGTCTTTCATCCAATATGAAATTTTTTTATTCCTTTTGCTTCTGTTGTCTTTTGGAGAATTTGGAATCATATCAGCCTCTTAATCATAAGATTGCTTATTAACTTAAACCAAAAAATGATTCTATAAAAATTATTATTGATGGTTCAATCTCCAATCTTCTTTGTGGTTGTGGAACTATTTTAAGAGATCATGGTGGTAATGTGATTTATGCTTTTGCTCCTCCTTTAGAACCGTGTTCTGTTTTATATGTTGAACTTAAAGTTGTTTATCATGCTATCGCTATTTCCTTAGATAAAGGTATCCATAAAATTTAGATTGAGGTTGATGCTCTTCTTCTTCTAAACCTGCTCAATTCTTTGATTCTCATGGTAATCGAGTTGTTTTATTTGCTCAATCATATTAAAAAATTTCTTTCTCAATAGATTTTAATATTTTCATATTTTAAGAGAAGGTAACTCTTGTGTTGATTTTTAGCTAATATGGGTGCTAAAGCATAATTATACTTTGTTTATTAATAATCTTCCCTTTTATTGAGTGGTTTAATTAATTTTGACAAAACATAATTACCTTACATTATAGGTTATTAGCTCTTCTTTTGCCTATCCCTCTGTGCTTTATTATGCTTTTGCATTTGGTTTCTTTTTCTTCTTTGTTTATGTCTTGTGTGGTTGGTTATGTTGTCCTTTTTCCACTTACTTTTGTTCTTCTTTGGTATTCTCTTATGTGTTGCTTAACACATGGGTTATGTGGCTTCTCCTGGTGGTTTTAGAGCCTGTGATGTTGGGCCTTGGTGTCTTCTGTTGCTTTTTCTGGTTTTATCTTCTTGAACCTTTCTTTTTGGTTTCTAGGCTAGTGACTTTGGTTGTTGTTTTCTCTACTAGTTTATTGGGTTATTTGTTTGGCTATGGCTAGCTGGTTTGTTGTCTTTGGGAGCTTGTTGCTGGCTCATTCCCTGGTGTTTGCTCCTTTGGCTTGTCCTGTATAGCTGGTTTGGTTGGATGATTTTTGGTTGTCTTTGGGAGCTTTGTTGTTTGGCTAATTACTTGTTGATTGTTCCCTTCTTTTTTTATGTTGGTTTTTATGGAGCTTGTTTTCTTGGTGGTTGGTCATTTTGCTTCTCCTATCTAGCTATTACTGGATCTTTTTTTCTGTTGCTTTTTTCTCTTGATCCTTCTTGGGCTAGATTATTTGGATGTTAGTGTTTTGTGGCTGCTCTTGGGTCTCTGTTCATCTTTGGTTGATGCCTATGTTTTCTTTAGTTGGTGGTTATTTGGGCTCTGATGGCATTGATGTTATATATTTTTTTACTACAGCTGGTAGTATTATATATGATTGTAAGTTTTTTCTCAAGTTTGGATGCTCACATATTTAGTTGCTCTTAAGGGATGTTTGGGATCGATTTTGTTTTTTATTTTTTATTTTTTATTTTATTTTTATATTATTTTTGAAAATATGTTTGTTTAGATTATTTTTTTATGTGATTTTATTTTTTATTTTAAATAAATAAGTAATTTTGTTTTTAAAAACACACAAAATTTCTAAAAAAAATATTTTGAGTGTTTTTTAAAACAACAAGTACAATCAATTAAGTTTATTTTTAAGCAAAACAAATAAAATAAAATAAAATTACAAAATAAAAAATAAAAATAAAAGTGATCCGAAGCAGCCCCTAAGTGAATTGTTGATTGAGGCCTTTATTTTAGAGGAATTATGTACTCTTTTTTTTCTGGTAATAAAATCTATAGCTTTTTCTTTTAAAATAAAAAATAAAAAATCTCTTGGTCCTATAAGAATCGTGAAGATTTTATTATATATATATATATATATATATATATATATATTAAACATTAGAATATTATAATATCATAGAGAGAATCCGAAATCACAACTGTGTAATTTCACTTGTGGGCTAATTTAATATTGCTCCGTTTAACTGAAAATCTATACAATACAAATCACAGCTCGTGCCAACGGTTTGCTCCTTTCAAATCAACTTTAATCCCCACCCCAAAAAAATAAAACAGATTAATCTTCAAACTGATCTTTTAGAACAAATTATCATAAATATACAATCTTTAATCCAGCTCATTTCAATCCAATCCTACAGTAAGCGTACCACATCAGCCCAAAAATCTATTTTTTATTTATTATTTTTATTATTATTATTTTTCATTTATCATTATTTTTAAAGCCAATTTAAATCCATAATTCTAATGATCATGATTTTAAGAATTATTTATCAAAGCTTCAACTTAGCATTCGATTGGTATTTAAAGAAAGGCAGAGTATAAGAGGCAGATATAGCAATATAGGGTTTAGAAATTTAATTTTATGCTTAGCTTATAAGGCGAGTAGAAGATTATAATCTTCATATATAAATGATTTTATATTTCACTTATTTCTTATATAGCACACAAGTATATAACGAGCCATATTTTTCATTTCAAAATTCTCCAAAAGGTACATTTAGTTATGTATGATACTTTTGAGTACGGTGATTGCCGGTCATATATTAAATTCACATAATAAGTCTCTATGCATGATATAGCATGCAAACCCTAGGAGGCACAAGGAACGACTAATATAGATTTCTATAACGAATTCCTTTAGAGCAATCTTAACCGTTGAAATATAAAAGATCACCGAACCACCACAGCAGAATCTCAAAATTTGACACTGCATTTAGAAGATTGGCATGTCACACAATTCTTATATATTATATACATATAATAATTTTCTATTTATAAAAATATACTCTTCGGTTTAAAAAAATATGATAATAGTATTTTTAAATAAACATTAAAATTTTAATATTACTTAAATAAATATTAGAGTTTCAAATTCATACAAACTGTGGGATATGTATTCAAACTCCTTGAATTTCATCTCAGAATAAATTAAAAAACTTGCATACAGACCACAAAATTCATATAAATTTATATATCTAATACTTAAATTTTGATATTTACATTTCAAATATTATCTATAATAAAAAGATATGATTATTTTTTAAAAAAATAAATAATAATAATAATAATAATAATAATTTTCATATGATGTTAAAGATTTAATTGTTTGCACATAAAGATCAAAATTTAGACGTTAAATATATAAATATATAAGAATTTTAAGACATGCATGCAAATCCCTAGAATAAATTTAGGAATTTTAAAACTCATCCAGGTCCAATTTTTTATCCAATAGACCTCAAATAACAGCACCTTACCGGATTCCCAAATGCAGAAGATCGACAGCAAATTGTCCTCATAACTAATCTGAGAAGCCTGCGAAGAGTCAAAAAAGATATCAATAACCAAAGTTGAGAAACAAATATCGTTTCTAATTCCAAGCCAAAATAAATCTATCACCGCACAAAACAGTGAAAACTAACCACACGGCACAACAAATGAAGCTGATGGCCACATTTATATTTACACACATACCACACAATCACAATTCCTATATATTTATATATATCAAACACTTATAATATTTCCATAAAAACAACCTAAATTCTTAATATCACATTAAAAATACTATGATCATCTAACATTTTAATGTCTGGAACAACCTTGCAAATTTAAGGAATCTCCATTGGAGATTTACAGCAAGTGGTCCTGTAGAGAAAATTCAAGGAACAACAAAAACAGTCTGCTCCGGGTGTATTTTGCAAATGGCATATTAAACCAGCAAACATGCAAATCATAATTATAATATAGATATTAAAGCTAAAAATTTGTGTTTTTTCCAACTAGCAGGAAATGTATGTTACAAAAAATCTCTCCAACGAGGGAAATTAAATTTACATTCTTTATCTTCTTCTTCTTCTTTTTTTAGTTCTGACAAAGAATTAAGGAATTTGGGTTGAAGGACATAAGATGGTGCCTTCCATCATTTACAGCACCTATTAAAAATTCTGTACAAACCCTGTTACATGTCCAGCAATCTTCATATACCCAATAGAAGTAACAAAGCCACCAGAATCAAAAACAATCAAAAACACAGCTTCATACAATTACACTGCCTTGATCCCATACGATTGCTTGTTATATCACAAGCTGGGAAATGTGCCCACAGTAGTAGGGAACTATGTGGGGTATTTACAAACTGTATCGTGTCAGGTCTCAATGAGCAGTGTTCACTGTTAAAGATGTTAAAGATGTAGTTTTACCTGACACGAAAGTCGTGTCTGAAGATTGTCAAGTTTATATTTACAAACGGTGCATGCCATAGTTTCATTCTCTAAGGTATAGATCTTTTTATTTTTTAAAGTTTCAGACCGACAAGTTAAAGATACCATAAGAAATGATTTCATCCTCATATTAAGGCCATGCAGTTTAATTTTAAAAAAGGAAACAAGGAACAATGATTCATAAGCTCACACTGCCCACATATCTTGACTCCTTTAACTATGGTTGCTTCTGATATCACAAGAAAACATCTACCAATTGAGCACTATTGAGTTTAAAATTAACTCCTAAAGAACCAATAACTGGTTCCATATAAACCAATCAGAACAAGAAAGATACAAAAAATAAGAGCAAAGTTAATAACCTGTGAGGCTAGAATTTGAGCTTTCAAATCGTTAAACACCTGCAGAAAAAGACACAATTTTAAATTTTAAAATATAATCTTTTAAATTTTATCAAAGAGTTGCGCCAGAAAAACTTCTAAAAAGGTGCGCCAAAAAATTTTCCAAATAAGCTCAACAAATAACGCGACTGCAAAAAAAAAAAATGTGTTGCAAATTAAACCGGACAATTTCCAAGTAGCTTCTTTAATAAAAAATTTGTGTAAGACGAAGCAAGGAAAAAAAAAGGATGTTTTGGAAGTAGAGAATCATATCACAATGTCTGGCTACTGGTTAGCTCCTACTTTGGGAATAGATCGCCAAATCACAATGAATGGTTCCTTTTGATGCAGAGAAAGTTGGCTTACAAACACTATCAACAGTAGTGATCGAGAGCTTATGGTTTTGCTAGGGCAAACCTTTTCTTCCCCCCGTGGTTCCTCCTCCTCCTCGCCGCCGCCCTCCGCCTTAACCGCTCTTCTTTATTGCAGTCCTCTCGGGCCCACACTCGACCTCTCAAGGTCGACCTCTATTATGAGATGAACTCCAGTTCGTTCAACCGTGCTTTTCCCCACTTTCATCTCGGCAACCAATACCTCCTCCTCTTCCGCCCAAGCATTTGGAAAGATCTTCTAGCCCAGAATGATAAAAGTCAAAATCTTCCCCTTTCGTTTATCCCCTCGGATTCGCAGGTTGTCTCTTTTTCTGAGGAGGAACTTTCAGAAGGGCAAAAAGAGTGGAATCTCTCATTGATAGGTCATGCAATTGGAAAAAGGCCTTATTATGGATCATTACTAGCAGCGGTTAGGAAGAAATGGAAGTTTAAGGGAAATCTTGAGCTTCTTACTTTAGAAGGTGACTTCTTCCTATTCAAGTTTACTTGCATTGAAGACTATAACCAGGTATGGGATTACGGACCGTGCTTTCTTAATGGTCGACCATTTGTTTTCCAAAAATGGAAGTGGAATTTTCGTCCATCTAAGGAGTTAATCTCTGAACTGCCGATCTGGATTAAGCTCCCCAATTTCCCATTATGCCTATGGAATGAAGCAGGCTTTTCCAAAGTTGCAAGCAAGATTGGAATTCCCGATAACCTCACAGCAACTAAAGCTAGGATTACATTTGCTCGGATTTGTGTTCAAATAAACACGTTATCTCCTCTACCGGATTCCATCCCTATTAACCTGAATGGTTTGGAATTTCATCAGAACATACTCTATGATTGGAAACCTTCATGTTGCTCTAAATGTAAGACATTCTCCCATGATGACAACAGTTGCCCCTCCAATCCTCCCTCCCGTGTGGTAAACAGAGGTAGAAGTCGAAGTCGTGCTCCTCCAGGGAGAAACAATCAGGAACCCTCAACTAAAGCTCCTATTCAACAGAAATCTATAAATCAGCCTCAGGAATCAATACCCTCTTCTCCTCCTGAAACTGCTGATCCTATGATTCTGGTACAAGAGGAACCTTCTATTCTCCCCTCCTCCTCTAATGCTATTGCTGACCTCAATCAGCTACCAATCCAATCCCCACCATTGGACATTGTCCATGTCCAAGAAGAAGAGACTTCCAGGCACCTGGTTCAGGACCTCTCTGCCTCCCCCGTAGCTGATGATCAAGAAATCTCCACGATTGGAGTAATAACTAGATCTGTAGCACTTCTCCTAGTCGTTCTAATCAACCGAAAATGCTCGACAAGGTGCCTCAAACTCCCGAGAAGAAAGCCCAAGAGGAGAATTCAACAAAAAACCCTTCTAATCCTACCCCAACACCTCATAAAGGTAACAAAAAAAGGCCAAAAAACCCTCCTCCTCCTCTTCTTAATGAATAAGCCCATTGGTCATTTGGAATGTGCGTGGTCTCAAGGGAGAAAGCTTGATGTCTCGTAATTATAAAAGACCACGATTAGACCTTATGTGCCTTCTTGAAACTAAACTCCAATGTGCTTCCTCCTAACCTCCCTCTCTCTTCAACAATCTTTCACTCTTTCCATCAGAATCTAGCATCACTAATTTCGAATGCGCACTGTGTGGTCAGATATGGATCAAGTGGAACTGTGAAAAATCTCATTTGATTTGATTACAAAGAATGAGCAGCTTATCCATGGATGTGTCTCCAATCCGGGTAATACTCCCTTTCTTTTCACGTGTGTTTATGCTGATAATGATGTTAAAGTTAGGATTGCTCTGTGGAATGCTCTAAGAGACATAGCTAACACCATCAATCAGCCGTGGATCCTCATGGGGGACTTCAACTGCACTCTTTACAGCAAAGACAAAGTTGGGGACAAAATGGAAAAATATTAGCAAAATGCTCTGTACTCTCATGAGAGTATGAGAGTATAGAGAGTACAGATGCAAAAATCTCCCAAAAACCATCCAAACAGCCTCCAAATTGCTTCCAATGTAATGTAATGAACATAATCTCAACAACCAGGCCAAAAAAAATGAGAAAAAATAGCTAAAATCATCTGTACTCTCAAGAATTCATCATGAAATATCACCAAATATCCTACCATGTGATATACTAAATATTTCACCAAGCTAAATAGTTCAAAAATTTGAAAATAATAGCGTCTACCATCATGACAGTACAGAGAGTACACATACAAAATATCTCCAAAAACTACTACAACACGTCCCATTCATTTAAAGGAATCAAATGTTCCAAAATGTTCACCTACTGGACGGTGAGAAGAATAGACAAAACCATAAATTCATTAAAGTTCGGGAATGCAGGTATAAATACCTCATGTAGTCGCCTACAACTCAATTTTTGATTCGCAAGATTTGCTAAATCATTGAAGGTCGACGTAAGCTGGAGTCGAGAAAAAATCCTTCGTCAAAAGAAAGGCTTAAACTATTCTGTGATGAGGAATGTCGAATGATGCTCGTCTCATTTTTATTCTCCCACTATTTGAATGAGACAGGCCGGGTCGGGCCAGGGTAAGCGTAAACGGCGTCGTGAATGCGCTGTCCATTTATAGTATCGTCCATCCCGTTATAGTGCTGTTAAGTGCTAAAATGAGAAAAAATGCTGGACATGCATCGGCCAAGGATCAGAGTCTGCACGTAAAGCTACGTGTGGACTCCGGACATAATATTTTCTCCTTCTTTTCCTGTCTCTCTACCATTTTCTGAAGGCTTCTCCCCCTCTCTCTCTCTCCCCTAAAGATCAGAGGTAGAGCACTAAAATGGCGCTGATTTGCGGTAAGGGCCATGGACCTGTGAATAGAAATCTCATCAATCAAAGCAAGGGCAGAGTAAAAAGTCAGTCTTTCTCCATCTTCCATCTTATATTTTTCTCTCCCACCTTTCTTTGTCTCTTCACTAAGAGAGGGGCAGGAAGAACGAAGAATCAAAGGAGCTCAAGAGATATTAGGCTCAGAGTTTCTCTTCAAAACCACAAGGCAAGATCTCCCCCTCCTTATGGGCTCTACACAAGAAGCAGCCGAAGGAATTGAAAAAACTTTCCACAGAGAAGAGAATTCAAAGCCAACTCCATTCTCTCATTGCATGTCTTATATATTGGCCACTGCACAAATTTCAAGAAGTCCCACATGGATTTTTGAACTAATTTATGTTGGGGAAAGAGTGAAGAGAACAATAGAAAGAGGAATAGATGATTCAGATCCTTGGCTTTCAAGAGTGTTTCTCCCTCACGGAAGAATTAATGCTCTCGATGTTCTCCATTGGGATCGGGCTTCTCTTTTATGATACAGTCATCTCAAGAGCATTGTTTTATATTTGAGATGATTTTTTGGAAGTTGATAGGAAGACATGGCTGTGGAGAGTATTGTAAGCACTGCAGTTGCAGAGGCAATCATAGGAGTAGCAATATGTGGATGGGTAAATGATCAATCTGTAAGAAAAAAATTATCTCTTAGTTGTTGATTTACTCTTCTTCGTTAGAGTTGTCATCATGGCACGCCAATGGCCCTATCCTCCTCATCGTCGTGTTTACGTCGGCCTTGAAGTCGAATGGCGTTGATAACTCCTTCGCCCTATATATCCTGAGGCTGAAGATCCGAGTTCTACGAATGGCTTCCTTATTACAGGAGGCCAGTTCCTATCATACCTCATCAATTTGGCCTTCACAAAGGGACCTAAAAGGGAAAGGAGGAGAAGCTAATGAATCAAGAAATTGTACAACCAAGAATCCCTTTGGAAGCATGCCTTAAATGTTTTTTCAAAACCAGAGGAGGTGCATGATTTTTGTAGCACTGCACTTAATAAAAAGACAACATTAATCAAGTTTGAAGGTCTCATCATGCTAATCAGGGCATGATAAGATGAAATTCAGTTGTCGTGTCGCAAGACACTGCTCGTTACGCTCATCAGGGTATACCGAGTAAGCCAAGTCATCAGATGTGGCACCCCTTATGCCGAAATGCTGTCAAAATTTAGACTATTTGTTTATATATTTACTTTTATGCATGTGATTGCAGGTCTCGTTATGCTCATCAGGGCATAATGAGATTAAATGTCAGCCGATGTGCTTCAAAACACCAACCATCATGCTCATCGCGTGTGGTAAAAAAATACTCAATGCACTAGATGAGGGATGATGGGATACCAAATTGAGTCAAATCTTTTGACTTAGAAAAAATGGGAGAGTGAAATGAACTGCCTTAAGAACACTAAGTAGGAAAACCTACAGCTAATTTTAAACTAAAAGTGTCAAACAAGAAAAAAGGGTAGGAGCCAAGAAAAAAGGAAAGAATAGAACATTCATTTAAAATCTAAGTGAAATTTGGGGGAGGCTAATATTAAACTTACAAACTTTGGGGAGGCTAATATTAAGCTCACAAATTTTAATTGCAATTTCTATACTTAAATTGAAGTAGTAAGAGTGAGTTCTCTTTTCTTGTAAATTTCTCAAAATTAAACTAGCTTTAATTGAAATTTGGGGACTAATGCTAAACTCATAACAAACTTGTAATAAACTTAAGGGATGAATCCAAATTGAGTTGGGGTGTAAATGAGTCGAGATCGAGATGAGGTGTTATTCGTGTTCTTGTTTATTTATTTTGTTGTTCAAAATTGTCTGTTCGTCGAAATTGGTTGGATTTTATATTTTAATAATAATTTTTTCTTAATTTTCATTTAAATTAAAAAAATTTTAAAAATATTTATTTAATCGAATATTATACAATAAAAAAAATTGAGTAATATTGACAAAAATTGAAACTAAAAGATATGCAAAATAGCGATACACAATCAAAAAAAATTTTTTACAATTAAAAAAATTTCTTTATGCAGTAAAAATAATGAAGTAATATTAGCAAAACTTAAGTAAAAATTTATTTAATTGAAACTAAAAGATATACAAGTACAATCAAAAATATTTATTTTTACCAAAAATTGAATACAGTTTAAACTATTAACTTATATTATTACAATTTACAAATTTACAACTTCTTAGAATAAATTCAACATAAAAATTTACATGATCATATACAAGTAACAATTTGATTCAATAAAAGCTAACAGTGATATTACAATTTCCAAATTCCAATTTCCCATCCATAGCTTCAATCCTTCAAGTCTTCAAGCTTTCGTGCCTCTAACCAACCTTGAATCTTCAAAATAATAACTTCATGTAAACAAACTAACAAGAAAATATGAAATAAATATTATGAATGGGCTCAAAAAATTAAAATAAATAATCATTAATGCCGTCAATAGCTTAGTGGCTGTGTGATTTTAAAACTCCCAAAAAAATTTGACAAAATAAAAGATTAATAAAATAAGTGTAGGAAAAAAAATGAAATGAACATAACAACAAATGAATATTGAATAAACTGAAGAAAATGAAACAAACTAAATAAAATGAAATGAACATTGAATAAACTAAAAAAAAAAATGTTAAAAAAATTTTGTACATAACATAACAACAAACATAAATCACAAAAAGTTAAATTGAATGTTTGAAAATACATACGTACCAACCATTAAGCTAAGTTGCATCTCATACATCTATTTATTTTTTCATCATAGCATTAATGTAATATCACAATACAATGAGTAAGTGTAGCATCGTTGATCTTACCATTTAACTCTTAAGAATTAAGAATAAGCAAAATAGTAGGCCAACCAAATTCAGGCTTTCACCAAAGCAAGACAAAACCAAGCCATCAAGATAAAACCAAGCCAAGAACCCCCATACTGTCAACCAACCAAGAATAAATTACAAAGCCAACAAAAATGTCAACCAACGGGCCAACAGGAAATAGGAAAGAGCACACAACAGGAGTCATCAAGCTAAGAAAGGAAAGATAAAGCCAACCAGATCATACCGTCCCAAGACAAAACCAAGAGTCAACCAACGACGACCCAATAGGAAACAGGAAAGAGCACACAACAATACTCATCAAGCCAAGGAAGGAAAGATAAAGCCAACTAGTAGCCCCCCATACTGTCAGCTAAGACAGAAACCAAGACATAATCACAAGAACTAAGACGAAACCAAGCTGAATCACAGCCAGGCCGCGATATACGTCACCAACCACCAACCCAATTACAAAGCCAACATAAATGTCAACCAACCGACCAATAGAAACAAGAAAGAGCACACAACAGTACTCATCAAGCCAAGAAAGAAAAGTCATCCTTATAGGTATATCACCCAAGACATAGTCATAGAAACCAAAGTCAAAGACAGAAACCAATCCAGAATCACCCAAGACATAAAAATAATTACAGCTGAAACTTAAACATAATTACAAAGCAACCAACTGTAGTCCAAATTAAATAACACAAATGTTTGTCCAAATTAAATAGCACAACGGTAAGTCCAAATTAAACAAAGATAAAGTCTAAATTAAACATCATAAATGAAAATTAGACAATGAGAGAATGAAATAAAAGATTCTCCTCCTCCATTTTTTTGAAAGTTTTCAAATAAAATAGCCAAAATGCTAAACATTTTCCGGAAGTTTCGCATAAAGATTCTTCCTCCATTAACTCTCAAAACAAAGTAGATAATGAGAGAATGAAATTTATCGATATATTAAATAGATTGCTTTTATGTTGGAGAAGTACCAAAGGATTTTTTATGTTGGGTTGAACACCTCTAATCCAACTAGCCGTACAAACAAGTGCATTGACTATTTTTGGAGATAAAGAGCTCCTATAATCATCAAGAACTCTACCACCAGCACTAAATGTAGATTTGGATGCAACAGTGGTTATGGGAATTGTTAAAACATCCCTAGCCAAATTAGATAAAATTGGATACTTGAGAGTGCTCATTTTCCACCATTCGAGAATATAAAATGACTCATTATTTCACAAGTATAATCCCTCCTCCAAATAAGTTTGCAAATCGATTTCGGTAATTGAACTAAGCAACAATAAAATCAAGAATCCTTACATACAATCAAAATTGATGTAAATGGCACATCAACTATTGTGAAGATCCACTAGAAATTGAAGAGCTTGAAGTACTACTATCTCAATATTAATTGTAGATTTCCCAAATAGCATCCTCAACACTTTAATCTTGGATTCTACCGAACTAGAGTATATTTTAGGAAATTTGAAAGTAATAAATTTCATTTTCAAACATGGATCAAGCACAACAACGACATGAGTAAATTGCATTCTCCCGATTAAAACTTAATTTCCATAACAGTTGTTATTTTCTTGATGAATTCATCGATGAACTGCATTCTTCAATAAGTAGTTTACATGCATGATAGTAGTAAACAAATTTGTAGTTGGATAAGAAGAACCTGAAATCATTATTGTCACATTATGAAAAACACAAAGAAACCTTCTAATTTGCTCATAGTTATACCACTCAATTTCAGAAGGCAACCACTTATATAGTTGGAATGTGCATAACGAATCCAACACATGTAAATAAAAGCATACTCAAGCATTAAGTAGAGTTCCATCTTGTAGGAACATCAATGCATAATCCCTTTAAAGTGGGGATCCCTAACTGCTTTGCCACTTCAACAAACTTATGTAACCGTGAAGGAGACTTTTTAAGGCATTTTATTGTCTTCCTGATCTTATGTGTTATCTGTTGTACCTCTTTCAAGCTATCTTGAATCATTATATTCAAAATATGAGCACAATATCTAACATGAAAGAAATGAAAAATATAACTTTTCTGAAAAATTAATTTTAAAGCATTTGCGAACATCATTATTACAAGCATTATTCAATGTGATAGTAGACACCTTGTCCGCAAATTCCAATCTATTAAACAATCACATATTGGATCACGATATAAATGTACCGGTGTGTGGAGGATCAAGCTCAGTAAAGTTGATGATTCGCTTATGCAATTGTCAAAGAATCATCAATATAGTGAATTGTTAAGCACATTTAGCCCACTATTTGATTTGAAGTCCAACAATCAGATGTCAAAGAAATTCTATGAATGCTCTTAAAAAATATTTTTAATCTCTCTTATTCCATTTTATATACTTTCATGCAATCACTAATAGTGTTTTAGACACCTCTCATAATTGTGATTCAACACATTCAACGTAATATTAAACCACATATGCTCAACAATTATAAATGGATACTTATGCATAATTATCATCTTTGCAATTATTTCTCTTATCTCAAGATGATCATAATTTTTAGGGTCATAGAATAATGAAATCTCAATTTCCAAATTGGCATCAAAAGGCATAAATTTTTTTTTTTTTGCCTTTTGTCTGCCAATTCAACAATTTGTTTATTCTTGGCCTTAATTTTGTCACATTCTTTCACATGTCTCAAGAGTTGTGAAGTTGTACTTTGGATTTATGGAATTTTTTGCATAACATATGCATTGTAAAGAGGGTATAATCTCTCTCTTAAATAGAGAAGTGGTTTCTATAAAATACTCCTATACTGAAGATATTTTCTTTCTACCTTTCCTAGATTTAACTTCTCCACTAGTAGTCTCAAGTACATTTGCCTCTGACTCAACATGTTAAGAAGAAATGTTTGAAATTTCAATACCACATTCAGCTCCTACAGCTATATCATCACCACATGATGCAGACTGAGAATGATTCACATTAGACATGATAACACACTATAACAACAATAATAACAACAACAAGCCTTAATCACACTAAATAAAAAATAAAATATGAGTTAAGACTATATACACGCTCCATACTAGGTGTTTACCAGAACATGTAGGTGTTTAATTAAAAAAATAATAAACTGAAATTCTAATTTTATATCTATATATCAATATAAATATATATATATATATATATATATATATATATGATCCAAATCTTAACACATAAGTCATAACTCATCTCAATATATTCAATTCAATTCAATCTCAATCTTGATCTGATAGTCTTAATTCCTAGTTCCTACTAAGCAAAGTAATATCAGAGAAATTAAAAAACAGTGAGAGAGCACCCCGTTAATGCCCCCACATAAAATCGACATAAAGATAACCAACATTGCTACTACCATTCAAAATAAATGCCATATAAAAATAACCAACAAAAATAAATACTCTCTCATTTACTCACCATTCAATACATCAATCAAGATAATGCACTTTCATTCATTAATTTTTCTAAACAAAAAAAGATATAGCACAAATCACCGCAATTCAATCACCAATCTTTCATTTTTGTCCATTCGTTTTGATTTCTTCCCTTTCAATATAGGCACTAATAAGCCTCAAAACAAACAAAACTATAGAACTAGAGAAAATTAGGGGACTCTAAATAGAAACAAGAAGAAGAAGAAGAAGATAAAAATATAATCACATCATATATACAGTTCCCCAATATATTTACAACACAATCAACATATATATGTAAAGGTACAACTGCAACATGCCAACAAAAATATTTTCAGCTGAACTTTGAATATTAAATATCATCCGATAAGGAGATGAAAACACAGAGTAAACTCACAAAGGAGCAAAATCCAAAACCCCTAAACACAGTCAAACAAATAGATGAAACTTTCAGAGGAGCCAAACCCATAAACCCTAGAAATACAACCGTTCTAGTTTGCATCTTAATACCCCCAGGCCGCATGATCATTACTAGAAATACTGAGAAAAATAACTCCAGACTCATCATTTGAAATTGAATCCCTAAAATGGTGCAAAAGAATAAAGAGAAGTAAAACGAAAATGTACAAACAAAGATGATCGAGGATCCAAGGTTTTAAGATGAGAGGTAGCGGCGGGACCAAAAGCGAAGCTAGCAAGACAGTCTGCATGAGATAAAGAGAGATGAGAAGTTGAGAACTCAATAGAGGAATAGGATATTAGGTTTACGAGTCGAGGGGACCAATGCCGTCGAGTGGATGTGGTTAATCTTTAAAATGCATATGATGATATTAGGCATTGATTAAATTGTTAACGGTTAAGATTCAATTTAACTGAATTCAATTTTAAAATCTTTATTGAACTTAAATTTTAATTCAAAAAATTATTAATTAAATAAATTAATTATATAACACAAAATATTAAAAATATATTATTTATATGATTATATTAATATATTTTATATAAAATTTAAAATTAATTTAATAAATTTATTAATTTTGAGCTAATTCGACCAAACGAACAATTATAAATCGAAACTTTAAATATTTGTTAATTTAACGTTAACGAGCAAGAATCTAACAATTTAGCGAGTCAAACACGAAAGTGAATAACGAGCTTTTGACAGCCTTACTTCTAAGTGCTTTGATAAACTATCATTATTGGTAGACTTTGCAACGCTAGCATTTGTATTCACTACTTGAGTTTATGCTGTAATTTCATTTTAATTTCTATGGAAAATAATTTTTAAAATTTAAGAATATTTAATTGATGCTTAATTTTAATTAATTTTGCTCATTTTATGTTGAGCTGGATCGTAATCATGCTATTTTTCAATATGTTAACCAAAAATTAGCACTCAAAAGAAAATTTAAATTATTTTAAAATTTGATCAAATATATAAAAATAAAATATTTAAATTAAAATAAAAATATTTAATTTTATGCCGAAATTTTAATTTAGAAATATATTTAAAATATTTAATACTAAAATATCTCAAAATTAAAATATTATATATTGTGTTTATTCACCTTCGTAATTTTACACTCATCTATGCCTATGATAATAATTTATTTTTGAATTAATTCTGATTTATTTGCTAAGAGAAGTAAGCGAGAAGACAATATATTCTATTAATAAATAAATTACCCTAATTCACAAATTTGATAAATTTTCTTTCTCAAAAGGTTATATGGTTAAATAATTTGAAAATAAGTACATTTTTTAAATTTAAATATAACTTAAATATAACTTATTATGAATATTTTGAGTTTTTTGGTTTCTTTTTAGATAAATATAATAAATTATTTTCTGATATTTGTTTGATTATAAAATAAATAAAAAAATACATAAGAGAGAAAACCAAATAAAAAATAAAAACTCAAAATTACTTCTAGGAGCAGTCAGCAGATCAGCTCATGGCTCAAGGAAGTATCTGTACTCTTCGAAAACAAATATATTTTAGACTGTGATGATGCTATTCTTGAAATAGAAAAATAGCCTGCATTTCAACTTCTAGACTTCTACGTTTGCTCCTGTGTTCATTTAAAGTCTATCACATTTGACAACAACATTACTAGACTAAAGCAACTAAGGATATGAAACTGCTTCCATCTTGAAGAGCTTTATGGGCTATGTAGTCTCACCTCTCTGCGACATCTAGATATAAGCAATTGTCTTAATCTCTGGTATCTGTGCCATCCCAAAAGCCTTCAATCTTTCCAGAAGCGTATTTGACAAATCTTGGTAAAAAAGCATTAGAAAGTAGTCTAGTGGATTCTTAGATATTATGTGGAACTAAAGATGTTTGTTTGCAATTTGAAAGGACTACATATAGAGTCTTTGGATGTCTTGATTCAAACTTTATTGGAGATATTGATAAGAGGAGATTGGTCATAGAATATATCTTTAACATTTGTAGCTGAGTTTTTAGTTGTAATGCTGCTTTGTAGACTATGTTGACATTTTTTATAGTTGAAGTTGCATATATGATTATAATTGAAGTATGTAAGAAACTCATTTGGCTGAAATGTTTATTTGGAGAGCTTAGCGAAGACTAAAAGATCACCATTGTGATGTGTGGTAGTCACTGTGCTATTTATCTTACTAAAGAATAAATATTTCATTTAAAACCAAAGCACGTTGATATTTGTTATTATTGTATACATGAAGATATTACTTGTGAACATAATAATCTTGTTGATATGATGATCAAATCACTCCTTATTGTCAAGTTTGAGAATTGCTTTACCTTAGTTTGTATTCATTGTGATCATTAATATATTTTGAAAGAGTTGGAAAATATTTTATTAAAGATTGTAGATTTATTCTATTTTTTATTTCTTCTAAAAATTCATGTTAATGCAGAGCTTTGCCGATAAGAAATCGATGGAACACTAATGATAACAATGAAGAAAACCCGATGCACAATGATACTTGGCCCTCTTCAAGTTTCTCAATCTATTTCTTCAAAATAAGCAAATGCCCTAAGCTCTATCTCGACAATGAATTGCTGCAATATATGAACTTCCTAGTCTAAATCCATACATGCCCACAACTACATGAATGATGTCAAAAATATCATGTTACCTATTTTTAGGCAAGCCATTTATCGTTTTTAACAACATTTAATTTTTTTTAAAAAAACTCAATTTATGGCCTCTTTCATGACTAAGTAATATATATATATATATATATATATATATATATATATATATATATATATATATATATATATATATATATATATATATATATATATATATATATATATATACATATATATATATATATATATATGCTTAGATCATCTATATGTATGAGCATTATTCAACTCATATATCATGTAAATTAAATGTACACTAAAAAGTATATTAAATAAGTATTTTTTAAGTAGTCTCTTCACTTTTTATTTTAAATATGTTACATAAAAAATTTAATAACATCTTAATATTAAATTTTTTTTGCACTATTTTTTTCTTATTTTTTATAAAATATTTATTTTTATTTTATTACAAAAAATAGTTTAAGATATTTAATAAATCTAATATTTTTATAAACAATTCAAATGAGTTTATATTTGTATTAATTTATTACATATTTAATTAAGTTGTGTAATTATTTTAGAATATTTAATTTTTTTTTAAAATATAATATTATAACTTTGCATTTAATGATTGTATGTATCTTATTTTCATAGTAATATCAGAGATGCCACTTTAACTACTTGAAGGAGAGATAGCTTAACTGGGTTTATTTTATTCATCCAAGAAAAGTTATGAGTAAATATATTATTATTTTTTTAATGATGAGAAAAAACTATAAAATGAAATATAAATTTAGCTGCAATTAATGTATACATCAAGTATTTAATTGGTACTTAATTTTAATCAATTTGGCTAATTCATAATTAGATTGGACCGTCAACTTCTATGTGTTGACTTAAAGTCAATCACTAAAAATTATTGGCTTCGGTAAGAGTCTCACATGACCTCAAGCTATCTATTAGACTATTTTATTCATCTCATTGATGAGGACATAGAGGGCTACTCATCAAGCTATTACTATAAGAATCATTTGCCAACAATTGTCTCAAAAATACTCAAAATATTTAAAATTTATTCTAAGCATTTTCAAAATAATATATATATTTGAAATAAAAAAATAAAATATATTTTAAAAATATAACAAATAAATACACTTTTTAAAAATAGAAAATAAAAATAAAAATCTAATAGAATTGATCTCAAATAAGCCTAAAATATTTGGACTTTGTGTCGAGGGATTTAAAAAAAAGATCATGCTAGATATTTCATTTGTGAATTTACCAATCCAACCGATTCTATATAAGTTCAAAATCATTTCTCCATAGAATAGGAGATTGAACCAATGAATTTGATAGATATTTATAAAACTTGGTGATCTAATATTAATCAGATATGAACTTTTGAATTTTAATAAAATGTCTAGAAATAAAATATTTAAATTAAAATGAAAAAACAATTAATTTTTTTTAATTTGAATTTAGGATTATATTTAAAATATTTTAAAATAAAATATCCTAAAATTAAAATATTATATATAAAATAAATAAAATTTTATTATTATATTATTTAAAATTTTATTAAAATAATTTTAATATCTATTGATTTACTTAATTAAATTCTGATTGAATCTGTTGATTCTATGTTTTTTCTTTTATTTTAATGGTTGATTTTAAATTCATAATTATGATTTTATAATTTTTAATATCAAAATTTATAAAATTGTGTATGCCTCTGTCAGATCACATGAGTGAGAAATTTCGGAAGACCTGCATTCCCCATATTTCCTCACCTTGACAATTTTATTCTCATCTAATTTATGCTTATGACAATAATTTTTTTTTCTAATTAAATATGATTTATTAGCGAAGTGGACTAAGTGAGTAATATATATCATTAATACAAGAAATCAATTTTATATATATATATATATATATATATATATATATATATATATATATATATATATATATATATATATATATATAAAGCAATGATAAACACATTAAAAATAATATCAATTTATATGTATATCAAACTCATTATTAATATTTAGATTAAATCATTTTAAGAGTAACACTCAAAAGTTAAACATGGAAGAGAAAAGAGCAATTCTATAGCCGCTAATTGCATTACATTAATATATTAACATATATAAGTATAATTTTAGTATATGAGGAGGAGAGCAACTTGAGCAACAAAAATCAAGGAGGAGGATATACATATTTTTTCTGAACTACACAGAAAATTTATGCATATTCTTGTTACGAAAATTACACTTAATAAAGAACCGGAAGAATGATTGATTCAATGTTCAATAGTTCGATCAAAATTGAATCATTGTTAAATCGAATGACATAATAAATATTAAAATTATTCAATATTGATATAGCTAAATGATACAATAATATAATTTATAAAAAATTGTAGTTTGTAATAAAAATATAAAATTATTTTAAATTTTTTATAAAATATAGCTATTATAAAAATATAATATTGTTGTGTGCTAGAAAACCGGGTAAGAGTGAAAGTAGCCTTTAAATAAATCCAAAGCGTAATTAAAGAAAGAGACACCTGCAATTTTAACGAAAACCTCAAAAGAGGGGAAAACCATGGCCTACCCAAGAAAGTTTCCACTATGTATCTTCAGAGTACAAGTCTTCCATAAAGGGATTACAGATTGCATATGAGAGAGAATAACAACTGTAACAACGATCGTCAGAATCATAATGATCAGATGCGGTAACCTCATGAATGTACAATTAGTGATCTACACTGGCTAGGTCATGCCGGGAGTGCGATCTTTGCGATCTGCTTGGAGGATCTTCAAGCTTCGTAACTCTTCCTCCTCACTTCCTCTTCTTCCTTGTTCTGACACCTCCTTCTTCTTTACTGCCCTCCTCTCTTTTTTTACTTATTTCAGCCTCCTCTTCTTTCTTTACTCCCTCATGTGAAATGAAGGCCTATTTATAGATGGGAGGAGGGCATTCTTGTAAATTCATGTAAAGTTCACCACTCCTCGACGGACGGCTCGTGGATGATTCCTTCGATCATTTGATGTATTTTGAGCATTTGATGCCCAAATGAAGTCAATTATGAGATCTTAGGCTCGTTAGATCCCGGCCGAGACGCCGATTTGACTATAAACACCCATATTTGAGAGTCGCTTTGGGATTTAATTGATGTCCCAAAGATTCCAAATGATATTTTAAGTGCGATCTCGACGGCTTTGACTCAAAATCATATCGCCGACATCAAGATTTGTGCTTTGACTAGTGGTATTTTGAGAGCTATATCGATTCTCTATTTTGGATGACATTAGCTTAATCATCCAAAAATATATGTGTCAAATGCTCGAAAATAATAAATTCTTCAACGAAACGTGCGGGCCCATGAATCATACATTTTGAGAGAATAAATCATCATAAAAATACAAAATTATGATTATGGAAGTAGATGTGTAGTACATGAGATTTTGAGGTTACGATCTATTTGATACTCACTAAGTTTTCAGTCGGACCTGAGCCTCGGGGCTACGGGCGCATGAGATGCCGCGGCGCTGGTTCAGCGAATGATGGCCGGGCCCATCGCCGCGGATTTGTCGGAGCTGGCCTGGACGGTCGGCAGAGCGAGCTACGTCGATGCGGGTCGGCGCGGTCGATGGCGCTGCTGCGGTGGTGGTCACGGGTCTGCCGCTCGGGACGGTCGCTACGGTCCGCGCCGCTGGCTTCCGGTGATCTGCCGGTCACGGGTCCGCGGTGACGCTCGGGTCGCGGCTGACGGTCAAGTCACGCTGATGGTCTGCCGCTGCTGACGACGTAATCGCTCCGCACGAACAATGGCTGGAGGTTCTGCTGTCACTGCTGGTCTCAGCAGAGCCTGGGTCGACCGAGAATTTTGGGTTTGAGCCATTTTTGATTTTTACCCTTTTCAGGGGGCTATAAATAACCCCTAGGGTGAGAGGAGAGGCACATTTCCCTCTCCCTTCTTCTTGAGTGAGGGTCCTTGAGGATCAAGAAAGTAGGAGGCGCTCGTGGAGGCATCAAGGAGGCGATCGCGCCCACCTGCACATAAGTCGTGGTTCCGGCTTTCCTACCGCCCCGGCGATGGCCTCACACCGCCCGTGGGGAGGCGATCAAGGCCCACTGCATACCGCCGTGGTTCCGGCTTCCGCCCGTCCGGCCTCGCCTGACCTGTTAGAGGCATCAAGGCCCACCTGCATACGCTCATTTGCCACCGCCGTTCGCTTACGCCTCGCTTGACCGTCTGGGAGGATCAAGGCCCATGGTACATAATGCCGTGGTTTTATTTTTCGCTCCCCCCTGGACCGCTGGTTGAGGCGATCAAGGCCCACGACATACGCCGGTTCCGCTTTCGTCCGGCGCTCTTTGACCGTCTGCTGTGAGGCGATCAAGGCCCATGGTACATACGTCAGATTCCGCCACGCCGCCCGGCTTATCGGCTCGCTTGACCGTCCGAAGAGGCGATCGCGCCCACGCATATAATGCCGGCCACGTCGCCCCGGCCTCGGCTTGACCGTCCGTTGGGAGGCGATTGGCCCACCTGCATACCGCTGTTCGGCGACCGGCCTCGCTCGGACCGTCCGTTAGGGCGCGTCATGCATAATGCGGGCGCATCACCGTCCGCGATCGGCTCGTGTGACCGTCCGGTTGAGAATCGGCGCTCGTGGAGGCATCG
Organism: Cymbidium sinense; assembly: GCA_021442155.1. Lineage (NCBI taxonomy): Eukaryota > Viridiplantae > Streptophyta > Magnoliopsida > Asparagales > Orchidaceae > Cymbidium > Cymbidium sinense. The sequence continues at coordinate 263,749,606 of CM038215.1, forward strand.
GAGGCGATCACGGAGATTGATGAAGATGCTCAACGATGGTCGACGGCATTTACGATGGTGACCGCGAGGGCGCTGAGAGATAACCCGACGATGGTGGCGAGACCGCGATGGTCGGTGAAGACGGCGACGGTACGACGCGGCGTGCATGCGCCAAAGGGTGATCAGCGACGGGTACGGCGAATCGGATGCGGTATCGGCTGATGACGACGACGATGGTGGTGACCGGCTACCGCGCGATGGTCGGGCGCAGTGATCGCGGCTACGGCGGTGACCGGCCGGCGGTGGACGGGTGGTGCAATGTAATTGCCGGTAGCCGACCGCCGACGGGATCTTTGACCTATCCGGAGGTTGAAGTGTGACCGGTGACGCAACTGTACGGGGAAGAGGTTGAATTGAACTGGCCGAGGATTTTGACCCATCCGAGGTTGTTTGTCGCGTATTACCCACGACGTTAACCTGTATGGAAGAGGTCAATCCGAGATCTTTAACCTATCCGGTTGTTTGTCGTTTACGGCGACGCTAACTTACATGGAGGTCGAATTGAATTTGCCGGATTTTGACCTATGGTTGTCGTGTCGAGTGACTCGGCGACGCAACCCGTATGGAAGAGGTCAATTGAATCCGCTAGATTTTGACCTATCCATGTTTGTCGAGTGTACCCACGACGCACCCTCGTGGAAGAGGTCGGGAAGTCCACCGCGGACCTTTTATCCTAGGTTTGTCGGGTCTTGCTCGATGACATTAACCTGTATGGAAGAGGTCGAATTGAATCCCAAGGATTTTGACCTATCGGTGTTGTTTGTCGAGTACCGGCGACGCATATATGGAAGAGGTTGAATCAATCGCCGAGGATTTTAACCTATCCGGGTTGTTGTCGAGTGTGACTCATGACGCAACTCGTATGGAAGAGGTCAATCCGCCAAGATTTTGACCTATCCGGGTTGTTGTCGAGTGTTACCCATGACGCTAACTATGGAAGAGGTCGGTAAGTCCACCATGACCTTTGACCTCTATGTTGTCGTCGTGTCTTTGCTCGATGACGTTAACCTCGTATGGAAGAGGTCAAATTGAATCCGAGATTTTGACCCATCTGAGGTTGTTTCGAGTGTTACCTGATGTTAACGATGGAAGAGGTCGAATCCAGGATTTTGACATATCCGAGGTTGTTTGTCGAGTGTTACGGCGACGCAACCTGTATGGAAGAGGTCGGGAAGTCCACCAAGGACCTTTTGACCTATCAGGTTGTTTGTCGTGTCTTTGCTCGATGACGCTAACTGTATGGAAGAGGTCGAATTGAATCCGAGATTTTGACCTATCCGGTTGTTGTTTGTCGAGACTCGACGCTAACTGTATGGAAGAAGTCAATCAATCCGCTAAGAATTTTACCCATCCAATGTTGTTTCGAGTGTTACCCGGCGACGCAACCTGTATGGAAGAGGTCGAATTGAATCCGAGGATTTTGACCTATCCGAGTTGTTTGTCGAGGCTACCGGCGACGTTAACCTATGGAAGAGGTCGCTGAAGTCCACCAAGGACCTTTTGACCTATCCCAGTTGTTTGTCGGTTTGCTCGATGATGTTAACGTATGGAAGAGGTCAATTGAATCTCTGTGATTTTGACCTATCCGAGGTTGTTTGTCGGTGTTACCCATGACGCTTAACTCGTATGGAAGAGGTTGAATTGAATCGGCCAGATTTTGACCCATCCGGTTGTTAGAGTGTTACGATCGCAACTGTATGGAAGAGAATTAATCCGAATTTTGACCCATCCGGGTTGTTTGTGGTGTGACGTTAACTGTGGAAGGGGTCGTAGGAAGTTCACCAAGGACCTTTTGACCTATCCTAGGTTGTTTGTCGAGTTTGCTCGGCGACGCAACCTGTATGGAAGAGGTCGTAGGAAGTCCACCGGACCTTTTGACCTATCCAGGTTGTTTGTCGAAGTCTTTGCTCGATGACGTTAACTATGGAAGAGGTCTAGTCCACCAAGGACCTTTTGACCCATCCTAGGTTATTTGTCAGAGTCTTTGCTCGATGACGTTAACCCGTATGGAAGAGGTCGTAGGAAGTCCACCAAGGACCTTTTGACCTATCCTAGGTTGTTTGTCAGAGTGTCTACTCGATGACATTAACTTGTGTGGGAGAGGTCAATTAAAACATCCGTTTGTGGTTGTAGCCAAAGTTGCTTTTTAACCTTGGTCTCATTTTTCCATGAGTATGAGTGGAAAACATAGTTTGCAAAGCTATATCTCTTCTCAATGTTGAAATATCCTCCAACTTTGACTTGTTTCTTGGGATAGAAATCGATTAGATGCTTAACATGGGTGATCTTTTGAGATTAAGAATTGCCCCCAGTTTCTGACAAAATCTGAAGGAACAAAGTTTGATGAATTTTCATTCTTCGCTTGCGCTCCTTAAAAGCTTGAAATGCTCCACCTCGATGGTGGTTTTGATCTTGGAAACTTGGTCGCCATACAAGATGAAATAATGAGAATCTTCAGACGGCAAACCGCTATGCAGAAAACCACCACTAGAGTGAAAGTTTACGCCTCATGAATTCCAGACACACACGTAATTAAAGAGAGCAAGAGATACTTAATTTTAACGGAAAACCTCAAAAGAGGGAAAACCACGGGCCTACCCAAGAAAAGTTTCCACTATGTATCTTTGAGTACAAAGTCTTCCTGATAATGGGATTACAGGATTGCATATGAGAGAGGAATAATAACTGTGTAACAATGATTAGGTTGTAATTGTTACAGATGGTGGAGATGTGGGTAACTCGTGGAAATGGGTACAATTAGTGACAAGGCGTGGTATGTGGTTGCCACCGAGAATGCGATCTGTGGGTGCGATCTTGGAGGATCTTCAAGCTTCAAAGCTCTCTCTTCCTCCTTACTTGGGCTTTTCCTCTTCTTCCTTGCTTGGACACCTCCTCTTCTTTACTTGTTTCAGCTCCTCTTCTTCTTTACTTGGCCCCCTCCTCTTCTTTACTTATTTCAGCTCCTCTTCTTCTTTACTTGGCCCCCCCTCATGTGAGGAATGAAGGCCTATTTATAGATGGGAGGAGGGGCATTTTTGTAAATTCATGTAAAGCCCGTACCACTCCCCTTGATCGGATGGCTCAGGATGATTCCTTCGATCATTTGATGTATTTTGAGCATTCGGATGCCCAAATGAAGTCAGAATGAATCTTAGGCTCGTTAGATCCTGCCTCGAGATTTTACTATATAACACTCTATATTTGAGAGCTGTTTTGGGATTTAATTGATGTCCAAAGATTCCAACGATATTTTAAGTGCTTGATCTCGATCGGTTTTGACTCAAAATCATATCGCTTTCGACATCAAGATTTGTGCTTTGACTAGTGATATTTTGAGAGCTATATCAAATATATAATAATAATAACTATTATTATTAAATATATATTTCAAAAAATAATTTTTATGTTATAACATATAATTTAGAATAAGAATATAGAGTTAAAATTTCAAATATTATTCTTAAATTCTTTTGTATAAATGCCCTATAATTTTTTCAAAATTAAAAAATAAGTGTACTCTCGAGCCCCACATCACAAATGAAAATAGATGTTACACTCTTTATATATTTAAAAGAGCTCCAAAGGGCCCCTTATAAACTACTAAAGTGGGTACTTGATTGACATATTAAAAATTTAATTTTGTTATCATATGCTAGAAAACTAATCATGAGTAAAAGTTTTCACTTTATGAAATCCAACACACACACATTTAAAGAGTGAACAAGAAAACTTCATAATTTTACGGAAAACCTCAAAAGAGGGAAAATCAGGCCAGCCCAAGAAAAAAGCTTCCACTATGTATCGCTTTGAGTACAAGATCTTCCGACGGATTATAGAATTGTATATGAGAAAAGAACAATATGTGACAACGATCAGTTGTAAATCAGCTAAGTAGTAGCGATGATGGTGAAGCGGCCGAGTAATCACCGGGAAATGCGGAAACAATATCGCGAAATGCGGGGAACAATCACCGCGAAACGCAGAATAATCACTGGTAGTCATCATGATGGAGACCGACAGAGATTGACGACGGCAGGATCAACGGCAGCCGACGGCGTGGGCGTTGATGACCGCCGAGTGGCGACGATTGAGGATCTTTAGAACTCTCCCTCTCTTTTGCTTCCTCTCATAGAAGAAGAGGGACTATTTATGGGAGGAGTGACGTCTCAGAAATACATGCAAAATCGAACCACTCTCTCCATCGGACGGCTCATGATGATTCCCTTGATCATATGATGTATTTTGTGTATTTGAATGCTTAAATGAAGTCAATTGTAAGATCTTTGTTGGAACCGCTCGCCGGACGCCGATTTGACTATAAACACTCCATATTTGAGAGCTTTTAAGAATTTAACCGATGTCCCAAAGTTTTCAAATGATATTTTAAGTGCTTGATCTCTAGCCAATTTCCATGCCTTTTTTCTGCATCAAGATTCGTGGTTAATGAGGAATTTTCAGGGTCATATCAGTTATATTTATGTTAACAAAATAAACTTTCTAAAATTTATATGAATGCTTTTTTTAATAATTAAATTTAAATGATTAATAAATTATTATTAACATTTAATATATACTTATTAAAAATGGTAATTATTTCATTAAATAATTTAAAATTGTGATTTAGCAGCATATATTGAATACAACAACAACAACAACAACAACAAGAAGCCTTTATCCCACTAAATGAGGTTGGCAATATGAATCATTCGTCTCTAATGTGTCATATTATGTGTCAAATTTTCATTTAATTCAAGTATAATAAGGTCATTTTTATACATCTTAACCAAATCCTTTTAGGTCTACCTCTACCATTCTTAACATAAGACAAATCTAATGCATCTACTCTCCTAATCGAGTCATCGGACGGCTGACGCTTTATGTGGCCAAACCATCTAAAGGCAACTCTCTCTAATCTTATCTGCCACTGGTACTCCAACTTTTTCCCAAACATACTCATTTCACATTTTATCTCTAAGAGTAAAGCCACTCATCCACCTGAGAATCCTCATCTCTATAACACTTAACTTAGTCTTATGCTGCTATTTTATTAGCAAACATTCTGCATCATAAGTCATTGTAGGTCTTACCACCATCTTATAAAATTTTTCCTTAAATTTAAGTGTAACTTTTCTATCACACAACAAGCCAGATGCATTCCTCCACTTCAACCATCCAACTTGAATTCTACTAATAACATCTCCATCTATTTCACCATCATTTTGAACAATAGAGCCTAAATATCAATCTCACTCTTTTAATGACTTGTTCACCTAATGTCACAACATTACCACTAGAACTTCTACAACTAAAATTACACTCCATATATTCTTTTAGATCTACTTAAAAGAAAACCTTTAGACTCTAAGACCTCCATAATTCAAGTTTCTCTTGGACTTCCTCTCTAGTATTATCAATAAGAAGAATGTCATCAACAAAAAGCATACACCAAGATACATCTTCCTATAAATGCCCAGTAAGCACATCCATAACTAAAGCAAGAAAGATATGGGCTTAAAGTTGATCCTTGATGTAACCAACTGAAATAGAAAAATATTTTGTCAATCCTCCTTGTGTTTGGACACAAGTAACAGCTCTAGTATTGTTGACCTTCACATATGTGTCATAAATCAAGACAAACCCACAAGTCTAATTAGACAGACTTTAGAAGCGACGATATGTAAATCGAGACTCAAAATGCATTGGATGTCACTGAAAATGGTCGAAATGACCTCAGATCGATAAACAAACTTCTTCGTTACGTTCAGAACATTAAAATTGATCAGAATATAAATATTGTAAAATCTAACGATCAATCGATTAAGCTCTCGAGCTAACAATGTGTCGACACGCACATCAGAGTCAAGAAGCTGTGACAATATCCGAACGATGTCAGTTCATAAAATTGATCACTCCGTTAGCCTAAAAAAAATATCAAATGCGACGCTTCACGCTTTTGGACAAGTTGTACAAATTTGAAGCGGCAGTACAAATCGGTCGAAATATACTAGACGTCGCCAAAATAAATTCAAATGACATCCGATTGATGAAAAGATTTCGCCATCGTGTTTAGAACATCAAAATTAGTCAAGATATAAATATTGCATGACTTGATGATCAACCGATCAAGCACTCGAGTCGTCAACACACCTGCACGCATATTAAGCTCAGGAGGCGCCAACGTAAGTCAAACGACCTCCATTTGTAAAATTGATCATGTCATTGACTTTGAAACACCGAAATCTATCAAACAAGATTGTTCGTACTCAATTGCATAAGTGCTGAAAATCGAGCGAAGAAAAGCGATGATCGATTTCGAAATAAATTGACTCAATTTGGCACCGACTTGAACCGAACGACATCCGATCACAAAACGGACAGCGCCATTGCATTCAGAACAATAGATTTATCCTAAATTGATATATATTGACTATGTGCATTTACCGGCGTGAAATCCAAAATAAAATAATTTAAATTAATTTAAAAAATTCCCAAATTGCCCCTCACGCAGCAACCTTTCCCCCCTATTTTCAGTTTTTTGGAGAAAGAAATAAAAAAATAAAATAAAATAAAACTAAAAAAATAACCACTCCACCCATTTTGCTCAACTTCCTCCTTATTCCCTCCCACTCTCTCATTCTCCCATATTCAAAAAATTCTCCAACTCTCCTCTCATTCTCTCCCCTGCTTTCTCCCTCGCTCTCTCCGGAAAAGAAAAACTTAGGTAAAATTTTGTTCAGGTTATCGATGAAGAAATCGTCAGACGAATTCTTCCTTCGATTTTTGCCAGACTCGCTTTAGCCTTCTTACTCATACAAATGGGAAGAAAATTGTCAAGAAATAATTCTTCCTTCGATTTTCGATCGCACTTTACCTTGCATTCCAACGCGATACCCAACCGCTCCATTGCTAAGACTGCATACATGCAAAATATGTCAGAACATGTGAGAATTTGTGAATGTGAATATATACATATGATTGCGTTTCTTTGTAGGTTTGAAGATCTCGAGCCAGAGCTGAGATGAAAAAATATGTTATGGTGTCGAAGACACCGCCGCTATTTCAGAGCGTAATCGAGTAAACCACCGGGTTAGATGTCGCTCCCCGACGAAATCAATTTTGTCTAATTTCCACTTAGAAAAAAAGGGGATGATTATATATTACAGTATGTATTCTTTGTAGGTTTAAAGGCCTCGGTGAGGGCGCCGACGAGATAAAGACCGGTTGTCGAGACACCACTGCCGAGGCTGCAGAAAATAAACACCCCGATGACCTCCCACACGGGATGACGGAGGCCCAAATTTTGTCAAATCTTTGACTTAAAAAATGGGAAAATAAAATGGCTAACTTAAGAGGCGCTAAATAGGAAAGCTTACACCTAATTTTAAACTAAAAAGCATCAAATAAGAAAAAGGGGGGAAATCAAAATGATATACGACATATATAAAAAACAAATAAAATAAAAAAAGGGTAAAAATCACTTGTAAAATTTATCGAAGCATGATTGGAAAACCCACTGAAGTTCCTAATCACTTCCTTTCAAATACCCTAACTCTAACATTTCAAGAAAATGGAATGGAATAGACAACTCCCTTTAGCCTTATTTATAGAAATTGAAAGAAGTATAAAGAGGGGAAAATCAAATTTAAGCATAAAGAGGGGGAAAATCAAATTTAAACAAAAGAGAGAAAAATCAAATTTGAACAAAAGAGGGGGAAAATCAAATTTAAGCAAAAAATGAGGAAAATCAAATTTAAACAAAAGAAGAGAAAATCAAATTTGAGTAAAAGAGGAATTGAGAATTACTTTGAGGAGTAAATCTTCTTCTTAAAAATATTAAATTAAATTATCCTTTGAACCCATAGCTTCAAACGCATTCGCCAATCATCTATAGCCTTGTACAGCATGTAAGACGATACTAAATCAAAATCAACAAAAATCATGGGGCCTCATTTAATTAAAAATTAAGGAATTTCATCATAATTATGATTTTCAAGATCAATAAATTCATTAATTAGATGAAATTAACTAAGCTATGAATACCTGTATGTGCTCGGATATAGAGATTTCAAGTGCAAATTTTAATGTCTAAAAAGGCTGCGCAGGTTAAATTGAAATAAAAAAAAAAGAAAAATACAAAATCAAGCTCATAGTCCAAACATAAAATCTTAAATACCTCGCATGTGCCCTGGCACTATGCTGAATGCCTAAATTCAAGTGTCTGAGGATGCTACGCGGGTTGTTTCCCGGTTTAGTCTTAGGACTGGGTCCGGGTTAACAAAACCTAAAAACATATAATAAGGGTTTCAAATCAATGAAATATGTGAGAAATTGACTGCCGTGACAGAATCTAATCCTCTTAGCAACTAAATAGTTGAGTAATCTAAAGCTCTTAAACATATTCAAATTAATCTATTTTTTTAATCAAATTAAGTAGCAATCTGAAATCACTTAAATGAAACTCCATCATTAAAAACTTAAACCAAACCCAATCAATCCACCTTTTGTAACTGTTTATCGTGGATGACAAACTATGAAAACTCTAGCTCATAAAGGAGCCAATGTCTAATCAAGAGTTCTGCTATGTTCACTCTCAATCAATCTCTTGCCCGTAAGTGACGCGGACCGTCTCGAAGCACTTGGCCATTCCAGATGAAGCGTTATGACTAGAGTCCTCGATCGTGTGATCCGCAACTCCATTATATTACGATCACGACCATAGCTCGTATGCTCCCCAATGGCTCTACCCTTTGAGTTGTGAATTATAGAGTATACTTGATAGGACAAATAGCCCTCTGTCAGCTAAGGCAGACTTAAGCCTGTCTCTTTAGACAAACTCCACCCTAGGTCTACAAGGATTTCTTGGATGATGTAACCCATGCATGAGGATCCTTCCGTGGGTCACTATCTCCTCTAACTAAGTAGACTGGGACCGATGTCGGATGACGAACCATGGGATCTAGATCAGACACGTTATCATCCCCCCAACCATCCGATTTAGCTAAAATGATGAATTTCATAATCTAAATTCTAAAACTCTACATACTGCTACTATACGCTACGCTTTAAGCGATCTAATGACTAGCCTTAATCGAATGTTCTCTCTCATTTATTGGGAGGTAATTAACTATAGGGGCTTGCGCCTATAGGAAACCTAGAACCAGATCTAAAGTCCTCACCAAATGAAGATAAATCGAGTAGTGTCTTATTTACTATTCCATCATTCTAAAAATTTCACACACTTTAAAATACTCTCTTCATCGAAGAGGGTCGGTGGCAAATTTTTAGAGCCCACAAGTATACATATCCTTAATGTCTTTAATATAACCAATAGTAAATCCTTTCTTTTCTAGAACTCTCCAAAGAACATCTCTTGAAACTTTATCATAAGCTTTCTATAAATCAAAAATATCATATGTATATTCTTCTTACTTTCTCTATACTTCTCCATCAAACCTCTTAACAAATGTATAGCTTCCATAATAGATCGACCTGGCATGAAACCAAACTGATTGTTAGAAACTTTTGTATCACATCGTAACCTATGCTCAATTACTCTCTCCCATAATTTTAATGAATGAAACATTAACTTAATTCCTCTATAATTTGCACACTCTTGTGTATCACCTTTATTCTTAAATATAGAAACCAACAAACTCTTTTTCATTCATCTCGCATATTTTTAGTCTTTAAAATAACAATAAAAATATTTGTAAGTCAAGAAATTCCTTGATCTCCTAAACATTTCCACACTTCTATTGGAATATCATTAGGTCATACTGTTTTTACACATTTCATTTTCTTTTAAGCTTCTCTAACTTCAGATTTGCTAATACGATGATAAAAATAAAATTCTCTATTTTTGTTTTGGATATTAAGGTTGCTAAAATCAATCGTACTTTCAGATCCTTCATTAAAAAGTTTATCAAAATACCTCATCCACCTATTTTCAATATCTTTTTTCTAAGAAAATAATATTTTATTATTTTCATCCTTAATACACTTGACTTGAACTAGATCTTTCTTTCTCCTATCTCTTTAGTTGGCTAACTTATACATACATCTTTCACCTTCTTTGGTATCTAATCTATTGTATAAATCACTAAAAGCTAAATTTTTTTTGCATCATATATTACTTTCTTAGAATCTTTATAGGCCATTTTATATTTTTCCCAATTCTCCGAATTTTTACATCTAAACTAAGTTTTATAATAATTCTTCTTATTTCTTATCTTTTGCACTCGACTCCACTAACTATTTTTATTAAAAGAAGCTTTTCTTTTGATTCTCCAATTTTTAGCAATTTGTTTAATTTTACTTACTACTTTTTCTCACATAACATTAGCTTCCTTAAGAACATCCCAAATTCTAAGCTCTTGTAGCTTGCTCTTAAAAATATTTATATTTGTGTTCTTTAAGTGTCCCCATCTAATCCTAAGAAAATAATTTAATTTATTTTTCCTCTTACAATCTTTCATCTTAAAATCTAAAACTAACAATCAATATTGGGTACTCAAACTTTCACTTAGAATAACCTTACAATCTTTACAATCTAAACGATCTATTTTTCTTATAAAAAATAATCAATTTGTGTTTTACTAGATCCATTTTTATAAGTAATAATATGTTCATCTCTTTTCTTAAATAAAGTATTAGCAACTACAAAATCATAGTCTAAAGTAAAATCAAATATAGTCATACCTTCTTCATTAGTCACTCCAAATCTATAACCATCATGAATACTTTTAAAATCTTCTACCACTCAACCAACATGTCCATTTAAATCTCCTCCAAAAAATACTTTCTCTTCAAGAGGTATCTTTTATATTAATCCATCTAATTCATTCCAAAATTTTTCTTTTGAGCTTACAAACCTACTTGAAGAGCATAAACACGTATAACTTTAATAATCTTAGTATCAACAATAATCTTTAAAGCTATAATTCTATCTCCACATCTATTAATATTTATAACATTATCCTTCAAACTTTTATCTATAATCACACCTACGCCATTTTTAGTTCGACTTCTACCTGATTACCAAAGTTTAAAACCTAAACTATCAATCTCCTTGGCATTCTCCCTAACCCATTTAGTTTCTTGAACACATAAAATATTTATCTTTCTATGAATCATAAAATATTTATCTATTAATTCCATTTATTTACCTGTAAGAGTACCTATATTCCAAGTTCCTAACATAATTCTAGCTTCATGGATTAACTTCTTTGCTCGCATCCGTCCATAATATGGGAACCCTTGCTTATTTAAAATTGCACCCGGGCACCGATGCGGGGCCCTTACACATTTTTCACTATATTCAAGTTATACAGTACGTCGCTTCGAGGGGACGCCCTAACATTAACACAATGATTTAAAGGATTCATGTCATGATTATTTCGATAAATTTTATGCTGACTGTCGACTGCCTATCGCAACCCTCCACTTTTCACATCCAGACTTGGGACCGATAAAGGTAGTGTTATCACCATATATTGAATCATTTTCTTAAAATTGAGATCGGTCCAACTGCTTCGATGGTCGAACCGGCTGTTCAGGTTGAACTGATCTGACAAGTCGGATCTGCTTTTAACAACATAGCAGATGACCTATTGCCAATCAAAGAAAATATAAGATTATTAACTTCTACATGCCAACCTCAAATAGGTGTGTGCATTTGATTTGTTTGGATGATTTAGATGCTAAATTTAAAAAATCAATTGATTTTGGATTCCTAAAAAATTGGATCAAATCGACCAAATAGAATACAAAATCAAACAAACCAAATAACAATTTGATTTAGTTATTATGGTTTGGTTTTGGATAAACCAAAATTTACTATATTTTAAAAACTATTTCTAAAGTTTATATTTATTATATATATTTTTATATAATGAACAAGTAATAAACATATATATATATATATATATATATATATATATATATATATATATATATATATATATATATATATATATATATATATATATATATATATTTATTTAAAAAATATATATATATTTAATATATATATATATATATATTATATATATATAAATATATAATTCTAGTCGAAACAATCTTGATGTAGCGTCAATTATGATCAATCGAGATCAGATTATCGTCTAAACATGGAGTGTTTATAGTCAATCGGCGTCTTGGCCTAACAAGTCAAGATCTCATTGACTTCATTTGAGCATTCAAATACACAAAATACATCATATGATTCAAGGGAATCATCATGAGCCGTCGATGGAGTGGTTCGATTTTGCATGTATTTATAAACGTCAACCCTATAATTTATAAATAGCCTCATTTTTTCATGAAGGAGAGGCCAAAGGAGAGAGAGCTCTAAAATCCTTAAAATCCTCGCATGTCGTGCCACCACTCGATGCGACCACCCCGTCAGCCGCCATCTCCATCCACCACCACCCGACATCATCAACATCCCATTGCTCACCATCATCTACCTAGCTATCGTTACACTCTAACCATGGTTATATAAATTGCCTTTTTTGGGATTCTCGTCGCCCTTCTCATATACAATTCGTAATCCCATTATCGGAAAATTTTGTACTCAAACATACATAGTGGAAGATTTTCTTGGCTAGGTTGTGGTTTTCCCTCTTTTTGAGATTTTTCACGTAAAAATTCTGGAGTTTTATCATTAATTCTTCAAACATCTGTGTGTGTGTGCTGGAATCCGCAACAAAGCAAAGGCGTAAACTTTACTCTACCACAACTGGTTTTCTAGCACACAACAGTTTGGCGCCGTCTGTGGGAAACTGGTTCCCATTATTTCATCTTGTATGGGGACCAAGTTTCCCAACAAGATCAAAACCACCATCGAGGTGGAGCATTTCAAGTTTTTAAGGAGCGCAAGTGAAGAATGAAGATTCATCAAACTGTTCCTTGATTTTGTTGAAAACTGGGGCAACTCTCTCTAAGATCGCCTATTAATATGTTAAGCATCTAATCGATTATCATCCTAAGAAATAAGTAAATGTTGGAGGATATTTTAACATTGAGAAGAGATATAACTTTGCAAATTATGATTTTCCAATCATACTCATGGAAAAACAAGACCAAGGTTAAGGAGCAACTTTGGCTACAACCACAAACGGATGTTTTGATTCGACCTCTTCTATACAGTTAACGTCATCAAGTAATACTTTGACAAACAACCTCGGATAGGTCAAAATCCTCGGATTCAATTTGATCTCTTCCATACAGGTTAACGTCATCGAGCAAAGACTCTAACAAACAACCTCGGATAGATCAAAACTTCGCACCTACTCCACACAGGTTAACATCATCGAGCAAAGACTCTGACAAACAACCTCGGATAGGTCAAAACTTTGCACCTACTCTACACAGGTAAGAAGTCAAATAATACTTTGGCTAATACCTAAGATAGGTCAAAAGGTCCTTGGTGGACTTCCCACGACCTCTTCCATACAGGTTAACTTTATCGAGTAACACTCTGACAAATAACCTCGGATAGGTCAAAAATCCTCAACGGATTCAATTCAACCTCTTCCATATAGGTTAACGTCGCAGTAACACTCGACAAACACACCGGATCGTCAAAATCCTCGGATTCAATTCGACCTCTTCCATACAGTTAAAGTCATGTAATACTCTGACAAATAACCTCGGATAGGTCAAAAATTCTCAACGAATTTAATTCGACCTCTTCCATATAGGTTAATGTCATCGGGTAACACTCTGACAAACAACCTCGGATAGATCAAAAATTCTCAGCGGATCTAATTCGACCTCTTCCATGCAAGTTAACGTTATCGAGTAACACTTTGATAAATAACCTCGGATAAGCAAAAATCCTCAGCAGATTCAATTCGACCTCTTCCATGCAGGTTAACGTCATTGGGTAACACTCTGACAAACAACCTCGGATGGGTCAAAAATCCTCAGCGGATTCAATTAGACCTCTTCTGTGCAGGTTAATGTCATCAAGTAACACTTTGAGAAATAATACCGGATAGGTCAAAAATCCTCAGCGGATTCGATTCTATCCCTCACATGCAAGTTAACGGCATCAATTAACATCATGGAGAATGATACTTTGAAATTATCTATCAGATTTTTTGAGTTGCTTGAATGACGGTTCATAATTAACGCTTCTCCGCCATCTTGGCAGTTATTAACTGTTGAACCATCCATTAAAGTTTCAGAAATCCAATTTCCCTAAGAAGTGAACTATGGACCGTCGGTCATTATACAATCATCACCGTCAACTTCATTTGATTAATCCTTAATCGCGATGCTAATATCGCGATTCGCATTGTCGACCACCGTCTGCCGCCCGGCTGCCGTACCGCGTCAAACCACGCCGGCCACCATCGGTTGCCTGCCATGCCGCCATCGGTACCACCTCGGTCATTCTGGCCGGTCATCACCATCGTCGGACCGTTACCATCGTCGATCGTGCCGACCATTCATCTCACATACCATCGGATTTGCATTATTAACCACGTCGTCATCATCGCCGGCCATCCGTTGCCATCGAGCCTCCCATATGAACTCGGTCTTGATCGTCTTGATCCGGTGGTCGATAAGGGGTTGACGCCTCTTTTGAGGGAAAATCGGAGCCTCGCCGTATGAACTATGGGCCTTGATCGCCTCCAAACCCGGTCGGTTCGACAAGAACAGTTGACACCTCTTTCGAGAGAAAATCCTCGCCGTATAAACTACGGGTCTTGATCGCCTCCAAACCCGGTCGATCCGACAAGGGCAGTTGACGATTCTTTCGAGGGAAAATCAGAGCCTCGCTGTATAAACTACAAGCCTTGATCATCTCCGAACAACCTACTCTCAAGAAGAAGAGGAACACTAGAGCATATGAGTATGCCTCCAGCCTAGGGGTTTTATAGACCTCTTATAGGGCAAAAAAGTCAAAATCACTGGCCGAAATAGCGTTGGCCCAGCGTGCCGTTGGCCGCCCGCAGCGTCTGCCGCGTCTGCTGCCAGCGTCTGTCGCCAACCGACCCCGACCGCCAACTATCATGGTTTATACATGGCGCTCAGATTATATGGTGAGAGCTATGCTCAGGTGCCGATAATCGTCAGATGGGTCCATAACCCCAAATCTTGCATACCTTTACATCCGCGCCATCCACGCATCGCTTCGTGATCATAATCTTGTACTCCCATGATGATCACTCTCAAAATGTATGGTCAATGGACCGACAAATTTCATTGAAGAATTTGCTATTTTCAAGTATTCGACATATATATTTTTGGACGATTGAGATAGTGTCATCCAAAAATAGGGGGACAACTGATATGACCCTAAAAATTTTACTAGTCGAAGCACGAATCTTGATGTAGAAAGCAATCGATTACGAATCAAGACTAGCAATCAACGGTTATTATCTCTTAAACATGGAGTGTTTATTGTCAAATCCAAGATCTTTGAGCAGCCCAAAGATCTCATAATTTTGATTTCATTTGAGCATTCAAATACACAAAATACATCATATGATCAAGGGAATCATCATGAGCCGTCCGATGGAGTAGTTTAGATTTTGCATGTATTTAAAGAAACGTCTCCCCTATAATCTATAAATAGCCCCTCATTCTTTACATTAAGGAGAGGCCAAGCTAAAGAGAGGAGAGAGCTCTAAAGCTTGAAAATCCTCCAAGCATAATCCACCACTCGGCGATTACCACCACTACCATTCGGCCATCTCCGGTCACCACCACCGAAGACCGTCATTGTCGCGACCCCATTGTTCACCATCATCTACTACCATCATTACACTCCCATGGCTATATAATTTGTTGCCGATTCGATTCTCATTGTCAGCCCTTCTCATATACAATTATGTAATCCCGTTATCGGAAAAATTTTGTACTATGAAACAGATACATAGTGGATAATTTTTACTAGATTAGGCCCCGTGATTTTTTCTCACTTTTCGAGATTTTTTCACATAAAAATTCTAGAGTTTTATCATTAATTCTTCAAACATCTGTGTGTGTATATATATATATATACTTTCACGCATTAAAAATATTAAATGTAATGAATGGGATGGATCATATGGAGTGTTAAAGAGATCTCCCATGCCTTCGAAATATTTCCATCATTAATTGTGCTAAGATAAAACAACTAAAAATAGTGCAATCATCCTCGCTTTCAGTTTGCATGTTTGGGATTGCCCTAAACTATCACTATTGCATGGGCTATGTAATTTACTCATACTTGAAAAGTTATAAATAAGAAAATGTTATAACCTCATGATCTTTTTAGAAGAGACACTTCTCTCCAAGTTGCATTCTGTGTGTTTCAAAGATTGTTGGAAGTTGATGGCATCAATAACATGTATGTTGCACCTTCGTTCCCTTAAAGGAGTTGAAACTAAAAAAATGATCAAAATTTCAGCTCTCTTTAGGCGAACAACTTTCAACCATGCCTAGTGTTATCAAGGCTACTGATTGCCCTAGATTAATGGAATGGTGCCAGAGATATGGATTTGAATTTATTGAGGTTTACCTCAAATCATTTGCTTTTCTTGTTGATATATCCCTCTAAAATTTATAAGTCAAGCATGGATTTCAAGTTAAAGCATATATTCAATCAAATTAAATGACTTAGTGAGATGAGTCTAACAACGTTAAAATCGTCAAATCAAGTCCAAATGAATCAAGCTCAAAGCTACATAAGAAAACTTTGAAATCATGATGATGACTTTGAAATTTGACATGCATATAGTCAAATCGAGTGGCTTGGCGAGACGAATCTAACAAGTCTAAGATCACTCAAATCGAAGATCATTTGAATGATCAAATCACTAAAAAACTATTTATGATCAAATGGATCAATACAAACCATCTGATGGAATATTTTGAGATTTTGGTTACAATGATAAAAAATGCTCATCTTAGAATCTTATAAATATAACTTGATTCTTGCCATGAATGAAGGAAGAAGCTAGAAGCGAACTTAAGAGAAAGCTGAGAGAGAGCTAGAAGTTGAAGTTTATCATCACCACTAATCATCCTATTGCCATCGTATACCAACAACCGTTATAGCCAAACTACCGTTGCATAGATGTTGTAACTTGATTCTGGAATTTCTATTGTAGGGATTTCTCACATATAAGCTTGTAATCCCTTTATACAAACTTAAATTGCATCTAAAGTAGATATATTTTTTTCTTGGGGGTTTTTCCCCTCTTCTTGGGATTTTTCTACGTAAAAATTATAGAGTTTCTTACTCTCTTTTTAACTATTAGTGTGTGTGTGCTGGATTTCCATACAAGCTGAGACGTGAAATTTTATTCTACCACAACTGGTTTTCTAGTACGCAACACTTGTGATTATCATTTTTCTATGACATGATAATAAAAAAGAGGGGATAAGAAAAAGAAGGAAATAAGAATGGTCATTGATTTTAAATCAAAGCATAAACTGCTTGAATTTCTTTCTTTTTAAAGTTTCTTGCATCCATGCACATCATCTATTTTTAAACCCATTCTTTTTATTTTCTTCCATTTAAATAAGTTTCTTTTTGGCTGCTTCACTACAAGATAGAGAATTTAAGATTGAGGAGTTTACAATAAGACACAATAATGATTTTGAATTCAATTATGAGTCAGGGGATGTCTCCTTAAAAGCTTTACATATATGCAATTATTATCAAAAGGCTTTCGTCAAAGAAGGATGGATTCCATGCGTACCTTGTTTCTTAGATCATGTCGAGAGTTGAGGTTATTTCCTCCTACCAAAATTTGTCTACTCTAAGCTAGTTGAAAATATGGAATTGTCATGCCCTCAAGTACCTGGGACTACAAATGATGGAATCCCTCGAAAAGTTGGAGATTATAAAGTGCCCTCAATTTATGTTATCACCAATCCAAAGATTTCCATCCAACTTCAATACTTGCTAATAAGCAATTGCACTTGGCTCATGTTGCTTGGTCTACAACAACTCCTCTCCCTCGAGACCTAAAGTTATGATGGAACTTATGCTCTTGCCATTGGAGCTTCCAGATGCATCAAGTTCGATTATAGATTATTAATCGAGTGGTTTCAAGATATATAAACTATAATAATAAGGTGAGAAAGTTATCGACTACTTCAAGTCCATTGAATATATATATATATATATATATATATATATATTATTGTTGATCCATTTTAATTAACCAAGAGCCCTCCAAAAGCTAATTTGCTAAGAGCAGTCAACAGATCAACTCATGGCCCAAGGAAGCATGTGTACTCTTCAAAAACAAATGTGTTTTGGACTATGATGAAGCTATTCTTGAAACAAAAAATGACCTGCATTTTGACTTCTAGCTTTTATGTTTGTTCCTATGTCCATTTAAAGTATATCACATTTGGCAGCAACATTTCTAGACTTAAGCAATAAAGGATATGGAACTGCTTCCATTTTGAAGAGCTTTATGGGCTATATAGCCTCACCTCTCTTCAACATAGATATAAGCCTCGGTGTATGTGCCATCCCAAAAGCCTTCAATCTTTCCAGAAGCGTATTTGACAAATCTTGGTAAAAAAGCATTAGAAAGTAGTCTAGTGGATTCTTACATATTATGTGGAACTAAAGATGTTTGTTTTCAATTTGAAAGGACTACATATAGAGTCTTTGGATGTGTTGATTCAAACTTTGTTGGAGATATCGATAAGAGGAGATTGGTCATAAGATATATCTTTAACATTTGTAGTTGAGTTTTAGTTGTAAGGTTGGTTTGTAGACTATGTTGACATTTTATTTTATAGTTGAAGTATATATGATTATAATTGAAGTATGTAAGAAACTTATTTGAGAAATGTTTATTTGGAGAGCTTAGCAAAGACTAAAAGATCACTATTTTGATGTGTGGTAGTCATGTGCTACTTATCTTACTAAAGAATAAATATTTCATTTAAAACCAAAGCACGTCGATGTTTGTTATTATTGTATACATGAAGATATTGCTTGTGAAGCAACCATAATAATCTTGTTGATATGATGATCAAATCACTCCTTATTGTCAAGTTTGAGAATTGCTTTAACTTGGTCCGTATTCATTGTGATCATTAATATATATTGAAAGAGTTGGAAAATATTTTATTAAAGATTGTAGATTTATTCTATTTTTTATTTCTTCTAAAAATTCATGTTAATGCAGAGTTGGTTGAAATTTACTCAAATTCTTTTGGGCTTGATATTGGTTCTCACTTGCCTTAGAAAAAAAAAAAAATTTTTTTAGCACGATAAATGAAGTAAATTAGATCTATTCATAAACTTTTTAAATCTCTTCTTTCACAGAGGGTTGTTTGGTTAGATGTTTTGAAAAAAAAAAATATTTTAAGACTTTAGAATAACTCAGATATAGTGTATTTTGTATATTTTGATTTATTTGATTTATTGTAATTAAATATAATACATATATTTTCTTATGTATGGTTGATTATAAAATAAAAACTTAGAACTTCATATTTAGAACCTAGATTTGTAGACAAAGATAAAGGTGGAGTCAAAATCTATGGATAGGGACGTGTCACAATGGGAAATTGGCAAAATTTGGAGTTGGAAGCAAAGTCAAATGTGATAAGGGAGGCACCAATGCGGTATGAACAATACTTTTTTTGTAAATTTAAAAAAAAAAATTCCTATGAACTTTCAATTTAATAATTGAACTATATTATTAATTTTCTTAATTTTATTGATATGCATTTGATGAACACAATTAAAATACAAAATTAAATATATAATTGTTTACTTAAATAAGAGACAGAGAGAACAATTTTGTGGATTATTCTCATATTGTTTCTTGTATTCTCTCCCATTCTTATCTCTAATATTGTTATAGTTATAATTTTTTAATATTTATATTACACTAATTAAGCTTGCTCTTTTAAAAAATGTAAAATATCATAACAATATCAATGATCGCTATTACCAACAATAATGATCCTTAAGCCAACAACACCACAAGCTCAACTCTAAGATTGACATCACCATCACCAATTAGGTTAACGTGTGCTATCGACATTAAAGTTAACACATGTTAATCATCATCAATAAGGCTGATACATGATATTGATATCAATTTATTATCATCAATGATAAAAGTCACCATTAATGCTAATTTCGATGATGATTACAATACCCTTTATCACTAGCAAATTTTACATCCATTGTTGACACTAATATCAAAGTGGCAAAACTCCTTAGTATCATGCCCATGATACTAATTGCATAATATCTGAGCCTATCTTTATTGGAGCAATATAAATATTTAAATGCGACCTTAATTAAATATGGAAAACACACAATAACGTGATTGTACTATATTGGTGTTGTTATTGTTGCTTGTCATGATAAGTAAGAGTAGGTTGTGACACCTTATGGTGTGGAGTTGGTCTCGCTCTCAGTGCTAATCTTGCATGAGTTTGCATCTCTATGATAGATGATTAGTATTTAAGAGGGACTTCTTGTTTGTCTTTCACACTCACAGACATGCTCCAAAATATCAGTTGAGTGGCAAATGGTCTTGCTTTAGTGGTATTCATCTTTGCTGAGTCACTCTAAGGATAAAACAATTTCATTGTACTCCTCTCCATTAACATTGAGATAGAATGAAAAATCACTATTGCTTGAGAGTTTAAGAATATATATATATATATATATATATATATCCGATTTCTCCTCACCTTCGTAGAGGCATAGGGAGGATTGAATATTCGGATCTAATATAGCCGTTTAATGTCACGGCCAGTTGATGTTACATGTTTTGTTATTTCATAAAAAATATTTCTTGAAAATCTTGGCTTGGCTTATTTTTTTATTCTTTAATCGTAAAATTTTTCAATAATTTATTTAAATTTTATTAAATTAGAGTTTTCACGATGAAAATTTTAATAAATATATTTAAATAGGACGACATTTTGACCTAACGCTACAATTTTAAATTCTTATTGACTCGACAAATTAAATAAATTCAAATAGAAAGAATGGCAACGGACCAAGCTCTATTGATTTTACAATGTTTATTATTTATTAAAATTTTATTGATTAATTTCTCTATCTAATTTTAATTTTTTTAAAATGAAGTTTTCACGATGAAAGCATTAATAACTAAAAATTTGAAGAAAAGTTTATAATTGATAATTAAGGATTTATTAGGGATCAATTTTATATATATATATATATATTTTTTTAATTTTGTTGTTGATTCTTTTTTTTTTCTATTTGTGTTTTTTAATAGTTTTGTATATTTGTTTATTTTTGAAATCAAATCAACGTATTTTTAAAAATAGTAAAATAAACTGTGAGGTGCTTTTTTAAAATTTTTAAAAGCTCTGCTTTCTGTGTGGACTGAAAAAAAAAGCTATTATTTACTATATATGACTGATTAAATTTAATATGCTGAGGTTTTGAATACATTCAAATAAGATCATGCTAGCCACTTCATTTATTAATTGACCATCTAACTGAATCTATATAGGTTTAAAATTATTTCTGCATAGAATAGGAGATTGAATCAATGAATTAGATTATTTATAAAACTTGTGATTGTATTAATCAAATTTCAACTTTCAATTTTAATAAAATGTCTAGAAATAAAATATTTAAATTAAAATGAAAAAATAATTAATTTTTTTTTAATTTTAATTTAGAATTATATTTAAAATAAAATATATTAAAATGAAAATATTATATATATAATATTATTTAAATTTTATTAAAATTATATTAATATTTATTGATTTATTTAACTTAATTTAATTCTGATTGAATATGTTGATTCTTAGTTTTCTTTCTATTTTAATGTTGTTTTAAAATAATAATTGTGATTTTATAAGTTTTAATCTAATGAGTGAGAAATTGCACATGCCTCTGTCAGATCACATGAGTGAAAATTTTCGGAAGACCTATGTTCTTTAGTTATTGATTTTATAATTTTAATATAAAAATTATAAAATGCAAACATATACCTCTATCAGATCACTTCAATTATTGAAGCTGTCTTTAGGAAAGATAAGTTTCTTCACCTAGACAACTTTATTTCATCTAATTTCTTCAATTATTGAAGCTGTCTTTAGAAAATAATATTTCATTAATTAAAAAAAGTTATCCTATTTCATAATCTTTTAAATCTTCTCTCTCTCTCTCTCTCTCTCTCTCTCTCAAGAGGTTATTTGATTGGATGTTTGAAAATAAATATATTTGATTGGAAAATTTGAGTTTCATTAATTAAGATTTATTATATACATTCATGTACAAATCACAATTGTAAAAATCACTCTTAATTTATTCATTTATATGAGCAACATGCTATCATCTTATTTATTTCATAGTTCATATGCCTATATTTATGATTTAAGAAATAAGAGCTTCTATATATATATATATATATATATATATATATATATATATATATATATATATATATATATATATATATATATATATATTCATTCTTCTATTAGCATTGTTGTTTTCGTGTTGAATTACTCTTACATACCTCTTATTGTAATAAGATTTATCATTTACTCATACGTATATATTTCTACTTCTAATTATTTTTATATATTTATAAATTTTGTAACACACAACATCTTTGATTAATCTTGACTTTTTTTAGGTTTATATTAAGAGTTGAGATTATTCTCTTTATTGTATTTCATTGATAGGTTGTATCTGTAAGATGTTTTCACATTCGTTGAAAATATTTTCATAATCATGCAAACAACATAATTGCATAAACATGTAATCTCAAAATCTTGAATAAAGTAATTTTAACAAATTAGTTAAGAAGTAAATTGCATACTTTGATTTGTCATGTATCTTTTTAACTATAGCTGCTAATTGCATTAGATTAATATATTATCATATATAAGTATATTTTAAGTTAACTAAAATATACATACTATATAATAAAACAAAAATAAAATTTTGTTAAATAAATTAACAGCAAGAGTATCTCAAACAATGATAATTAATGAGAAAATGTACTATAATTTACGTACAATTATATTCGTATAATATATTGCTTAATATTTTCTCTTAAGCTAACTTTCTAAAAAATAATAATAATAAAATAAAAATAATGAAAATATAAAAATAAAGAAAATAAGTTGAAGAAGTTAGGTGACATAAAAATATTATTAACAAAAAAAAGCATTCGTTATTATCATTTAATTGTTTTAAATTAAAATTAAAATATATTAGATTAATATATATATATATATATATATATATATATATATATATATATATATATATATATATATATATATATATATATAATTAGTATGATTAGATTAAATTGATTCAAGAATAATTATTGAAGTCTAAATATTATTAGTATTTTATTTAAATTAAATATGATATAAATAATTTTTATTTTTTGATATTGAGTTAACTGAAATAAATATACTAACCTTTGTACGTAAAAGATAAAAAAATAAGGTAATTAAGTAATTATGTATCTTTCATATTTTTCTCTAATCCGAGATTCCAAATCGGAAATTTCACGTGCCGCGTGCTGCCAACAAAATCTCGTGAAATATATTCTTTTATTTTATTTCATTTTTACTTACTATTTGTTCTCCTTGCCTTTCTGATTTCTCTCTCCCCCGCACTCTCTCTCTCTCTCTCTCTCTCTCTTTGTGAACAAAAAGTAAAAACAAAATCTTATCTTTTTTTACTGTGCTTTCCTTCCAAATCGTGAAAAAAATAAGAGAGAATCTCTCTCTCTCTCTCTCACTATCTCTCCCTCTCTCCATTAGCTCATAAGTGTAAAAAAAAAATTTATATACAAAATTTATATTTAATTTTATACAGATTTAAAAGTTTATGTAACGCTTCTTATAAGATATAAATAAAAATTTTCGATGTCCTATATATTTCTCATAAGTATAATATGAAATCTTAGCACTAACGATGTAGCCCCATACAAAGGAACGATGTTAGATTTTAAACTAATTTGATCACAAGAAAACAAATTTATAAAAATAATATTTCTGATTTTAATGTTTGATTTTTATAATTTTTAATATTTGATTTTTAAAATCATAATTATAATTTTATAATTTTTAATGTCAAAATTATAAAATATAAGAAATTACACATACCTCTATCAAATCCTTTCAATTATTAAAGGTGTCTTTAGGGAAAGATAAGTTTCCTCACCTCGACAATTTTATTCTAATCTAATCAATGCCTTTGATAATAATTTATTTTCCTAAATTAATTATGAGTTATCAGCGAAGTGAAGTAAGTGAGAAGAAGATGCTCATCCTATTTATTTTATAAATCATAATTGTAAAAAATCACTCTTTTAATAAAAAAAGGTTAACCTATTTCACAATCTTTTAGATCTCTCTCTCTCTCTCGGTTATTTGGTTGGATATTTTAAAAATAAATATGTTTTAGAGTTTAAAATAGATTCAATATAATTTATTATATGTAAATTTTAACATTTACATGCTTTACACTCAAACTTTATAAAATGAATTTATAATTATATTAATTCATTTATATTTATTTAAGTTGTGTAATTATTTTATAACAAGAAGCTGAATTTGTCATTCTCCATAAGTCTTATCATGATTACAGAACTGTAAGCTTAATTATTCATGTATATATATATATATATATATATTATATATACTAATATATATATATATATATATATATAAATATTATATATATATATATATATTATTTATGTAATTTTCTTGAAAGAGAGGTAAATTTTAATGGATTTTTTATTACGCCCTTATAATAAATTATGAATATCGTTATTTTTAATGATGAGAAAGAAACTATAAGTGAAAAATAATTTCTAAAATTTAAGAATATTTAATTGATGCCTAATTTTAATAAATTTTATCTGTTCCAAGTTTAATTGGATTGTAGATATGCTATATTTCTACGTGTTGAATAAAAATCAACACTCAAAAGGAAATTTTTTTATTATAAATTTGATCAAATGTATAAAAATAAAAGATATTTAATTTTATGCAACAAAATTTTAATTTAGAATTATATTTAAAATATTCTATACTAAAATATCTCAAAATTAAAATATTATATATTAAATTTATTCACCTTCATAATTTTATCTTCATTTATGACTATGACAAAATTTTATTTTTTGAATTAATTCTGATTTATTAACTAAGACGAATAAGTGAGAAGAAGAAAATAATATTTTATTAATAAAATAAATTATCTAATTGACGAAATTTTAAAATTTTCTCTCTCAAAAGGTTATGTGGTTAAATATTTTAAAAAGAATTACATTTTTTAAATTTAAATATAACTTAAATATAACTTATGATGAATATTTTGAGTTTTTTTGTTATTTTCTGATATTTGTATGATTATAAAATAAATAAAAAATATTTAAGAGAGAAAATAAAAACTCAAAAATAT
Organism: Cymbidium sinense; assembly: GCA_021442155.1. Lineage (NCBI taxonomy): Eukaryota > Viridiplantae > Streptophyta > Magnoliopsida > Asparagales > Orchidaceae > Cymbidium > Cymbidium sinense. Next base: position 263,775,059 of record CM038215.1, read on the forward strand.
TTCAGTAATAAAACAAGTGCACATGTAATGAATAATAAATTTTAGTTTAAAAGTATATTTAATAAATAGCTTAAGCTCAGCCATCTCTCCTTCTCTTTTAATTTAAAATATAGCCTCATTAATAACTAATTAAAATAAATTCATTTTTTATTCTACTCTATTTTCAAATAGTTTTTTTAAATGTCTATATTTTACTTAAAATAATATTTACTAAATTCAAGCTAATAATTTATATATAACTATTTTATAAATAATTAAGGATTTTCTATAAATTTAAATATATATATTTATTTTAAGTGTACAGAGAAGTAAAACTCTAAAGTAAGATCTTGTAATATACTTTATATGTTTTGATAGATATTATGATTAATTTAATTTATACTTATTATAATAATAAAAATTTATAAAAAATTTTATAAAAATATTTAAATTATATATTTCATTAAGTTTAATATTTAAATGAGATTATTTAATATATTTAAAATATATATTTATTATTTAAAATCAGGACAGGTTCATCAATTGAATTGGTGATTCTAAGTTGTTAAAAAAATTTAAAATTTTAATAAAATTAAAAATAAGTTTATTTAGAGCATTTTTTGTATTTTTATTTTTCATTTTTTAAAAATAAATAATATTATTTTAAAAATGATTTAAAATAGTTTTTTTATATTTAATATATTTAAAAAAATAAGAATCACTTTAAATAAAATATAACAAAATAAAATAAGAGAGAAAATAAGAGAAAGTGTTCTATCTCATTGTCACTCTGACTCTATCTCTTATTTCCACTATAATTATACTTTATAATATTTACATCACCACTACCAAATCCTCTCCGCCATCCCCTGGTTTAGCTTTTCTTGCCGTTCTTTTACTTTATGAAAGAACGATGAAAATGATGGCAATTAGAAAAATCATTAGATTTTTAAAGGGTCATATCATTTTAATATTAATAAAAAAAAAATTTTATTTTGATTGAATGATCATAAAAAATATTTAAATTAAAATTAACAAAATAGTTAAAATATTATATTTCAAAATTTTAATTTAGAATTATATTTAATATATTTAAGAGAGAAATATCTCAAAGTAAAATATTATATATTAAATTAGTAAAAATTATTATTTCATCATTAATATAATATTTAATCAATTAAAATAGTTTTAATATCTATTATGTGAATCATTAAAATTTAAAACTCTCCTTATTCTAGTACAATGACTGATCTGATTTTCAAAATTTTACAAATTAAACAAAATAAATAAGAAATTAGAAAAACAAATATACAACAACGAATAGAAACATCTGACATATATTTTGAAGAAATGACTAAACAAAATAAGAAAAGAAAGATAACAATTTTTTTTGTAACATAGTTCTTTTAAAATTATACTCAATTTGCTCAAATAGCTATTTTAAGCAACAAAAAAATGCTTAACTAGCAAGAAAAAGTCATTGAAACCTTGTCTCTCGTCTGGTGGAAGATAAACTATTAGATATTGCTTATTTTTGAAAGATACATCTTCAAATTTAAAATTTGTTATAATTAAATAAAATTATATCAATAGTATATTCAGTTCTTTTAATCATTTATTAGAAGAATCTAAGTTGATCAATCAATAAAAAAAACTTAAATAAAGTTTAAAAATTCAAGTGAAGAAATAGAAGAACTTAAAGTATTTCAAAATTTTAAGTCAAACTCCTCATATCAATCTTTTTCTTTTTTCAATTCATGATATATAAAAGCGCAATACACAAATTTGTCAAATTAATTTTTTTTAAATGGACAATTTTAGCTTTACATAAAACAAGATAATGTTTAATTCATTTTGTAATTAATTAGTAAATCATATATTATAATATCATATATAAGCATGAGATTTTTATAAAAGTTATTACTCTACAAATGATTTTTTGAAAATCTTGATATAAGATTGAAATTTATTTTGAATAAAGAAGAAATTTTTTTATTTAAGTTAAATTAGTAATTTCTTCAAATATTCATATATGTAATATATATATATATATATATATATATATATATATATATATATATATATATATATATATATATATATATATATATATGTATTATATTGTGTAAAATTGTGTGTATTGTATAATACTTTTATGTAAATGTTATATATATAATAATAATATAAAATGTATTAAATAAATAATAAATAATAAAATAATATAAAAATGAAAGCAAAATTGTTTTAAAATATCTTGTATATAATATTCTAATTAATTTAAATTTAATTTAATTTACATATGTTTTAAGTTAAAATTAGTATATTTATATAATTAGATTATATATAGATTATATCCCATTAACTTTAATATATTATATAAAGATATGTAATAGCTAAAAAATTTTATTAAAAAGTTAAATCAAAATCATTATTGAAAAAACAAAAATAAAAAAAAATCAATGAGGATTAAAAAAAAAGCATTGTTCTATTATTAAGTTAAAAAAAAAATAAAGTGATTTATTAAATTGTATATATATATAAAGTTATATATATAATTTAGTTATCAATATATATTAACGATACAAATACTTGTTTAAATTTTGATCAAAATTAAAATTTATTGTAAAATAATAATAAATATAAGATTAAAATCTTTAATTGAAATTTTGTATGCTTAAAACTAAAAGAAAAAATGCTTTATTTAATTATTTTTAGTGTTGTCAATAATATATTAAGACTAAGGTTTGGGATATACTTTTAGAAGATAAAATACTAGAAGAAGTCAGAAATTCTTTGTTGTTAAATTTGTGATTCTTTAAAAACTTCGTAGAATCTTATCTTAAATTTTCAGAAATGAAATGTTGTTCATATAAATTTGAATAAATTTAAAGAATGACAAAAAATATACTAATTCATATTTAGTCTTAAATCAACTAAATTACATATTCATTCATCACTTAATAAATATCTTAATTAATAATAATTTTATTAAAGTATAAATTATATATATATTAAGCCTATATCTATTATCAATCTTTTAATTTTTTTTTCCATTATCTTAGCATGATCTTTGATATTAGATATATATTTTTATCGAAATAGTTTATATAAATATATTCATTTGACATGATTTTCTCTGTAATTTTTCTTATGTGAAGTGAATATATAATTCAAATTCTGATAATACACAACTCTTGACTCGGTAAATATGTCATAGTTAAAAAAATTTATTTATAAAATATTAATAGTGATATTCAAAATATTTGATTTTATTTATATCGAATAAATTGAATGAAGAGATTAGTTCAATTATAAGTTGAATTGAAAGTTCATTGAATATGTAGCATATTAAAAATCAAACACTTGTAATGTAGTGTGATTAAATTAAAGTAGGTACAATAGCTAAATAGAGCAAATAAAGATATACATAAACACAAATGTATAATTTTATTTTACCTCTCCAGCCAAGCCCTTAGTTTCATAGAGTCGTTCTGTTGACCTTCAGCTCATCCATCTCCCTTCCCCATGGTCCACCTTGCAAATCTTCTAGTTGAATGAATAGGGTGAAAGTAGAAAGGGCAATGGAAACTTGAATAGTTTCAAGGAGAAGACATTAGGAAGAAGTGTTAGTGGTCCAAAGAAATCTCCACATCTCATAACTGCATAAGTTTCAACCACAGGCATATGAAGGGACCATGAAAAAAAGTATATTTCCTGTTTTCGTGAAGGCTTTTTCTCCATGCTGTGGATTCAAGCCACATATTTTGAAATTTATCGCTCACTATTTTCAAGAAAAAGGTGATATAAAAATGACAGATTAAAAATTAAATTAACGTACACTGCTAGTGTATGATAGTTTCATCTTTCAAGTGAATGATATAGTCTGATATTATCAGCTGTAGCATTATAAAACATATAAAATTGGAAAAATGCATTGTAATAACTGTGTGAAAAGCAAAATTAGCAAAGCACTCAAACTTCTTAAGAGAGAAGTAAACGATTGGGGCTAAGGAAAGCTAGAAATAAGAGCAAATAAAATGTAAGAAATTTGTGAGTGCAGATCATGTAACTGCACAATGCACGTGATATTGATTGTCATCTTTTAGATGTTACCTTGATTCCAAAGTATGAATAACACAGAAATACAAAACTACCTTATTATTTTTATGTAATGTTAAGTTGCTTCAACTTAACTTGATCTGGCAGCAAAGCTGGAAGACGACTAGAATTACCTGTAAGACAAATTTTAGAAATTTTCAAAATATATCCTAACATAAAGAATCAACAAAAAAAAAAACCTTTCTCGCCATAATTCATCATCAGCAAAATCCATTCAAATAGCAGGTACCAAGAAAATGAAATTTAGTTAGAAGTGTTTCACTAAGGATAATTTGGGATTGAAGGGAAGGAAATCAAATGAAATCAAAATAAGTTATAAGCTGATTATGAATCTTTATCATTGATTTGAACTTTTCAACATTTATTACATCTCCTTTCACTCAAGCTTCAAGCATACAAACACAACCTAAAATTGGATCAAATCAGCTTGAATTAATTATGATTATTGAGGAATAAACTTATGATATTAAGCTCATTTATATACTTTATCTAAAAAAAATTAATCTAAATTTAGGTTTATGGTTGAAGATAATATAATTTACATATACCAATATGAGGAGGATAGCAAGTTGAGTAACAAGAATCAAGGATGAGAATATACATATTTTTTGTGAACTACACAAATAATTTATGAATATTCTTGTTATGAAAATTGCACTTAATAAAGAACTGGAAGAATGATTGATTCGATGTTCAATGGTTCAATCGAAGTTCAATCAATGTTGAATTGAATGACATAATAAATATTAAAATTATTCAATATTGATATAGCTAAATGATACAATAATATAAATATATAATAAAAATCTAATAAAAAAAATAGAACAAGTACAAAAAAATTATTTATATTAATTATAAATTCAAAGATGGTATAAAAAATATTAAGAAACAATTATTTGTGTGATATAAATCTAGATGTTATACTAAATAAGAATATAATTTATTAAAAATTGTAGTTTGTAATAAAATATAAATTTTAAAATATAAAAATTATTTTTAAATTTTTATAAAATATAGCTATCATAAAAATATAAAATGTAATATATAATAATAATAATAATTATTGTTGAATATATATTTTGAAAAATAATTTTTATATTATACCATATAATATATAATAACAATATAGTGTTAAAAATTCAAATATTATTCTCATATTCTTTTGTATAAGTGCACTATAATTTTTTCAAAATTAAAACATAAATATACTCTTGAGTCTAACATCACAAAAGAAAATAAATATTATACTCTTTAAATATCAAAAAGAGCTTCAAAGGGCCCTGTTATAAACTACTTAAGTGGGTACTTGATAGACGTATTATAATTTAATTTTGTTATATTTATGTTAACAAAATATGCTTTTTTAAGTTTAAATGAATTATTTTAAAATAATTAAATTTAAATGATTAATAAATTATTATTAGCATTTAATATATATTTATTAAAAAAGGTAATTATTCATTAAATAATTTAAAAATGTGATTTAGGAGCATATATTGAATCATTTTCTTAAAATTGAGACCAGTGCACTACTTCAATGACTACATTCGGTTAAAGATCCGATGGTGATATCTTGCTATAACTGAAAAAGTCGAAATTATTAACCTCATATGCGACTTCAAATAAGGGTGTGCATTTGATTTGTTTGGATGATTTAGATGATGAATTTTAAAAACCAATTGATTTTGATTTTCAAAAAAATTGGATCAAATCGACTAAATCAAATTCAAAATCAAACAAAAAAAATAACAGTTTGGTTCTGTTATTTTGGTTTGATTTTGGATAAGCCAAAATTTACTATATTTAAAACTATGTGTAGAATTTATATTCATTATATAATTTTTTTTATAATGAACAATTAATAAGCAAAACTATATATATATAAAAGATATTCAACATTCATTCGAATCAAAATAGGATTTTATGAATTGGGAAAAACATAATATCATGAAATTATGTGTGACTTAATTTAATCATGTATATAGAAATATAAAAAAAAAATAATAACATTATAATAAATTTAAAAAGTAATTTGCTAAGTGCAAAATTAATTGATGTAAAATTATCAATTTAACAAGAACAAAAACTTCATTGAAAAAAGATATAAAGATAAGTGCATTAAAGAGATATAAAGAAATATATGCAATTTAACAGATTAAAGTGTTAAACTATAAGAATAATTTCATATACTTTAAAACTTGGTATTAACATGCAAAATAAATAATGTAAAAATTATGAAATTAAATAGAATTATTATTATTTTTATTATATTCAATATCAAATTAATTTAATAAAATTGATAGTTGATTATAATTCAGTGATAAGTTTAGGAGATGGTCCACTTTTTAATTAGCACAAATAATAGTTTAATGTTTAGAGAATAGAGAAAATCATAAAGCACAATTTTTTGTAATTTAAATGTGATCAAAATTATTATCCTTCTTAGGAGGATTGCTATAACTGATATTAGGATAATAAGTAAATATCTTTTAAATTCATAATAATATCCAAAGTTATAGTTCAATATAATATTTACGAATATATAAATTTTATACAAATAAAATTTTGAGCTTATTACTTTGAACACTTCATTAAAAAAATATATTAAATAATTATAAAATAAGAGTTTATAATATTAGTCTATATTCTCATAAATTTATTATTCAGAAGTATTTGGTGCATACGTAATTATTTTGCAGAGATTATTAAAAAAGATATATAAAATATTCTTATTATGTTATATAATTCTTTCATGAATTAATGCTTTAATGTTTGATTTATGCAACAATATTTTATATATGTGTTTTATAATGATATTTTGTATTTCATTTAATTTTAAATTAATTTTATATATTTCAATAATTAATATTTATCAACCAATTATAACCCCGACCCAGCCCGCTCCGCTGCCGCAGCCCGCGATCCGCCGGCCGAACCGCGCGACCCGCCCCGACCTGCGGTCGTTAGGCCCGTCCCGTGTTGAATCCCGCTACCGCGTCCCGACCTGCCGGCGCGCTCCGCAGCCGCGATCCCACCTGCCGTGCCGCGCCTTTCCGCCGGGTTCACAAAATCACCTCGGCCCGTGAGCCACAGCCCGCACGGCCTGTGAGCCTAGCAAGCCTCCTTCTCTCCAGCCCGCAGCCCGCCAGCCTCCTTCTCTCTAGCCCACAGCCCGCCATCCTCCTTCCCTCCAGCCCACAGCCCGCCAGCTTTCTTCCTCCACGCCCGGCAGCAAACCTCCTTCCCTAACCCAAGTCTGTCGCTCTGCTCATATCCTTCCCGCATCATTTATCAGAACATATCATAATTCTTCCCTGATTTTAAATGTATGCTTTTTCTCCTTTTAAAATAAGGGGAAGAGGGATCAATGCATTTTTTTTTTTCAGAAGGCCCCCGGCTTTATTTTGATCGAACATCATCACTGCGGATTCTTTGATTTCGACCTCGTTGTTAATCTCATTTTCACTCCACCATGATAGGGCATGCATAAATTCTTCTTCGATTTTGGCGTCACACTTTGTATTCTCAATCGTACCTAACCCCTCCTTTTCTTGCCTGCAAAAAAAATCGAACATGTAAATGAATGTGAAATATATATACATGCTTTTATTATTTTGTAGGTTTGATGACCTCATTGTGCTCAATAGGATGTGATGAGATGAAAAAGCAGGTTGTGGTGTCGCAAGACATCATTCGCTATGCTAGGACATCTTGAGTAAAACCACTTTAAACTCCCATGGAAGCGAAATGCCAATTTTTTTGTCTAATTTCTACTTGAAAAAAAAGAGAGGGGAGGGGTTGAATATTACATTTGTCTTCTTTCAAGTTTAAAGGTCTTGTCCGCTCAAGCGAAGAGATAAAAATCAAGCTTCTGCTCATTTCTCATGTAAGTAAAAAACACCTGATGCAAATCTGGGGATGATCTGGGAGGCTGTCGAAATTATGTCAAATCTTGACTTAGAAAAAAAAGGAGGGTAAAATGAGCTGACTTAAGAACACTAAGTAGGGAAATCTACAACTAATTTTAAGCTAAAAGCGTCAAACAAGAGAAAAAGAGAAGAGCCTTTAAAGCAAATTTTGGAAAGAGTAGAATATTTATTTAAAATTTAAGTGAAAATTGGAGGAGTCTAATATTAAACTTACAAGCTTTAATTGCAATTTCTTATGGCTTAAATTGAAGTAGTGAAGTAAGTTCTCTTTTCTTGTAAATTCCTCAAAATTAAACAAGCTTTAATTAGAATTTAGGAGGGACTAATGCTAAACTCATAACAAACTTGCAATAAACTCAAAATCTAAGGATGAATCTAAATTGGGTTTAATAACTCTTATACGAATATGGAGGTGATTACTATGTTAGCCAATAAGCATGAGTAGGGCTAAAGAAACAAACACTGAATCGGCATAATTTATCAAAATTAATGTAAATTGAGCATAATCAAGTTGAAAAAATTACAAAAAATACTCAACAAATAAACTAAGTGTCAGTAGTGTACTAAACTACAGTCTAAATCAAAATGCCTTCTTGCCACCGATGCACCTTTGTATAGCAAGCGATACTAAATGAAAATCTATAGAAATCATCCTTTTTGATAAAAATTAAGGAATTTCATTCTAATTATGATGTTCAAAATCAATGATTTCATTAATTAGATAAAATTAGCTAGGCTATAAATACCTGCATGAGCTTGGACAAAGAGATTTCAAGTACAAATTTTAATGTCTAAAAAGACTGTGCAGGCTAAATTGGAATTAAATGAAAATACAAAATTAATTTCATAACTCAAAAATGAAAACTACATAAAGTCTTAAATACACCGCATGGGTCACATGAATGCTTAAATTTAAGTGTCGAGAGGATCTTTGCTGGGTTGTTTCATTTAGTCTTATAAGCGTTAATAAAACCTACAGAGTTTCAAATATTGGAATATCTAGAAAGCATTTTGTGACGGTAGACTAATCCTGTTGCGACTAAATAAGTTGACGATCTAAAACTATTAAACATATTCTAATTAATCAATTTTCAAATAGCAATCTAAAATTACTTAAATGAAACTCAATCATTAAAAACTTAAATCAAACTTAATCTATCCACCGGTAACAGTTTGTGAGGGGTGATAAATTAAGAAAACTCTAGCTCAGAAAGGAGCCAATGTCAAATCAAGTTTACATGTTCTCAATCAATCTCATGCCGGTGGGCGTGTGTCTCGATGTGAGCGGCTTCACGTATAGCGATTCTGGAAGTCCTCTGTGGTGGCATTCACTCCATTATATTACGATTAAGACCAGCTTCATTATGTTCCCCAATGATTCGCCATTTGAGTTGTGAATCATGGGTATATAGTGATAAACAATCATCTAATAATGTAGATTTAAGCGTCTCCTTACATAAACACCATCGAGTCGGATTTCTTGGGCGATGTAACACAATGGAATCCTTACATGGGGTTGGGTTTACCTCCTTTGACTAAGTAGGCCAGGTGCGGCAGAGATCAGGAAGCGAACCTCAACTCCATCGGTTTAAGTTGAAATGATGATTTATATCTTAAATTATGAATCTGGCCTTTTCGCTTCTGATCTAATGGTAGTCTTTAATCAACTTGAGCTTGGATTCACGCTGTGGAGCTTAATTAAGCCAAATTCATCCTATTATCATTATTACTGTCATTTTTAGATCTACTAAATCGAATGAATTTTCTTAACATATTATATGCCTTCATGTACAAATTACAATTGTGAAAATCTCTTTATATATATATATATATATATATATATATATGATACAAGATTTACTTAACATATGCTTAGATCATCTATATGTATGAGCGCATGTAAATTAAATGTTAACTTTTAAACGTATATTAAATAAGTACTTTAAGTAAGTAGTCTCTTCACTTTTTATTTTAAATATGTTACATCAACAACAACAACAACATGCCTTTTAAATATGTTACATCAAAAATTTAATAACATCTTAATATTTTTTTTTTTTGCACTATTTTATTTTTTTCTTATTTTTTATAAAAAATATATATATTTTTATTTTATTACAAAAAAATAGTTTAAGATATTTAATAAATCTAATTATTTTTTATGAACAATTCAAATGAGTTTATATTTGTATTAATTTATTACATATTTATTTAAGTTGTGTAATTATTTTAGGTTATTTAATTTTTTTTTAAGATATAGTATTATAACTTTGCATTTAATGATTGTATATATATATGATACAAGATTTACTTAACATATGCTTAGATCATCTATATGTATGAGCGCATGTAAATTAAATGTTAACTTTTAAACTTATATTAAATAAGTACTTTAAGTAAGTAGTCTCTTCACTTTTTATTTTAAATATGTTACATCAACAACAATATGCCACTTTAACGACTTCAAGGAGAGATAGCTTAATGGGGTTTATTTTATTCATCCAAGAAAAGTTATGAGTAAATATATTCTTATTTTTTTAATGATTAGAAAATATTATAAAATAAAATATTAATTTAGCTACAATTAATGTAGACATCGAGCATTTAATTGGTGTTTAGTTTTAATCAATTTGGTCAATTCTTAGTTGGATTGGACTCTCAACTTTTATGTGTTGACTTAAAGTCATTTACTGAAAATGATTATTTGTGGCAAGAGTCTCACATGACTCCAAGTTGGTCATTAGGCTATTTTATTAACCTCATTGATGAGGATATAGAGGGCCGTCCCATCACGCTTTTACTGTAAAAAATCATTTGCGATCAACTTTTTTTCATATTTATATTTATATTTCTTTTTATTTCACTTTTTGTGTTATTTAAATTCAATATAAATATATTAATAATTATTTCAAAAATACTCAAAATATTTAAACTTTATTCTAAGCATTTTCAAAATTATATATATATATATATATATATATATATATATATATATATATATATATATATATATATATATATATATATATATATATATATATATATATATATATAATACATGAAGATCATGTTAGATTTTAAACTAATTTGATCACAAGAAAGTGAACTAAGAAAAATAATATTTTGAATTTAATGTTTGATTTTTAAAATCATAATTGTGATTTTATAATTTTTAATATGAAAAATTATAAAATACAAGAAATTGCACATGTCTTTGTTGCATCCTTTCAATTATTTTAGCTGCTTTTAAGAAAAGGTAAGTTTCTTCACCTTGATAAGTTTATTCTCATCTAATCTTTGCCTATGACAATAATTTATTTTTCTGAATTCAATATGATTTATTAGCGAAGTGGACTAAGTTAAAAGATGAAAATAATATTTTATTAATAAAAAAGTTATCATATTTCATAATCTTTTAGATCTCCTCTCTCTCTCTGTAGAGGTTATTTGGTTGGATGTTTTAAAGATAAATATATTTTAGAGTTCAAAATAAATTCAATATAGTTTATTATATATATATATAATAATAATAATAATAATAAAAATAATAAACTATATATTTATAATTTTTATATGTAAATTTTAACATTTACATGCTTAACACTCAAACTTTATAAATGCATATGAATTGTGTTAAATTTTAATTTTTAGATATGTAAATGCATATGAATTGTGTGACATGCATGTAAATCTTGAGTTTTTTTTAATGTTGTGGTGCTTAATCTTTATGTTATTTGATGAAATTTAATGATATTATTTTGATAAAACTAGATTTATTTACTTGGGAATATTTTTAGTACTCTAATTTTCCAAAATATATTAAATAAATTGATGAATTAAGTAATTTATTTAATAAATCTAATTTTCTAATGAATTTATAATTGTTTAATTCATTTATATTTATTTAAGTTGTGTAATTATTTTATAATTCTTTTTTAATTTTAAGATATAATATTCTAATATTGCATTCAATGAGTGTATAATAGATGTATTTTGTATTTAATATTTATGTATCATTGCATGTAAATATTTAATTTCTTGAAGGAGAGGTAAATTTTAATGGGTTTATTATTACGCACCTAAGTTAAATTATGATTATTTTTTTATATATTACTATTATTAATTTTAATAATGAGACAAAATTATAAAGTGAAAAATAAATTCTAAAATTTAAGAGCATTTAATTGATGCCTAATTTTAATTAATTTTGCTCATTCTAAGTTGAACTAGACCATAATATGCTATGTTTCTATATGTTGATGTGGGCTCCGAAAATTTCGTCACCGATCTCTTCGATGAAAAGAGAGTTTTAAGATGTCGGTGTAATTTTCAGAAGACAGATAAGATAGTAGATAAGATACTAGATTTAGTCCTATTTTGGTGAGAACTTTATATCGGTTCCGGGTTTCTATGGCAAGCCATTAATTACCTCCCAATAAGTGAGAGAGAACTTTCGATTAATGCTCATCATTAGATAGCTGAATGCGTAGCGTATAGTAGCAGCATGTAGAGTTTCAGAATTTAATATATGAAATCATCATTTCAACTTAAACCGGATGGTTGGGGGAATGATGGCGTTCTCTGATCGTGATCCCGGTCATCCGGTGGTCCCAGTCTACTTTTCGAGGAGGAGGTAGTGACCAATGAAGGATCTCATCACACATGGGTTACGTGTCCAAGAAATCTTTTGTGGACTATGATAGTGTTTGTCTAAAGCAGCTTAAGTCACTAGAGAGAGTTATTTTTCATCAGTATATCCTATAATTCACAACTCAGAGCCTTTGGGGCATGACATTCTGATGTTGATCATAATATAATGGGCTGACCAATCGAGGACTCAGTGGTCGCTTCATCGGAGTCTATCGCCAAGCACGTGAGGATACGGGTTACATCCTTACTAGCGTGAGATTGATTGAGAGTAAACATAATAGAACACTTGATTTGATATTAGCTCCTTTGTGAGTTAGAGTTTTCTTAATTTGTCACCCCTGACAAACTATTGCGGAAGGTGGATGATTGGATTTGATTTAAGTTTTTAATGATAGAGTTTCGTTTGAGCAATTTTAGATTGATATTTGAACATTGATTTGAAAAAAAATTGATTAATTAGAATATATTTAAGAGTTTTAGATCCTGTCAACTCTATTTAGCTACTAACAGAGGATTAAATCTACTGTCACCTGACAGAATCAATTTCTCAAATATTTCACTAACTTGAAACTCTTATTATAGGTTTTTAGATTTTGTTAACCCGGACCCAGTCATAAGACTAAACCGGGAAACAACCCGACATCTGAACAGTTGAATTTAGGCATTGAGTAATTAAGGGTGTATAATTTTAGGTAATTTTATGTTTGAATTATAAGATTGATTCTATATTTTCATTTTTTTTTTTTTTTATTTCATTTTAGCCTGTACAGCCTTTTCAAACATCAAAATTTGCACCTGAAATCTCTATGTTCGAGCATATGCAAGAATTTATAGCTTAGATAATTTTACCTAATGAGTGATTTCATTGATTTTGACAATCATAATTAGAATGAAATTCCCTAATTCTTGATTAAAGAAAGCCTTATGATTTTTGTATATTTTGGTTAAGTATCGTCTTCTGTCAGCTTGTACAAAGGGTTACAGATCCGGTGGCGAAGAAGGCATTGTAAATTGATCTAATATCTTATTAGATTTTTCAATTTAATATTTAATTGATTTCAATTTAGCGTGCGCAACCTTTCAGACACTAAAATTTACACTTTAAATCTCTATGTCCGAGCACATGCGGGAATTTATAGCTTAGATAATTTTACCTAATTAGTGATTTCATTGATTTTGACAATCATAATTAGAATGAAATTTCCTAATTCTTGATTAAAGAAAGCCTTATGATTTTTGTAAATTTTGGTTTAATATGGCCTTCTGTCTGTTTGTACAAAGGGTTGCAGATCTGGTGGCGAAGAAAGCATTTTGAATTAGATTGTAGCTTAACACATTTCTTGCACTTAGTTTATTTGTTGAGTCTTTGTAATTTTCTTGACTTGATTGTACTTAATTTACATCAATTTTAATAAATTATGCCAATTTCAGTATTTATTGTTTTAGCCCTACTCATGCTTATCAATTAGCATAGTAATCACCTCCACATTCTTATAAGAGTTATTAAACCTAATTTAGATTCATCCTTAAATTTTTTGAGTTTATTGCAAGTTTATTATGAGTTTAGTATTAGTCCCCCTCAATTTCAATTAAAACTTGTTTAATTTTGTGGAATTTGCAAGAAAAGAGAACTTCCTTTATCGCTTCAATTTAAGCCATAAAGAATCACAATTTGAATTTGTGAGTTCAATATTAGCCTCCCCAAAGTTTGTGAGTTTATTATTAGTCTCCTTGAATTTTACTTGCATTTTGAATGAGTGTTTTATTCTTTTTTTTTTAAATTTCTTTAAAGGATTCCCGCCTTTTTACTTGTTTAACTCTTTTGGTTTAAAATTAGCTACAGATTTTCCTACTTAGCATTCTTAAGTCAGCTCATTTCACTCTCCCATTTTTTCTAAGTCAAAAGATTTGATACAATTTCGACAACCTCGCGGCAACATCCCCAAATAGGATCGCATCGAGTATTTTGGCTACCCACGCCCTAATGAGCATGTTGGTGTTAAGCACACGCCGACCTTTCAATCACTCGATGAGCATAACTAGTCCTTCAATCACCTGCAATAAAGCAAATATAGATGCAAATATTTCAAATTTTGGCAGCATTTCGACATAGGGGGTGCCACATCTGATAGTTTTGGCTTACTCGGTATGCCTTCATGAGCATAGCGAGTGGTGTCTTGCGATACCACAACCATCTTCGCGCCCACTACGCCTTAATGGGCATTAGCGGGGTCTTGAAACCTGCAGAAAGAAATGCAAGCATATATGTATTTTCACATTCGCATTCTTCGCACCCACTACGCCCTCATGGGCATTAGCGGGGTCTTCAAACTTGCAAAAGGAGACGCAAACATATATGTATTTTTACATTAACATTTTCTCGCTCACATTCTCTAAGAGCCATCTTTTTTTAGCTTCATTCACGAGAATTGCGAGATAAAACTACAATTAAGAGGCTTGTCGGAGCCACACCGTCAACTTGCACCCATGGACACTAGAACTTCATGAGCTTTCATTCTCTTTTTAGGATCTCTTAGTAGCATTCTCCTCACTAAATCCTCGACACTAATTGAGATGTTAGGCCATGGATCAGACTCAAAATCAAGAGCACCATATAGAACCTCTTCAAAGATGCCATCCTCATATTCTCTTTTTCAAGATTTCTGGTGCAACATAGTAAGGACTACCAACTACATCAGAGAATATTTCTTCAGGTTGAAAGAATGTTGACAAATCAAAGTCAATTGTCTTGAGAGGTGACTCCTCAAATTGGTTAACAAAAAGAAAATTCTCTGGCTTCAGGTCACGTTGCATGACCCCCAAAGAGGAGAAAATATTACGTCCGCTACGTAGCTTTACGCGTATGGATCCAATCCACGCGTGTCCGATTTTTTTTCCCGTTTAGCGATTAACGGTAAGATAACTGACGGTAAAGACATTTCCCCGACCCGCAAAGCGTCGTTGATTCACCACGCCGTTTATACTTCCGCTCACCGCCCCTTCAAAGCGGAGAAGAAGAAGTATTACCGACGTTCGACATTCCTCGTCACGAGCTTTAGGGTTTTCTTCGAAGGATTTTTTCTCGGTTACCCCGCTCTTAATCGACGCCTTTCGCCCCATATAGCAAATCAAAAATTGAGGTATTGTAGGTGACTACATGAGGTATTTACACATGCATTCTCAACTTGAATGAATTTAGGATTTACTCTGTTCTTCTGTCTGAAAGATTGGCTTTTATATATTATTTCAGATCACTGTACCTCTCGAGGGTACATCATATTTAGGGCCTTTTTTCCCAGTTTCTTTAGATTTTGTTCATTATATTCAAATGTAAGCAAAATGATCGGTTGGGTATTTTGGGTGGTATTTTGATCAGACTGTGTACCTCTTTGAGGGCAGTGATAATTTTGACCTTTTTCGTTTTTTTGCCTATTTATTGAGATTATGTTTAGGGCATTCCAATAGAAGCATTTGGAGGTAATTTGGATGGTTTCTGGGTGGTATTTTACATCTGTACTCTATGTACCTCTTTGGAGGGTACAGATCATTTTTGACCTTTTTTTCTATTTTTTTGCTGCTTCTTATGATTATGTTTAGGGCATTCCAATGTAAGCATTTGGAGGTAGTTTGGATATTTTAGGTATTTTTGTACTGTACCTCTTTGAGGGTACATAATTTTGACCTTTTTTCAATTTATTTTGCCAACTTCTTATGATTATGTTTAGGGCATTCCAATGGAAGTTTGATGGCGCTTTGGGTGGTTTCGGTAGTATCTCAGACTGTACTCTCTTTGAGGGTAGATCATTTTGACCTTTATTTCAGTTTATTTTGCCAACTTCTTATGATTATGTTTAGGTCATTCCAATGGAAGCATTTGAGGCGTTTAGATGGTTTTTTTGGGTGGTATTTTGCATTGTATTCTTTTGAGGAGTGATCATTTTGACCTTTTTCCCTTTATTTTGTTTACTTCTTATGATTATGTTTAGGGCATTATAATGGAAATATTTGGAGACAGTTTGGGTAGTTTCTAGGTGGTATTTTGCATATGTACTATGTGTACCTCTTTGAGGTAGATCATTTTGACCTTTATTTCAGTTTATTTTGCCTGTTATTGAGATTATGTTTAGCAACATTCAAAGGAAGCATGTTGGTGATTTTGGTATTTAATCAGACTCTGTGTACCTCTTTGGAGTCATTTTTGACCTTTTTTCCAGTTTATTTTGCTTACTTCTTATGATTATGTTTAGGGCATTATAATGGAAATATTTGGAGATAGTTTGGATAGTTTTTGGGGGGTATTTTACATCTGTACTCTGTGTACCTCTTTGGAGCTGATCATTTTTTTTGAGTATTTTGGCTGCTCTATGATTATGTTTAGGCATTCCAATGGAAGCATTTGATGGCGTTTGGGTTGGTTTACATATTTGCATCATAATTGTGTACCTCTTTGGAGGGTACAAATGATTTTTGACCTTTATTTCCAGTTTATTTTGCCAACTTTTTATGATTATATTTAAGTCATTCCAAAGGAAGCATTTTATGGCAGTTTGGGTGGTTTCTGGGTGGTATTTTGCATCTGTACTTTGTGTACCTCTTTGGAGGGTACGGATGATTTTTGACCTTTTTTTTCAGTTTATTTTGCCAACTTCTTATGATTATGTTTAGGACATTCCAATGGAAGCATTTGAGGCGCTTGATAGGGTATTTTGCATCATGTGTACCTCTTTGGAGGTAGATCATTTTGACCTTTTTTTCCAGTTTATTTTGTCAACTTCTTATGATTATGTTTAGGGCATTCCAATGGAAGCATTTTATGACTTGATGATTTCGGTATTTTGCATCGTTCGGTACCTCTTTGAGGTGAGATCATTTTGACCTTTTTTCCAGGTTTATTTTGTCTTATTAAGATTATATTTAGACATTCCAAAGCATTTGATGACAGTGGTTTTGGTGGTATTTTTCACTGTACCTCTGTGCATCATTTTTGACCTTTTTTTTCCAGTTTATTTTGCCTACTTATGATTATGTTTGGCATTATAATGGAAACATTTGGAGACGTTTGGATAGTTTTGGTATTTACATCTATACTCTCTTTTGGAGGGTACATATCATTTTGACATTTATTTGTTTATTTTACTGTTATGATTATATTTAGTGCATTCCAATGAAAGCATTTGATGGCGCTTGGTGGTGCGGTATTTTGCATCTGTACTTGTACCTCTTTGAGGTACATCATTTTGACCTTTTTTTCCGTTTATTTTGCACTTCTTATGATTATGTTTAGGGCATTCCAAAGGAAGCATTTGATGGCTTGATGGTTTCTGGGTGATTTTGCATCTATACTGTGTACCTCTTTGGAGATGATGATTTTGACCTGACTTTTCTTTTTTGTTTATCGTAAAAGGATAACTTCAGATGAGCCTACTTCAGAACTGTGTTGATAATATTACGACGCTTTAGATGCCACCGACATTTTAAAGAGGCTTCATCTCCATCAATTCATTAATTATTTTAAGCAAGACTGCCATTACATGATCTGTCTGGGACATAGAAAAGCAAGCTTTCTTGTTGGGACATTCCTTTCACCCCGATGAAGTTGCATTGATGATAGGGATGCCAAACAGGGAGATGGGAAATCCCTCTCATGTCAGTTCATCTACAAGAATCAACTTGAGAATTGATGGCTCGTTATGACAGGCAGTTGTATATACATTAGTCAAATCATTTTTTGTATATCACATAGTGGTGGCATCGATTGCTTAGATGACATAGAGATTTGTCAAGCTGGGAGATTTGGGACTTATTTCCAATTTGATGTTATTGATCAAAGATTGAATTTGAGGCATGATATGAGGCTTTGTCACTCTTGATGGTATGTTTATATCTCAAGGACCGTGTAATTTAATGTGTTGTTTAGTTTAAAATATTCATTGTAGATATGGTGAGCATAAGCATCATAAGCCCGTCATTTGAACCTGCAAAGCCACGTATGCTGCGATGGGCAAAAATAGAGTTTTCAAAAAATGCTTTCACTGGTTTGGGAGGACACCAAGTGACATAAAATAATATCACTTAGTTCATATAAGAATGTCTTTATTTATGTTGTATGTGTTCACATTTTTTTATCGATTTACCACATGTATGCCTTTCTCGAGGACATATTAAGAGAGAAGCTCCTTGTGCCCAACACACATGTGGAGCCCAATAGCGCCCATTTTAAGTCCAATTAGTGCAGACTCTCCTTATGTTCTCCTCGATATTCTCCCCCATCCAGTGTTTCTAGCCTTCCTCTACTACCACAGATTTATGGAGAGGATACTCAGTTTCAAGGACTTGAAAGATATCATCTTTCATCAACAATAATGGAGAGGGATGGATGGGTTTGATGGGTTCCAAGGAAGTTCTTGCAGAGTGTCCCACCACCCCAAATGCAGGGAGGTCATGGGGTGGGAAACTCTTGATTACCACGTGAGCTTCCTGTGGAGGGTACCCCGGGGAGGCTACCACGCGGGAGGGAGGCAGAGAAGCTCTTGTGGAGGCCACCAGGAGCTTCCATTGTGGAGTTGGATACTTCAAATGGAAGCCCATGTGGAATTGACCAGGAGAAGTTCTTGTGGATGCCACCTACACACGATCAAACCTGAATTGGCAGATTGGTGTTAAAGCTCATGATAAGAAAGAGGAAAGCACATTTCCCTTCACACATACTGAAGTCTCGAGCAAGAATAAGTGATGTGGTGGCCTCACTCAAGATGAGAAGTGAGGTATTAAGTTACTTTCTTTTAAATTTGAGATAGTAGAAATATATTTCACTAAATTTTTTTTATAGGTTTGCAGATGAGCCAATAAAATGATGACCCTGAGCTATCGGTGGAGGAGCATCGTTGGAGGTATGAATCATCTCTAGATCGATTTTTATTCATAGTGAATCTAGATCTCATTCTAACTTTCACATCTACTGCAGCATCGAGGCACTTCATGTTGTTGAGTTCTCATCTAACTATTTTGTAAGCCGATGGTCGATCTTATTGACACGCTCGCTCGGGAGAAGTAAGTCAATCCTCAATCGCCTTCATACATAAAATAACCTATTCGTTGAGATCACTTTGAAATATTTAACATTGTATGGGTGATACGATTCGTGGGTAATATCATTGTTAACGAGGCGATCGATGAGTCAAAGATGAATATCTCTGATGCACATTGATGCCTCCTTCTATCGAGAAGTACTCATATCAGATGTCTATTTGTACATTTCATGCTTTATGTACCACCGGAATGTTGTATTATTCATTGTTGTGATAAAAGCTATAATGTTTAATCGCTCTTCCTTTCCAGAGTTATGGCATGCCTAAAACGGAAAGCAAAATGTTCATCCAAAGATGTCATCATGATAAATGTGTGTCGAGTTAATCTTACCGCCAATTATGATAATCGATTGGACACTCAGTTGCATATTAAGTCGTGGCGTACACTCATTACCCAAACCAACCCATAGAGCATTCTTGAGATTGTAAGAACATTTTTAAATTTGGTCTTCTTAACTATTTTTTTCGCAGATTTTGTTCTGGCTATTCAGATCAAATTACTTGTTGAAGATGCTGGTCAATCTTTTGCTAGCGATCCCAGAAAATGGCCGATCGAAATGGTGAGTGGGATACCAGTCCAAGAAAATAGTGTCGACTGCGAAATGTTTGTTTGCAAATACATGGAGCAAAGAATCAAGAAACCTCCAGGACGGTAGACCACCAGGGATTGGCCAAAGAAGATGAATATATTTAGTTTGAGTTCGCTTACATTTTTGTTTGGGACTTAAAATCCAAAGTGAAATCTGATGATATTTTACTCCAAAGAATCATTTTTTATCTTATGGATTTGGTTTTTGGGGGCTATACTCTTGAAAGAAATCTACATTTAAAAGGTTTTATTGTAAAATTATTGTGGTTAGTATAAGTAAATTTTGATTGTAAAATCATGATATTTTAACAGTTTTAATTTTAACTGATATGTATTAAAATACGATTATGATTGTTGTTAGCTATTTTTTTTATTATGAAAATAAAGTAGTTAAAAAATTATTAACTTGTACCTTATCAGACTGACTTGTCTATTTATTTAAATGAAACAAAAACAAAATAAGTTAATTTATTATTAAAAAAACTGGAAAAAAAAAAGGTCAAAAATGATCTGTACCTTCCAAAGAGGTACACAGAGTACAGATACAAAATATCACCTAAAAACTATCCAAACTGTCTCCAAATGTTTCCATTATAATGCCTTAAACATAATCATAAGAAGCAGACAAAATAAACTAGAAATAAAGGTCAAAAATGATCTGTACCCTCCAAAGAGGTACACAGAGTACATATACAAAATACCACCCAGAAATTATCCAAACTATCTCCAAATGTTTCCATTATAATGCCCTAAACATAATCATAAGAAGCAGGCAAAATAAACTAGAAAAAAAGGTAAAAAATGATCTGTACCCGCCAAAGAGGTACACAGAGTACAGATATAAATACCACCCAGAAATCACCTAAACTGCCATCAAATGCTTCCATTGGAATGCCCTAAACATAATCTCAATAAACAGGCAAAATAAACTGGAAATAAAGGTCAAAAATGATCTGTACCCTCCAAAGAGGTACACAGAGTACAGATGCAAAATACCACCCAGAAATCACCCAAACTGTCTCCAAATGCTTCCATTATAATGCCCTAAACATAATCATAAGAAGCAGGCAAAAAAAAAACGGAAAAAAAGGTCAAAAATGATCTATACCCTCCAAAGATGTACAGAGAGTACAGATGCAAAATACCACATAGAAATTATCCAAATAGCTCCCAGATTGCTTCCATTGTAATGTAATGACATTATCTCAATAAACAGGCTAAGGAAACTGAAAAAAAGCTGGAAAAAAGGCAATAAATGATCTGTTATTTATTGCACATATTTATTGCTGCAGTTCAATGATTACAGGGTCCTCAGTAGGGGATTAACTCAAACACTATTGCTTAAAGAGCTACAAACAGACCAGTGACAAAATCCCCTAGCTAAATACAGTCTAAACATCTTGGTGTGTCTGTTAAGTTAAAAAGAGTCATCTTTGGGACTCTAAAGCATTGGAAAAGATTATGCAGTCGAAGAACGGATAATGTCATGCAAAATGTTTTCTTGAAATAATATCCATCATCGAACGTACCCTTGATTGATTGATTGTGGAGCTTCGAGTTAAATTCATGTCATATTAGTTGATGATTTCTTACATCGATGTGTGATATTAAATGCCTCACCTGCGGCATAGAGAGAAAGGTGATGCAACTTGTGATGAAACACGTTCGACTATCGGGCTGTACTTTGGTTTTAGCAACAAAAAAAGTAGAAGGGTTTGAAGATTAATAATATTTAAAATACTAAAACTAATATAAATAGAAAATTACTCTTGGCTTTCTTGGATCTCTCCAATATCCCTTAAGCGCGAGTTGGAAACACCAGGTTGCTTAATTGGATCTTTTAAGATGTCTTTTCCACTTATCTGTTGTGGTTGACTTCTTCTTCTTGCTGCTTTGAGGAGAATTCCCACTTATTATAAGTCGACCATCATATAGTTTTTTTAGGGATCAAGCATATAGTCCTCGACTTATTTGATATGCATATCGACTTATGTGGTTCGAAAATAATGCGGAAGCATTTCCATCATTGGCCACATCTCTTAATTTTACGTATGCACTATCAATGTAAATATCCCTCTTTTACGGTAGACCATGAGAAGATACTTGTCAGGAATCGTATCTTCGAACTCGATATAGTGGGCACAAAGTAATCCCATCAAATTTTTTGCAAGTACAAGTTATGGTAGTCTATCGAAATGCATAGTCCATGTTTTGGATGCATTTTTATTCTCTAAGTTTCTCACCAAATATGGTCTTTGTCCTTAGTTCGCGATTTATAGACTCATGCAAAATTCCTCTTCAAACATAGTGTAAACCTTTCTTGTATAAAACATAGCCTTGTTTTAGAATTGACTGTCTTAACAATAGAACAATCGATGACTGGCTACACTTGAAGTCTTCGTCATGTTCATTCTGATGCCATGTCTCCATAACCTTTTCCAACCCCAATAAACAATCTGTGAGTGAAACTTATTAGTTTAGATATTCCATGACATATATTATTCGTGGACTCACTACGTTGCGTTGACAAGATGCCCATGCAGAATGAGTCCTTGTCGAATGTGGGACCACTTGGATCTAATCTTATAAAGCTCATGACCAAGCATGATCATGCAAATTGCCTTCTTCTAGCATGGCAGACCAAGCCTCTTTAAACTCTTCCTCTGAGTCACACTTACTCATGCATTTATAAAATAGCCCTTGTACTATCTTATTACTATTAAAGCAATGAACCTTGGAAGGAGCTTTCTGAAATATGCCATTGGCACAACCTATGATGAGTATGCTAATACAATTTTGATAGCTTTCATATTTAATCTTGATCTGAATATTGTTATAGGATGTCTGTATTCATCAACCGAAGAAATATTTGGAATAGCCAGAATGACTCAATTGTCTCTTCCGATAAAAGGCTACCCAAATAATACATTTTGTGATGATTCACTCCAACAAGAGAGGCACAAATAAGATTATATTTATTCAGTTGATAGCTTGTATCAAAAATTATCACATCCCCAAAATAATCATATTCTATCCTAGACATGCCATTGCTAAAAAAAAACTTACTAAGCAATCCGACTCATCAACTTGTACATCCCATGCAAACATCTCATCCGCTGCTTGTCTTTCCTTAAACAACTATATTAATGCATTACTGTCACCATTCGCAATCCTCGATCTTTTCTCTTTCTGAATAAAATTAAAAGCATCTCTTTGTGAACTGATATATTCTACGCCGCCAACTTCCTCACTGAGATATGAATGATTGCAGTTTAATACCGCCATCATCTTCAACACGGACGCCTTCTCATCGCTAAAGATCTGTGTGATCTAAGAAGATGTTGGTCAGCAGGCTCTGCCAAAGAATGATTATGACCTTCTGTATATTTTTTAATCGTCCAATTCCCCTCCAAATCAACAGAGAATCTAATCATGGCTGGACAACTAGTTTTTGTATCAACTTTCTGGAATTTTGTTAAGCCATTTAGACCGCGACTTCTTCCCCGCCTTTTGCACATAGAAAATCTTTTGATTTCACTTTGAGTTTGCAATAACTAGTATGGTCCTTCCAACACCGAAGCCAATTTGATGTGCATAATCACAAGATATACGCCCGCTTTCATTCAAGTGGTGCCAAGGAGTTTCCCAAATTTGGGTCATTAGACATCACGACTCATCGCATGACCATTGTCTGATTTACCTGCCAAACAGATACAAAAAATAAGAAGCGTAAATCACTCCAAATGCTTCCATTGGAATGCCCTAAATATAATCATAAGAAGTTGACAAAATAAACTGAAAAAAAAAGTTGAAAATGATATGTCCTCCAAAGAGGTACAGAGTACGATACAAAATACAACCAAACCATCCAACCGCTTCAAATGCTTCCATTGGAATGCCCTAAACATAATCATAAGAAAAAAAATGGAAAAAAAGGTCAAAATGATATGTACCTCCAAAGAGGTACAGGATGCAAAATACCACCTAAACCATCCAAACCGCCTCCAAATGCTTCCATTGGAATTCCCTAAACATAATCATAAGAAGCAAAAAGCGAAAAAAGGTCAAAATGATTCTCCAAAGAGGTACAGAGTACTGATGCAAAATACAACCAAACCATCCAAATCGCTCCAAATGCATCCATTGGAATGCCCTAAACATAATCATAAGAAGTGCAAAAAAAAAAAGGTCAAAATGATGTACCTCCAAAGAGGTACAGAGTACAGATACAAAATACCACCAAACCATCCAAACCGCCCAAATGCTTCCATTGGAATTCCCTAAACATAATCATAAGAAGGCAAAAAAAAACTCAAAAAATGTCAAAATGATATGTACTCCAAAGAGGTACACAGATGATGAAAATACAATCTAAAATCATCCAAACGCATCAATACTTCCATTGGAATGCCCTAAACATAATCATAAAGAAGTAGGCAAAAAAAAAAAAGGTCAAAATGATTCTAAAAAGAGGTACACTGAAGTGATGCAAAATACCCTCCAAACCATCCAAGCCTCAAATGCTTCCATTGGAATGCCTAAACATAATCATAAGTGCAAAAAAAAAATGGAAAAAGTCAAAATGATCTCATTCTCCAAAGAGGAAAGTACTGATGCAAAATACAACCTAAACCATCCAAACCTCCCAAATGATTCCATTGAATGCCCTAAACATAATCATAAGAAGGGCAAAATAAACCGAAAAAAGGTCAAAATAATCAGACTCCAAAGAGGAGAGTACGATGCAAAATACCACCCAAATCATCCAACCGCTTCCATTGGAATGCCCTAAACATAATCATAAGAAGCAGACAAAAAAAACTGGATAAAAGGGTCAAAAATGATATGTACCCTCTAAAGAGGTACACATAGTACAGATGCAAAATACCCCCCAGAAATCATCCAAACAGCTCCCAGATTGCTTCTATTGTAATGTAATGAACATTATCTCAAGAAACAGTCAAAATATAATGGAAAAAATGCACGAGAAACATTAACGATGAATTTCTATTTAATATATTCTCAGCTAAATTGGTTGTTATTTCCTCAACGTTCTCCATCTTCATGGTTCTTCTGTAAAAAGATAATGAGATTTTCGTTTCTTTAGCTGCTTTACAAAAAACACTAACCAAATCTAAATCTGCATATATTTCTTTAAATTTCCTCCGCGATTCCAACGACACTTACGGGTCGAGGGAAATGTCTTCTGCCGTCCTATCTTACTACTCCGTTAATCGCTAAAATGGGAAAAAAAAAAGGACACGCTGCCGTCATGATTGAGTCACTTACGATGGACTCGACATATTTTCTCTAAAGAGTGGTAGGCCTTTACAACACCAACAATCACCCTTGTAAGGTTTTACCTTTCTCCGAAATGGCCCTTTGAATTATCCTATCAAACAACTACCACCACATTTCATCTATAACATCATGTAGAAGAAGAATATGAACTATAATTCTTTTTAGGGATTATTTTTAAAATAGTCAATAATAATTAGTTATTTAGAAAAAAATATTTTAGTTATCAAACATCTAAATATCTCGTCCAGTCTTGTACACAAGATCTTTTTTTTTTTTTTTTTTTTCTGGTTTGTACGGAGAACGGAGAGGGAGAGAGAGAGAGAAAGAGAGAGAGAGACAGACCTTTTTTTTTTTTTTTTTTTTTATAACAGAGAGAGAGAGAAAGAGAGAGAGAGAGGAGATTTTATTTTATTAATTTTTTAAATAATAAATTATTTAAAATATATAAAAATATTTTTATAAATATTTAATAACTAAATATTTATATATTTATTATTAATTTTATTTATATATATAATTAAATATATAATTTAAAAATATTTTAATATATATATTTTATAAATTTATTTAATATTTTTTTTATTAATTAATATAATTATGTATAATAATTTTTATTATTTTTTTTGTTAATATATAATATAAAAATATTTAAAATATATAAATAAATAAATAAACAAAAAAGAATAAATTATATAAATATTTTATAAACTATATAAATAAAATAATTATATATATATATATATATATATTTATAAATTTATTTAGTTATTTATATATTTAAATTATATAAATATTTTAAGTTGTATAAATAATTTAGAAATAATTTTATAGAATATTTTAAATTATATATAAATATATATATATATATATATATATATATATATATATATATATATTTATTAAATAAGTCTTTAATAATAATAATAACAAAAAATACAAAAAAAATATAAAAATATAAAAAAAATAAATAAATAAATAATTTTTTAACAAATAAATAAAGAAATGAATAAATACATAATATATATATATTATATAAATAAATAACTAAATATTTTATAAAATATATAAATAACCAAATATTTTATATAATTACAAATTATTTATTTATTTATTTATTTATAATTATATATTTTAAAGAAATAAATATTTTTAAATAAATAAATAACTAATTATATATAATATATTATATATATAAAAATATATATATATATATATATATATATATATATATATATATATATATATATATAACTATTTATTTTATTTATATTTTAAATTATTTTAAATTATTTATATAACTTAAAAAATATTTATATAATTTAAATATATAAATAACTATAAATTTATAAAAAAATATATATATAATTATTTTATTTATATAGTTTATAAAATATTTATATAATTTATTCTTTTGTTTATTTATTTATTTATATATTTTAAATATTTTATATTATATATTAACAAAAATTAATAAAATTATATATTATACATAATTATATTAATTAATAAAAAATATTAAATAAATTTATAAATTTATATATATATAATTAAAAAATATTTTAAATTATATATTTAATTATATATATAAATAATAAATTAATAACTAAATATATAAATATTTAGTTATTAAATATTTTATAAAAATATTTTAAATTATATATTTTAAATAATTATATTATTTAAAAAAATTAATAAAAATAAAATCTTCCTCTCTCTCTCTCTTGTCGTTATAAAAAAAAAAAAAAAAAAAAAGGTCTGTCTCTCTCTCTCTCTCTCTCTCTCTCTCTCTCTCCCCGCCGTTCTGCCGTTACAAAAACCAGAAGTCGTTGACGGATATGACTGTATAGACATCAAGTCGTCATTTGACGACTACTATTTGTTAATTATATTTTTTTGTTTAAATAACTAATTATCAAAGATGCTATTTTAAAATAATCCCTTCTTTTTACACCGCACTTATTAGAACCTTTCAGCAACAGCAACAACTGTAATTGATCCAGCCTGAAGTGTACACCTCAATCACTCGGCAACCCAATCAAATGAAGAGTGCCTTTGTCAAAACTTTATTGTATGAATTTAAAACCCTCTCCTTCATATATTTTTCCAGAAGCAACTGCATGATCCACTAGCTTAGCACCTTGTGTATAGATACATCCTACGCCAAGTGCATTATGGCCTACTTCACTGTTACCCATGTCATCATTCGATGGAAGCGCCACTGCAGTCCCACGAGCCTTCACCGAACGCCATTTTTCAGGAGCACCTGTCTTGAGATCATCCATGGTCGGCGTCTTTGCCGTATAAATGCAGTTATACTGATCAGGGTTGGCCTCACCCCACCCATCCAACACAGCAACGGCCACCGTCTTTCCCTCTGAAAGCTTTGGGTGATCTGCCAATTTTCAGGAAAACTCTGCGCTACCCACCTCCTCACTCGTGAATAGCCAAAGGAATGATTTCTTGGATCTATGGAGATCAAATGGAGAGATTTGCTTTTGATGGAGCGTGCGAACCAAAAAAAAAAAGAAGGAGGCGAAGCCTGCGGTGTGCTTGGGCTTGCCGGGCTGGGATTCCCAGAGGAAGGGAACGGGGCCCGACGCCACGAAGTAGTAGACGCGGAAAAATGGGTTGGATGCGGAGATTTCCTTTGAGAGAAGCCGCGACAAGAATTTCTTGTCGGTCATTATCTCCTGTCGACCATCTTCGTCGCCGGCGCAGCCGCCGCAGCCGCTGCGGCCGCCGTTATTGCTTGAGAACATGTGTGCAGAAAGGCCAAGAGAGCAAAATCCAAGATATTGCCTTGCGGTTGAGATCGATGGACGAATGAGGAGCGGGAACAGGTAAACAACCGGCTTGCGGTTAAGCCATTCGAACGAAGAGCGGGAGTAGTTTTTTTTTTTCAGTTAGAGGGAACGGTTGAAGGATTCGATATGCATGCTGTTGAGATCGAGCAGAAGTGAGGAGGCCGATTGAGTGGGTTTTAAATTATATTATAAATTTTAAGTTAATTAATATATGGATATTAATCAAGCATCTAATCAATCTCAATTTGAATTTTACGATGACGAAATCATATGGTTAATACATATATCAATCTAAGATTTCTGTATAATGGCAATGCTTTAGCGGAGATATCGTTTGGTCGAGTAATGATCAGTCATTTCATTTCAACTCAAAATACTCGTCGCCGATCGCCGATTTTAATTGTGACTCGTCAATTGAGTGCGACAGTCTTATTTGATCGATTTAATCAATTTTTGCCGAACGGATTTGACCTGCACTACGGCTCTAACCGCCGATGGCGCGTGTAGGCGCGTTGATGACTCGAGCGCTTGATCGATTGCTCATCAAGTCATGCAATATTTATAATCTGACCAATTTCAACGTTCTGAACGTGATGACGAAGTCCGTTCATCGATCGGAGGTCATTTAAGTTGATTTTGGTGACGTCCAGTGCGTTTCAGCCTCGATTTATGCGCTATCACTTCAAATCACTTGATATTTGCACAGACTTATCCGAATTGAGCACAGATAGTATCATTTGATAGATTCTGACATTTTGAAGCTAAAGGAGTGATCAATTTCATGAACAGATGTCATTTAGACATCATCGCAGTTTCCAACTTTGATATGCGCGTTGGCACATTGATAGCTCGAGCGCTTAAATAATTACTCTTTATATTTTGCAATATCTATATTATGAATAATTTTGATGTTTTGAACACGACGGTGAAGTCCGTTCATCAATCGGAGGTCATTTAGACCATTTTCAACGACATCCAATGTATTTTGACCCCGATTTGCGCGCTGCCACTACTGATTATTTGACATTGACCCAGACTCGTCCGAATTAAGCGTGAATAGTCTCATTTGATAGTTTTCAATGTTTTGAAGTTAATAGCACAGTCAATTTCACGAATGGAGGTCGTTCGGATATTATTGCAGCTTCCCGACTCTAGTATGTGTGTCAACACATTGATAGCTCGAGCGCATAATCGATTGCTTGTTAGATTTTGTAATATTTATATTCTGATCAATTTCGATGATCTGAATGCAACGACGAAGTCCTTTCATCAATTGGAGGTGTTTTGACCATTTTCAGTGACATTTAGTGCATTTTAAGCCTCAATTTGCGCACTCTGACCTCCGAAGTTTGTCGAATTTGACTTGGAGGCTTATCTTGATTTATAACACATATATGGAGGTCAACAAATGCGCCAAAAAATGTGATTCACACATGCAACGAGTCACATTTGTTGAAAACTGGTTGACCATTTGAGCTAGCCACAGAACTTGGATCATTTCGGCTTTGATTACGAAAGCTTACGGAACTTTGACACGATTTGTCATTAGTATGCTGCCTTATTCAAGACATGCTAAATGACGGGCTTGAGTGATTTGTCAGAATCGACTTGTCGGATAGAGAAGAGTTCTTACACCATCTCTCTGATGGCTTTCTTGAACATCTCTTTCTTTTATGTCGTTGATTTGAGTTTCCACCGAAACCAGATTGCTTGGTTGGGTTCGATGGAGGAATTGATCTGCTTGTTTTGATGAATGATTCCGCTGGGGAATTGGTTTGTACGTGCTTAGTCGGATTTGAAATTCCTTATGTCCTAGCTTTGAGCTTGACGGACTTGATGAAGGATTGACCTGATTTGTCTCTATTGACTTGTCAGAAAGTGTATGCACTCCATGAAACCTGCTTTCGTTAGTTGAAGGATACATATAGATATGACTTTACTTATATAGAGTCAATGTTGAGTTATTAGTTAGCAGCTTTAATGCCTGAATAACCACAAAATTCTTTTAGTTCGACCATCAGCTTTGTATGAACTATGGAATTGCTTCCCCAGTCCTGTGCTTCCTACTTTGACGGACTTGATAAGGAAATAAGCTTTGATCTGTGCTTTGAGCTTGATCAAATCATTTGAGAATAGATTGAAATATCATCTTACAAGTAATATGAAGATTGATTTGAGGCAGCCCTGAATTGAACGTTTCCTCAGATTGCCTTGATCTATCGATCAAGTAGAGAGATCTCCTAGATCCTGATTGTTTGTAATCACTAAGTTGGATCTTGTTTGAGATTGAACAACTATCATCTTTGGGCGATGGCGGTGGCTCTTTCTGCGGCTTTTGACTTGTTGAGTGAGGCGTCCTGACCATATTTGGGATTATTGAGTTCGACCTTTAGAACCAACTCGAGTCTTCGACTTAAGTTGTAATGGGTTTGTGATTTTGTCATCAGACTGACGAATGAGGGCTCTTTCATTACGGCTTTTTCTCGCGACTTGTTGAGTGAGGAGAGCGTAAGCAACTCGGCCATTTGTGGGCTTGTTGAGTCCGACCTTTAGAACCCATCCGCGTCCTAGACTTCAAGATGTAGAGGTTCATGTTTCTCCAACTTAATTGATTGAAACTTCCGAAATTGGGAGTTCTTCTAACTTGATCTCCAGAATTTGGCAAATTTGGAAGGTAAATTTCTTGACTTTTAGGGTTATTTTTTCATGCATAGGAATAAATTCTTTTGTTTATGCAAGAACATATAACTTAATAATGATAATTATATATATATTCAGGGATTTCAGCGTAATGCTTGATGTCAACCTGAATCAGAATATATTTGAGGATCTCGTCTTATGGCACGATGTCAAATCAAATAAACTTAATATAAACTAACAAAATTGCCCCCTGTCTTGCAGGAGGAATTCTAAAGTACATTTAGGAGAATTTTTTAAAATAAAAATATACAAATACATCCATATTTGAATTGATGTACTCTAAAGGAGATTTTAACATACAACATTGATTTCATCTATATATAAAAAATTTAAAAATGCCTCATGTGTAACAGGAAAATTTTCACGAAAAAGTTCTTTATCTAGAGTATACTTATTTAGGGATCTCGGCATAAAGTACGATGTCAACCTAAATAGATATACTAAAAAAATGCCCCTTATCTTGCAGGGGGATTTCTGTTGTACCTCGAGAATATGGTCGTCAAGTATAGTACTTTTTCAAGTATTGACCATTAATTGGCGGCATTGATCTTTCACCCTTTAGGTTGATGAGTTTGTATGCTCCTCCTTGGTACACTTTCTCAATGATAAAAGAGTCTTCCCAGTTAAGCTCAAATTTACCACCGAATTTTTGATTGGAGATAATTGGTCTTCTCAGCACCAGAACCAATTCTCCTTTTTGGAATATTCGAGGCCGCATCGTATGGTCAAAAGCCTTAGACATCTTTGCTAGATAAAGTTTCAAATTTTGTTGAGCTTGGAGCCTAACCTCGTCAAGTGCATCAAACTCTTCCATCCGTAGATAGACATTCTCATCTTGAGTGAGATTGTGTTGAATGGCTATTCGGAGTTAAGGTAGTTCAACTTCAGGTGATAAAACTGCTTCAGCCCTTAATACTAGCGTATAAGGAGTGGATTTTGTGGGAGTATAGTTTAGATGTCATGTCGTTGTCTTTATGCAAGACAATTTCACTTCGAGATTTTAGCTTCCAAATTTGCTCGCCTGTTTGTCGGGACCTTTCGACGGTGGATTCTTGGACCTGTGGTCTAAGTGTCACGCATCGATGCTCACCGTTCGGGACTTGAATTAGTAGATATCTTATTGGGGTTGTAGGAGGAGGTCTCTTTGGAGGAGCAACTCTAACCTCCCTAAGGACAAGACATTCATATATTTTTTTTATCAGTCATTTCTCCTTAGTAACTTCGAGGACTCGATGCACTCTTTCATATACAGTTTTGGCTTTTCTTACTGGAGAACTTGGAATCTGACGTTGTCGGGTCTAAAAGTACTGTTTGATTTGACCAGTAGAGATTTGCTTTACTCATCTTAGGCTATCAAACCTATTATGAGTTGGAACACTCACTTCTAGTTTCATAGCTATTTGTAAAATCTTCTGCTTGAACAATGGTTGTTGAGCACGCAGTTTAGCATTTCTCTTTCTCCGTTGTCTCTGGTTTAATTTACTTCCAGATGAAGAAGCTTCTATGTTGCTACTTCTTCTTGGGGCTTCAGCCTCCATATTTATTTATTTTTTACCGAGACCTTTCGATAACGGATTCCCGAACACATGGTTCAGGTGTCACGCCACGATGCTCACCGTGTAGGAATTTTTTAGAATAGTTTTGAGCTCTTATTACCACTAATTGTAGTTTTTGTAATGGAGCATTTTTGGCTTCTTTGATAATTGACATTTGATACCTTTTCTTCATAAGATATTTTTTCTTAACAACCTTCAGAACTCTATGTGCTCGAGTAAATAGAGTTTCATGTTGTTCTTCAGAAAGGTTGAAGTTGACTGCTGTTGAGCCCAAAAACACTGCTTAACATCACCAGTAAAGCTATCCCTTTTCACGCATTTCAAATTTCAAATTTATCATGGGTAGGAATACTCGCTTCTAGATGTGTAATAGATGACCCTGGTGAGAGCTGATGAGTTCCAACTCAGCATTCGTTCTTTCTCTGTTGTCTCTGGGTTAGTTTTCCTCCAGAAGATGAGGCTTCAGCATCATGTCTTCCTAGTGCAAAAGGTTCAACTGATAGAGTTGTCGCATTCACAAGTATGACTGAAACTTTCTACCCAGTGATGGTTCTTTTCATGACTGGCACTTTAGAATGAATCAATATTTTAAGTACAAATGCTCTCTTTTGAGGAACCTCAGTAACAGTAGTGGTCATTCCAATTGTCCTCCTCCTTTACACAAGTTGGTGTGTAGAATATGCAGTTGCTTAAGGTAGAGGATTATTTACGGGATGTTGGAGAGTTTACACTACCAAATTGGATGGTAGCTCCAGTATCTCTGGTATTGATTACAACATTAACCAGACGAACAATAACTCTGCGACCTGCCTGCATGATGAACGATGTGTTCTGAAATTCCATCGATATAGAGAACAAACAGATCAGTCATAATGAGATGACTGATTTAACTTTAATTTTAATGATAATTAATTTTAAAATTCAATTTTGTTCATGCTCCGCTGCTACTATAGCTTAAATTCGACTAATCAAAGATAGAAAAGAAAACCCTAGCAGCAGAAATGTGGCCTCGAAAATTTTTACCTCTCTTGATGAAAAGACGGTTTTAAGGTGTCGGTGTAATTTTTAGAAGACATATGAGATAGTAGATAAGACACTAGGAATCTAATTGCAAAATAACATCTTCAGTTGACACCTAATCTACTTATTTTTCTATAAAATATTATGATGCATCTTCATGTGATTTTTCAAGCTTTTTTGAGCTATTTTTTTATGTAAGGATCTAATTCTTAATTGCAAATGACTTTTGGATAATGCACCTTGATGTCTACCTCCCAAACTACAAACATATTTCAAGCTTGGTTTAACTATTTGTTCTAAAAATTTTCAGTTTATATTTCCTATTTTATTGCAGAGGACAATGACTTGGCACCCTTCCCACTTGATATTAAGGTTATTAGATTCTTTGATGAGTGTGAGGTGGTCGATGATGAGTCAACTTCTATTGAGTCTGCCATCAATGAGTCAGCTGATGAAGTGGAGGCCAAGTTCTCCTCTCAAGAAGTCCAAGAAAAAAGCCATGAGCTATGCTTAACATGTTTGTGGTTTTGTGAAATTATAGCATCGGTGTTGATTTTGATATTGAGTTGTGGGGCCTAGTGGCATAACCAAAATGCCAAGGGGATTTAGTTTGAAACATGGTACTGGCAAGCAAAGTTGAAAGAAAAGCAGCATTAGATGTTGCCTCATGGATGTTCAATGTTGTAACTTCATTTGGGATCATCATGGTTAATAAAGCCTTAATGGCTACTTATGGTTTCAGCTTTGGTAGGTGAACTTTTTGCTCCGAAAAAGTGTTCCTTCAATTGTATTTTGTATTATTGAATATGTGAGTTTTGTTTTTGTTTCTTTTTCTTCAAGACAATCCCCTTCTTTCACCCCTCCCACTCTTGTTTTCTTCATTCTCTCTCTCAAGTTACAGCTTGTTATCCATGGTCTAGAAAAGGGATTGATTTTCTTTCGACCATTTAAGTAGAAGATTTCTTAGTTCAGCTCGTTCTTTTGAAAATTGTTAGTATGCCATGGTTTCTCTACGGATCACCAATTCTGATATTATGTACGTTAACCTTGGTCACAGTGACAACATTAACCGGTCTACATTTTGCTACGACAACCATGATAACTGCACTGCTCCGGTGGTTGGGATATGTTCAACCTTCTCATTTGCCAGTACCAGAACTCATAAAATTTGTCACTTTTGCAAACTTATCTATTGAATGTTAGTTTGATGTGGAATTCTGTGGGATATTATCAGGTTTGGCCATTGATCAATTCAAGATTTCCTTTCATTTAGATTTGTTCTAAACATATTTACTGATTGTTTATTTGTTCACCGCAGATTGCAAAGTTCTGTATGATCCCTGTGCCATGCTTTCTAGAAGTTGTTTATGATAAGGTTCTGAATATATCTATCAAGCCTCATTCTAGACCAGAAGTGTGCTTGAACACCATTAATGCTGCTCAATGTATTGATTTGATTCCTGAGATGGCTCCTTTTGCAGAAACTGCTTTGCAGATTGCTGCCAACAAAATAAAG
This sequence comes from Cymbidium sinense, assembly GCA_021442155.1. Classification (NCBI taxonomy): domain Eukaryota; kingdom Viridiplantae; phylum Streptophyta; class Magnoliopsida; order Asparagales; family Orchidaceae; genus Cymbidium; species Cymbidium sinense. The sequence goes on from CM038215.1 coordinate 263,810,310, forward strand.
CTTTGTGAACCTACTACTTCTGAACATCACAAATTGTCCCAAAACTCACTTCCATGCTCTGTCAAAATGCGATTGATAAACTTCTTTTCGACGGTAATTGTAACAATGATGCCACCAAATTATTTCATCTTAAGAATTTCATTGAAGGTAAGAGTATGTTTAGATAATTTTTTGATTGTTTTGTTTTTCATAAGAAATTATAACTGTGTTTGATTATCATTTTTTAGTAGTTTTTTAAAATTTTTGTGATTAAAAATTATTTTTGAGAATCAGAGTCGTTAAAGTATGAAGATTGTCAGAAAGTTGTTGTTTGTATTTTTTTTAAAAAAATATATGTCACAGTCACAACAATTTTTTTAAAAAAATTACTTTTCATATACTAGTTTTATAATCAATTTTATAAAAAATTATAACTGCTCTAAATAAATCCTAAATATTAAGAGGCATCATTTTTGTTTGTACAACGAGCTTTGTCTAGCTCAATTTTTTTTACTCATATACAACTAGGGGTGTTCATTTAAAAAAATAAAAAATAGAGTCATAATGTTTTGATCAAAATTTGATTATAATATATTTTTAAATTTTCAAATTGATTTTGAGATGATTATAATATATGAATAATCAATCAATTTTTAAAACGCATCAATTTCAAATTAAAAATAATAATTTTTGAGAGATCAACTTTTAAATAGGATATGTTAGCCTAATTATTTTTTTTTCTCATCATCTCTTAGCTCTTTGTTCTTCTCTATCAAGAATAGACTTATGATTGCCAAATTTTTCACATGAATAAGTATTATTAGACATGTTCAATAGTACACAACTATATATCGCACGTGAGGCCAATATACAATTATATTCTCCTTACATATACAATTTTTTTTTTATGTACGTTGTATGCACTTAATATTTTTTATTTATGAACCTATGTGTGGTTGAGTAAGAGAAGTATTAGTAGAGCTGTCGAGCGAATTAAAAGTACTCATAGATTGGACTTGGTTTGGCAACAAATTAAATGTTGTTAGTGTTCTTGAGTTCGGCGCTTATATGAATGTTGCTGCTTAATTTATATATATTGAACGATTTGTCTTGTATTTGAATTAATCGAATGAATATTTAATTGAGTTAATTAACGAGTTTTAAATGAGTATCTTATATTTTTTCTAGTTTTTTTTACTCTAGTTATCCTCTTAAATCTCATGTAAGTTTTACTCACAATATAAAATCTAGATTTTAAAAAAAACTAAATTATGAAAAATTCTATAAAGGGTAAGCTTGACTAAACATACATAAAATCAAGAGCTAAATATTTTAATAATATGATGCATATAAATTCATAAATTGAGCTTTAAGTATATCGTTTCTTTGGAATTTGGAAGAACCGACAAAGCCGGCGATCTTCTTCATTTTCTCCGAATAAAGGGTAAGCTTGGCAACAGCCTCCAGGTCTCCTAACCGAAACCGAGAATGTATTCGCACTGTCCTACGATATGTGCCCTAGTTCGATCGCAGAAGATTCTCGCCGGCGATCTTCTTCATTTTCTCCGAATCATCTTCGAAAGCAAAAAAGTGATTTATCTTCACGCTTCCGATTCCTTTTCTACCTCACGGTATCAATTTTTTTGGCATTGCTTTGCTTAATGGTTCCTCGAATTAATTCGACAACTTGTCTTTCAATGCATTTTGGTGATTTTGGGATCTTATGTATGAAAATTTGTTTATTTATTATGAATGTAGCAGATTTGTTCCCTTGTTGCTGGTTGCGAGGATTAAATGGAAGAGCATAAGTACGTAAGGCCTTTTCCGGGTTGCATGAAAGGCCTGGTGCACTTTCTCGATCTGCATCACCATCTTCATCTCAGAAAGATGAAGATGCAAACATATAGTAAGCATGGCTAGGGAAAGCGTGCCGTTAGTAAGTTTTGTTGTCTTAATGTCTTAGAGTGAAAGTTCGCCTTAACCTTGTTGTGAAATCAATACCAGTAATTAAAGCGGAAAGACTCATTTTAATGTGGAAAACCTCGAAAGAGGGGAAAAACCAGGCTAGAGAAAGCTTCCACTATGTCTGTTTAGTACAAATCTTCTCCGATAATTGCGTATGAGGAGGAAAAAGCAAAACGTCATTGTAATAGTTGTTGGTAGTAGGTGGAGATCTTGGGGACAATTAGCGATGAAGGAGGCGGTGATGGTTGATGACCGTCAGATGCGGCTTTGAGGATCTTCTTCAGCTTCTTCTTCTTCTTGCTTTTATTCTTCCTCGGGCTCTTCCTCTCTTCCTTGCTTGGGTTCCTCCTCTTCTTCCTTGTTTGGACTCTTCCTCTTCTTTCGGACTCTTCCTCTTCTTCCTTACTTGGACTCTTCCTCTTCTTATGCTTGGGCAAATTGTGAGGATGTGGCCAGCGGTGGTGGTTGACGATCGTCGAGCGGTGGCTCCTCCTCTTCTCTTTGACTCCTCTTCTTCATTGTTCTTGGCCTCCCTTTTGGTGTGAGGTATGAAGACTATTATAGATGGGAGGAGACTCTTGTAAATTCATGTAAGCTCTCCTCGATCGGACTCGGATGATTCCTTGATTATTTGATGTATTTTGAGCATTTGGATGCCCAAATGAAGAATTATGAGATCTTAGGCTCGTTAGATTTCGTCGAGGCGCTCAATTTGACTATAAACACTCCATATTTGAGAAATTTGTTTTGGGATTTAATTGATAAAGATTAATGATATTTTCAAGTCTCGTCGGTTTTGACTCAAAATCATATCGCTTTCGACATCAAGATTTGTGCTTTGACTAGTGGTATTTTGAGAGCCATATCAAGTTTATTTTTTTGGTCTATAATGTCTTATTGAAGATGACATAGTCATGACATTTCAAATTTAACTTTCAATTTGATGATTTTCATCCTAGTGTAGTAATTAATTTTTTTTTCTAATTAAAATGTGACTAAGTGCTTAAATTCTTTTTCTACTTCAAATCAATTAAGCATCTTTCAAATATAAAAAAATTGGGTTACAATCATAAAACTATTTGAAAGGTTTTGATAGAACACCAAAGCAGTAGAGAGTATGGGCTGTTCGAGTTCAAGCTCGTTTGTCATTATTGAGCTCGATTTGAGCTTTTAGGATGGTGTTCAAGCTCGAGCTCGTTTAAAAAAATCTTGTTCGAGCTCAGCTCGAGCTTGTTCGGGAGCTCGGTTCAGATTGAGCTTATCGTGTCAGTTATCAAGTAGCTCGTTTAATGAAATAAACAAGTCTTAATCGAGCTTGTTCGTGAGCAACGTGTTGAGAAATATAAATGATACTGTTTATGAACAAGCCTTAATCGAGCCGTAATCGAGTTCTTTAACAAGCTTGTTCCATGTCGAAGTTCTTTATGCTTGTTCGAAGAAACATAATCTTCATTCGTAAATGAATTGAAATTGTTCAAGCTTTTTCATTTAGCAATTGAGTATTTACAAAAGTGTTCAAGCTCATTCGATTAGTTAATCGAACGAACATGAACGAGCTCTAATTGAGCTAAGTCACGAGTAGCTTGTTAAACGCTCGGTTCATTTGCAACCCTAGTTTTTGAAACTCTTTTACTTGTTGCAGAAATTCATATTGATCTATTATATCTGAAATTAAATTGTTAAACAACAAAAAATGTGTCTATTTATAATATCTGAAGAAAAAAATAATCTAAATATGAGTGACATTTACATAGTGCAAATTGGTAGCTTGGGTTAGAAGTGCGTAGAATGAGCTTAGCTTGCATAATTTTTTTGAAAGTATGATATCGGAAAATTGTCGTGGTTCCTTTATTCACTTGCAAAACAATCACTGTGCATTTTTAAAAAATCCATATACAGATAAGCTTTGGAGATTTATGCGATGCATTACAAACAGGCTAATTAACATTGCTCAAGCTATTCCATGTGCTTATGCTTATGTAGGAAAAAAAGAACCTAAAACAGATCCAGATGCTTCTTCAACTAGCCATCAATATGTTTGTTTTGAAGATACCAGCTTTGGGGTGAGTTTGATTGTATAGAGTACAAATAGAAGAATAACTTCTTCATTAAATTGGTCCGCCATTACTGCTCCTTGATTCAAGCTTCTCTGCTTTAATTTCTTATCCCTCTTTAGCTCCTAACAGATTATATGTGAATCTTTCAGGAGAAAGACAAAGTCAACATCAGAAAGCATCAAATGAAATTGTCAATGAGAATATTTATTCCCAAATGGGGGTTAAGAGAGGATAACAAGAAAAGAGAAGTTCCTCCGCCTGCTTCCAGGTTGCTTCGAACTTTCTCTATTCACCATTGGAGGGAGGATCATGTGGATAATATGAATTTTGGGCTAGGAACTTTAGTCATTGAGTAAAATGTAGATGTGAACAAAGCTTCTTCAAGCAGTGAGCAAGTATACATACTGTCCAGCAGCTCTGATGAACACATTTACGACAAAAAATGTGATGGCAATATGGCTTACAGTATAAGTGGTTCTTCAGGTCCAAGCCAATCTGATGAGCTCAAAAACATTTTACAGATGAATCAATTGCATCAAAGCAATATTTTGTATGAAGCTGAGGTCAGTTCTTTTGCACAGAAAGATACAAATGCCAAGGAACAGCAGGAAGATGTTATCTTATATCCATCAAAAGAATTTCTAGCTATGATGAAGCTTTTTAATGGAAACACACAGTTAATTCGAAATGTTCTTGATGATCCAAGCTTTATTTTTGCTCATTATCTTCAATCTAAACAAGCTTCCAATGCTGAGTTAACAAGGGGTTATTCATTCCAAGCACCATGGCAGCTAGAAAGGAAAAATGATGGGCAGTTTGGAATCAAGCAAAAAACATTCCAGAATGAATCACTTGTCAAACATATAATAATTTAGATAATTTTATTTTTAAATAATGAGATTAATTTCATATTTTCATTTAATTCTAACTTAGCCTACGCATGCTTTTTAGACATTAAATTTTGCACTTTAAATCTTTATGTTCGAGCACATGTAGTTATTTATAGTTTATATAATTTCATCTAATTAATGAAACCATTAATTTTTGAAAATCATAATTAGAATGAAATTTCTTAATTTTTGAATTTAAAGATGTTCCATAATTAGTGTAACATTTAATTTAATATCGCCTTATGTCTGTTTGTACAAAGAGTTGTAGATTCGGTGGCGTTTTTCTTTATGTTTTGAAATGACGCCTTCTTTAATACATTCTTTAATTTTGACTTCAAATATAAGATCCAAATGATCCTTTTAAAGGCCACATTCATGATGGCTCACGAGTTCTCTAATTGAATTTATGTTTGTAAGAAAATTATCAAATTACTTATACATTGTTGTTCTTAATTTGAAATTGAACATTCAAATTTATCACCAATCATTTGTCCTTTGATATTCAATTGAGATCTTTATTTCTTTTGACATCAAATAAAATTATTCAAGTGTATTATTCACATTGATTATTTGTTCATGAATTTAACACTTTGAATATCCAAAGAGAAGCTTTGTTCATACAAAAAGACTTCAAATCCAATATGGATTTATCTCCCATTCAAATTCATTTATGAATTATTTAATCTCCTCTAAATTTATCTCATATTCATCTTGAAAATCATTTTAAATTTCAAATCATGAGCTTAAGAATTTATTTGAAATTGATTAATTATGCACCTCATAAATTAATATTTGAGATTCAATCTTTATTTATGAGCGGTCTTCAAATATACTTCAAATTATATATTTTCATTCTCTAAGCTTTCAAATTCATTTTTGAGTAGACAATTAATCTTTTTGATGGACTCGCTTTAGAATCTAATTAAAATTCTTTTATATTTTAAAGTTTATATTCCAATTAGCTTAAAGCAAACTCTTAATAGCTCTCCTCCAATCATACCTGCACCTAACTTAGGAATCAATATGGAATAAAGAAGCAACATATTTTACACGTCATACCACTTAAGATTTCATAAATTGAATATGAATCTTTAAAAGGGTTTACTCTGCTCTTATAAGTTGAAAGGATTTAGGAGAGTTTTTCTTTCACATTTTATTTAATTCTTCAAATCATAAATTATCTTTTGAGCATTGGTAAAGGAAGTGGAGAAATTATTTAATATTTCTTGCGAGTTTTTAAATTTAAAGAAGAGACTTTATAAGTAATCCCCCATTTTTTATGCTCACATTTATATTTATTCTACATATTTACTTGACTTGCTTAATTCAATTTTAATTCTATATTGTCTCATTATTTGTGAGTTTCTTTTTTTTAATGAATTTTGATTCTTTTTTTTTTCTAAATCCAAAATTGATGAACTTTCAACAGCATTCTGGCATATGGGGAGCAACATCTACAGTTTGCTTGCTTGTACTGCCAATGAAGTAGTGGCGGTATCTTCGCGATCTTATAGCGAATTTCATCTTGTCAGCTCGATGAGCATGTGAGACCTTCAAACCTACATAAATACAAGCATATGTATATATATATATATATATATATATATAATTTCTACATTCACATCACGCATTCACAACTATTTTACTATATCATTGACATTGGAAGAGCAGCAATTGAAGAAATGGGTAGTGCGAGCATGGAAGTCGATTGAGTATTGGGGTGTTGCAAGAAGAGAGGGAAAAATTAGCATGAGTGATGAAAATGCCGAAAACCTAAGTACTACACGGTGTTCCTCTTTGGCGTAAAGAAAAGGTCGGAAAATGTAAGAGTTATGCTTCGATTAGAGGAGGAATCAAGAAGGTATCTAGAGGAACCCTGATAAGAGTTGCCTCACTGGTCGCTTGTAAAGGGAGGTCACTAAGGATTAATTACAAAGGGAAATGAGGAAGGAGGGAGTTCACAAGGAAAATGAGGGGAATAGGAGTTCACCAAGAAATGAGGGAAGAAGGAGTTCAGCCAAAATAAGGAAGAGGAGTTCACCAAGAAATGAGGAAGGAGATAGAAATCGAGATCGAAGAAAGCTCTTGTTGGTGCAGTTTATAATCGGAGATGAAAAAATGCGTAGACGTAGTTTTACGGCGACTCCACCGCACGACGCTGCTAATACTTAATCTTAAAAAAAATGACGCCAGACGTAAACGGCGCTTTTTTCGGGTTTATCGCGCCCACCCGACCCGATTTACTGCCTAAACCTCGGGAACCAAATATCTCAAGGCTCCTGGTATTCTTTCGTAATACTCCTTTGAATTTAAGAGAATTTCCCGAGCCCCGGCCTACCGCCCACCGCTCACATCTTAGGCTTCTAGATTTCAAATTGAGGTATTCTCGTTGGTTATAATGAGGTATTTCCATATGCATTCTGGTTGAGAGATTTTAGAGGTTTTCTTTGTCTTTGTCCATTACAATCCATCAAGAAGTGTGTTTCTAGGTTTCTTTATGGCATGCTTTTTCAAGATATGGCTACCCTTCACTGCATTCTCTGCACTCAGACGCCTGCATTCTCCCGATATTAGAGACATTTTCTGCTTTTGTTGATTGTTCTGCCTGCACTCAGAATCAAACCCAACAAGCATCTCTTTACTTATTTGAGATTTACCCATTTTTCCCCGCTTGAGGGCATACTATGGATAAAACCGCTCAATAACTGAGGTTGTGTTTTGCCGGCTTGGGTGTATTTTGTGGAGAAAATGAATCACTGCACTCCTTACTCTGTACCTCTGCACTCTCTCTGCACTCCTCAGACTCCTCAGACTGCATTCACCTCCTCTGCACTCCTGCACTCCCGATAGTAGAGACATTTTGGGATGTTTTTTGATTGTCTGGTGATTGTTGAGACAATGTTTACTGCTTAACTGTGGAAGTAGTTTAGAGGTTGTTTGGAAGCTAATTTAGATGCTTGTTTGCAAAATGTACTCACCGAACCGCTCTGCACTCTGCACTCTATACTTTCTTGAGATTTTGCCGCTTTGGATGTATTCTGGAGAAAATGAATTGCATTCTATACCCCTGCACTGCACTACTTCTGTACCTCCATACCTCTATACCTCAGATCTCTATACCTCCTGCACTGCACTCTATACTTCGAGATTTTGCTTGGGTGTGTTCTCGTGGAGAAAATGAATTGCACAGACTCCCTCTGCACTCCTGCCCTGCACTCTACCTCCGATAGTAGAGACATTTTGGGATGTTTTTCTTGATTGCTCGCCCGATTGTTGAGACAATGTTTACCGCTTAACCGTGGAAGTAGTTTAGAGGTTATTTGGAAGCTAATTTAGATGCTTGTTTGCAAAATGTACTCACCAACCGCTCTACTCTCAGACTCTATACTTTCGAGATTTTGCCGCTTTGGATGTGTTCGTGGAGAAAATGAATTGCACTGCATCTATGTATCTCTGCATTGCACTGTACGCCTGCATTCTTTCTCCTCACTGCACCTCCTGGATAGTAGAGACATTTTGGGATGTTTCTTGATTGCTTGGCCTCGATTGTTGAGACAATGTTTACCGCTTAACGGGAAGTAGTTTAGAGGTTGTTTGGAAGCTAATTTAGATGCTTGTTTGCAAAATGTACTCACCGAACCGCCTTCTCTGTACTTATACTTTCGAGATTTTGCTGATGTGTTTTGTGGAGAAAATGAATTGCACTGCACTCCCCTGTACTCTGCACTGCACTGCACTCCGATATTAAGGTGCTTGCAATCCAAAGATGTCGCTAATATTCGATTACCTTATTTTGAAGTTCAAAGATGTCTCAAAAGGATAACGCCTAGATGCAGCCGAGTGGCATCGAGCATTATTTGATAATATTACGCCGCTTCACTAGTGAAGTGATCAAATATTGAAGGCTTCACCAACCAATTCGTCACATTGCTGACCGCAAGAAGACTGGTTGCCATAACCTCTATCCTATCTTGGGACATCATCGCCAAGCTTTTTATGGCATTTCTTTCACATGGATGAAGTAGCGGATGCGGGATGCCAAACAAAGGGGAGAAAGTTTTGGCGTAAATCCCCATTGTCACAAAGATAGTTCATGATTATAAGAATAAGCTCGAGCAATGATAAATTATTGCTCGCGACGCTTGTACGCTTGTACATAATGCTTTCTTATTTCAAATTTGTTCTTTGCATACCACAACTATAGAGTAGCTTCTAGTTTAATTGCCTACGCCGATAATATCGAAAAATTTGCTGAGTACAATTGGGCTGAGGCCATTTGGGCCTTCTTAGTGTCTCAATTCAATGGCATTACAAGAAAGATGCAGACACAGCAGGCGCCTGGCTACATGAGTGGCTTTGTGCCTCTTCTTATGGTATGCTCTGACCCGTTAGTTTAGTTTTACTTGATGTGAGCAATTTAACCTGTATACATTTTTTGTTGTAGATCTGGGCAGCTGAGCACATTATCAGCATTAGGCCGTCATTTCCATCTGTACAGCCACGTATATTGCGTTGGCCTAAAATAAAGTTTGCAGATGTTGCCTTCGACGATTTGGGAGGAGACCAGGTACAGGAAATTAGTTATGTTCATTCATTTCAGTGTAGTGATGCATTTACATATGTTTAGGTCGTCATATCTCTACCTTTGGTTTAACACTGTCCGCCACACTCGAGGACTTATCAAGAGGAGACCGCTCATTGAATCATCCTCTCATCCACATGAAACTTCCATAGCGAATCGACATCACGTCCATCTATCCGCCCATGATTCCCTCAGATATCTCTCCAGATATTCCCCCAAGCAGGTGTCTAGCTTGCCCTCGCTACTACCCCCCAATCGTAAGGATCTGCAGAGATAAGTTATTTGTGTGAGGGAGTTGAGGGAAGTTGTGGCATCCTACCATGCAAAGGACGAGAGGTCGGATGACATTCATGCACGTTATGCTATGGAAGTTACCCTCACAAGAGTACCCCATCCCCCGGAGTGGAAGTCGCTACTGAGGAGACCACCGGGTATCTTCTCGAGACCTTTATAGGGAAGCCCTCCGGGAGTCTTGTGCCGAGAAGATCCGCCGAGTCGGCCGGGAGACTCCCACCGAGCATACAACCGCTATCGCCCCTTCATTGCTGTGAGAAGGCACCCAGACGAGGAAGAGGAAATCTTCTTCTCCGCTCACCACTGGCCTACGGTTAAGAGTGGTCCTGACCGCCATCCACCCCACCGGCACGCAGTATTACGTTAATTTAATGAATAATATGATTAAATAGATGACCGTGTGACGCTTTCACCCTTCCAAGGGTCGCCGCTGCTTCCTTTGATGAGCCATCGAGGCTATCGTGTGGAGGAGCACCGGTAAGCGTAAGTTCTCGATGCTCAATCTTTAGATGACAATGGATATAGATTTTTTATCAATTAAATAATTATATTACGGTACAGGCACGGGTTGTGGACTTCCCATCTGTGGATGGATGGCATGCACCGGTAGATGCTCGGCGTATTGCGTTTCCGGGACAAGTAAGTCACGGCATCTTCCTCATATCTCTAAGTACTTGTTCATTTCTTTGCTTTAAAATGAGCGTACGATAATGCGGGGAATCTGATCTTCGCGGTAGCAATATTATTATTTAGAGAGCGGTTGATTCTTGATGGACGATATCACAGATGCACGCGTCGATCGTTCGCATATCTGTTGGCGAAAGTACTCCACATTGCAGGGATTGTATGTCCCATTCCTTTACATTTCATGCTTACATTGGGTGAGTTACTCCTCCAAAATTACTAGTTACGCAATTCATTCTTGATATTCTGTATGTCTTTGTGTCTTATAGATGTTATCGCATCCTTGTAGAATTATGCGGTATGGCTTGCTAAAAGAAAGCAAGATGTATATCCAAAGCATGTCACGCAGATAGTGCATCCAGTGGTACTCTTACTCCCGATTATCCATAATCGACCTTTGGACACTTCTTGTCGGTAATATCAAGCTTGGCGTGTGGTCATTTTACGACTCATTGCCAAACACATAAAGGCATTACGCGAGAAATGGTATGCACTCTTCTTTGCGGGTTCTCCTGGGGATCACACTAATACCTTATCCATCTTTCTGTGCAGATTAAATTCCTGGCTCAGGATATCGGCCATTATTTTGACAGCAACCCAGTAAAATGGCCAGTTGAAACGGTGAGCGGGTTGCCAGTCCAGTCTAACAGTGTCGACTGCGGCATGTTCATTTGCAAATACATGGAAGCGATCGAAGCCCTGATGCTTGGGCTCTCGACAAGAGGGCAGGACAAAAAATGAATAGATTTAGGGCGATTTTGTTTATGCGATTTTTGCTTGGCCTCAAAAAACAATTAAATAAAAGTTTGCACCTTTAGTTGTTCAGTTTAGGTAGGGATAAAACTGTTTGTTATTTCAGTGGGTTTATGTAGTGATAATTCGTTGTTCCATGTCTTGACAATCTGTTTAGGCATGTTCATTTGCATTTGAGTTTAGACTATTTCTTTCCAGTTTTTTTCACTTTTCGTAGCATGGTTGTTGGATCATGGCAACTAAATCCCTAATGAGGCAATGAGGTGGTTGTTCTGATGATTTTTAGTAGATTTTTGGTCTCTGTACATCTGTACCTTTGTACCTCTGTACCTCTGTACCTCTGTACCTCTGTACCTCTTAACTCTCTGTGCAGGTTTTGTTTCACTTTCTATTGCCTGGTTGTTCAGAACATTGTAACTAAATCCCTAATGAGGCAATGAGGTGGCTGTTCTGATGAATTTTAGTAGATTTCACGGTCCTTTGTACCTCACTCTTTACTGCTCTGCTCTGTACCTCACCATGTACCTCACTCTCTGTGCTTTGTTTCACTTTTGTTGCTGGGTTGTTGATTGTAACTAAATCTCTAATGAGGCAATGAGGTGGTCTTTGGTCAATCTTAGTAGATTTCTGGTCTCACCTCGTACCTTTACCTCGTACCTCTGTACCTCTGCCTCTATACCTCACATGCACCTCTGTACCTCTACTATACCTCACTCTGCACCTGTACCTCACCTCTGTACCACTATATACTATACGTACCTTTGTACCTCACAGTACCTATGTACACGCTATTTTTGGCAAATTTAATGACAATTTTTATGCAAATTAAAGATTTATTTTTAAATAGTCGATTGATGATAGTAAATAATATATGTAAAATCAAAATTTAGAGCCTTCTATGTACCCACTATATACGTGCTAATCATTGAATATTATATATATTGAGCCTTCTATACAACATTTGAGCTCCATAGACTTCTTGAATACATATCGAATTGAATATTGTGCTAATCATTGAATATATGTTCCATATGAGAGAAATGGTAAATAGTATTTTTATAAATAAATTTAATCGAGGCAAAAAATAACCTTAAATACATGAAATGCATCTAATTGGATGCTTCTTTTATCTTGAGCGTAGAAATAAATTCAGTTTAAAGAAAATATGTTTAAAAAAAAAACATAACAATACAATTCTTTTAAAATCAGAATTCTATCTAAATATTACATACATCTAATACAATTCTTTTCTAATACGTTTTTTTCTAATAAATTCAACATGTCATGTATTTTATTTTAAAAGATAATGATAAATATTAATATTTTTGAGTTGCACATGTAAATGACCGAGTGTGTGACATGCAATGTAATTGCATGTAAAATTTAGTCTCACATAAAAAAGCGAAAAGATTAGATTTGAATGATAGCATTTGAAACTCAATGGAAGAAGCAGAAGACACCAGCAACATATGCCAAGCATTACAATGTTGTACATAAGAACGGATTAAAAAAATTTAGACCTACTAAAACAAAGCAACCATAAAAATCATTTTCTGAAGAAAAGGAGGCATGAGCAGTTAGACCTACAAAACAATTAAATAGTAAACCTCATCAGCTATAGAGGTAAACAATTCTTCACCAAATAAGTCTAGACTTAAAAACAACAAAAAAATTGAGGACATTCTTGCAGGAAAAAATTGTACATTTGCATTATGACTAAAACATACAAAATGAAACTAAAAATGCCTTCTTGGATAATATCATGCATCAAAATGCGCTTGTAATAATATCCATCATGAGCTTGGTATACCCTTGACATGTTGGTTGACGAGGTCGAATTGAATTCGTGGAACAATATTGTAGTAATAGTACAACATCTTAGTAATTGATGAATAATTTACATCGTCAATGTGCAATATTCTAAACACTGCGAAAAAAGGGGCATACGAGAGTGGAGGCGCAGCTGGATCCGTTCTCTACACTCTCGGGCTTCACTTTTGTTTCTAAGACAAGAAAATATAATACATTAAAAATTTACAGGAAACTATAAGTAATAGCAACATCAGAGGCAAGTAGCATAAGTACTTGTGGATTTTTTGGATTTCTCCCAATAAGCCTTGAGCCTTGCGTTGGAAACACCCTTTGGACGTCTCTTGATTGGATCCTTCAGATTGTCCTTATCCTGAGCTGATGATGTGGTCGCCTTCTTCTTCTTAACTGATCTGTCAATCGGTGGAGAATTCCCACATTGAGTCCACTTCATCGATAATTAAGAGATGCAAGCATGTAATCCTCGCTATCTTATTACCACATTCAAGCTAATTTGATATGCATATCGACTTATATGATTCCTGAAAACAATGCCAGTCCCATCTCTGCTCTCCCCATGTACTAACCCTCTATATGAACCATCGATGTAGATGTCCCTCTTTGCTCTGGTAGACCACCGCATAAGGAGGTACTTATCCAATCGCGACATCATTATGGCTAAGAACTCTAATACTGTGCACAAAGTATGCCCATCATTTCAAATTTGGCAACTACAAGAAATATCCATACACACATCATGTGGACAATCCGGGTTTTGGATGCATTCTTCTTCTCTAAGTTCCTCACCAAGTACTCCATGGGCCTATCATCGAGATGATAATCCCCAACTCCATGCGAAATTCTTCTTGAACATAGAGTAAAGCTTCCTCGTATAAAACAAAGCGACTTGTTTAAGAATTGGACTACTCTCTTAACAGAACAATTCTTGGATACACTTGAAGTCTTCATCATGTTCATTTGGCCATGTTTCCATCACCTTCTCCAATCCCAAGAAACAATCTGTCAGCGCAAACTTGTTGGCTTCGAAATATCATGACACACGCTATTTGTGGCCTCACTACTGTTGAGTGGACAAGCCAATACAAAATCTATCTTTGTTGAATCACGGTGGACCATTTACGCCTAATTTTGTAAAGTTGATAGCCAAGCATGATCATACGATTGCCCTCATCTAGCATGGCGGACCAAGCATCCTCAAACTCATCCTCGTGTCACATTTGCTCATGCATGCATAGAATAGCCCTTGAACTCTCTTGTTACTACTAAAGCAATGGACCTTGGAGGGCTTTCTTTGAGATATGCCATTGGCACAACCTATGTGGCGTATCGCGGTAGTACATTCTCGATAGCTCATAGCCGATCTTGATCAAAATATATTACAGGATGCCTTCCACCCATCAACCGAAGAAATGTCCGGAATAACCATGTGAATGACTCGATGGTCTCTTAGACAAAAAAAATCGAATAAGGCGTTTTGCCAATGATGATTCACTCCAGCGAGTGGGGCACGACAAGATTATATTTATTGGCGATAGCTAGTATCAAAATTATCACATCCCAAAACAATCAAATTCAACCTAGACATACCATTGCTCCAAAAAAACTCACCGCAATCACGCATCAACTTTGAACATCCCATGCAAACATCTCGTCCGCTTGTCTTTCCTTGAGGTTGTATTAATTCGTTGCTATCACCACTTGCAATCCTGATCTTCGCTCTTTCGGATGAAATTGAAAGCATCTCTTTTGGTGAATCCAATATTCTACCCACCAACTTCCTCGGTAGATAATGAGCGTCGATTACCTTGCGCGACTCGTCATGTCTTCAAAAGCGATGCCTTCTCATGATCGATACTGCGATCGAGAAGATCTGAATCACCGTCTTTGCGGTGAATGATTATGGCTCTCTATATATTTTTTAACAGACCAATTCCTCCAAATCCACAATCGAATCATCGGACAACCACTCCCGCTTTTCTTGAATTTTGTTATATGGTTTAGATTGACTTTTTTTTTTCCTGCTTTGCTGAGAAAATCTCTCGATTTCAATTTCTTAGAGTTTGGCCAATAACTTGTATGGTAACACTAACTGGCCAGGTTTGATGTGCATAATCACGGTATAGTGCATAAGCTTGGTTTCATTATACCTGCTTTACTAGAATACCCAAATTTGGGTCATTAGATAAAACAACTTCATCATCACATTGCTCATTCACCACATTCATCTGCACATAGAGTCCAACAGTTCCAGATAATAGAAATGCAGATGTACGAGAAACTGAGAGAGCATAGAGAATTACAGTTTGTCAGAGTATAGACAAAAAAAAATACCCAAAAAGCGTTGAGCGACCGCATACAGCAGAGATGCAATGCAGATAATGTATGGCAGTGCAGAGAAGATATAGGTATAGAAGGTATAAGGTCTGAGTGAGCGGATAGAGATCTGAGTGCAATGAGGAGAGCAGGAGTCTGAGAGTATAGCGATGCAAGGTATAGAGGTATAGAGCATATAATGCAGGAGATATACAAAAGTGCAGAATGAGGTACAAAGTACAGAGGTATAGCGATGCAAGGTATAGAGGTATGTATAGGTTACTGAAGGTATAGAGTCAAGGTGCAGTCTGAGAGGTATAGAATGCAGGAGTCAGAGGTATAGAGATGTGAGGTGCGAAATCTCCTAAAATCCCTAAAACCACATCATTGCTTGATTGGGATTTAGTTACCATGATCCCAACAACCTGAGAAAGTGAAACAAAGCGGAAAAAATCGCATACTGAAGACACTCTGAGAGTACATATGTAAATAAGCACTACAAAATTAATCAACACCTCTGAAGATTACATTGAATATGTTTTCTCCGAACTTTACAAAAAAATCATGAAAAATAAATATGAATACGACGAAGGATTACAACTCCTTAAAAGATTACCGATCCATTTTATTTACGACATCATCTATTTCCTCAACGCCTCCATTTCAGTTCATTCTCCTTCTTCATAGCTCTTTCGTAATGCTCTCGCAAATAAAAAAATCGACGCCCTAAATGAAGATATTTTAATTTCTCCGCGCATATACTCATTCCCCATTTGTTTGGTCGGGTAGGCGATAAAAAAAAAAAGCGCCGTTTCGTCTCGGCGTCATTTTTTGGCGCCGTTAATTGAGCCACGCGTCAGGTTGCGATTGGAGTCCCGCGTAAAGCTACGTCGGACTCACGTAATATTTTCCAAGCGGTGTTGAGGATCGGGTGGTCGAATGGGTTAGGATTTAGGTATAAATGGGTTTAGCTAATTTTTTAAGCACTTATTCGATCTTAAAATGAATTTTACCTCGATGAAATCATATAATTAATATATATTAATCTTAAGTTATTCGATGTTCTGGATGCAACGGCGCAGTCTGTTTCGCAATCTGAGATTGTTTGGTTTAAATCGACGTCGAATTGGGTCAATTTCAGCTCAAAATGCGTGTTATCACTTCTAACCGCTCAATTTTCATACAGACATATCTAAATTGAGTGCAAACAGTCTTATTTGATAGATTTTGATATTTTGAAACTAACGGTGCAATCAATTTTATGAACGAACGTTATTTGGACATCATCGTAGCTTCCCGACTCTGATATGCATATTAGCACATTGATAGCTCGATCAATTGATCGGTTGATCGTTAGATTGTGAAATATTTATTTTTTGATCAATTTTGATGTTCTGAACGTGATGACAAAGTTTGTTCATCGATCGAAAATTGTTTCGACTGATTTTTGTACTGTTGAGTGTATCTAGTCTTGATTTGCGTACCATTACTTTCGATCATTCGACATTCATGTAGACTCATCTGAATTAAGCGTGGATAATCTCATTTGAAAGGTTTTGGTATTTTGAAGCCAACGACGCAACCAATTTCATGAACGAAGGTCGTTTGGACATCATCATAGTTTCTCTTCCTCGATATGCTTGTCGGCACATTGACAGCTCGATCGTTTGCTCGGTTGATCGTTAGAATATGAAATATTTATATTTTGACCAAATTTGATGTTATGAATGTAATGTCGAAGTCCGTTCATTGATCGGAGGTCGTTTCGACTAATTTCAATGATGTCTAGTGTATTTCAACTCTAATTTGCGAGCTATTACATCAAAGGTCCGTCGAATTTGAATTTTGAGCTCGACTCGACTGATGTATCATGCATGGAGGTCAACATGTTTGTCTAACTCAAATAACATCTGGGATAAGACAGAGTTACATCGGAACCATTTAGCAATCCATGTCGTTATCGCTGTCGCAATTAGTGTTGTTTTTTGTAGTGGTGCATGAGGTTAGGCGTCAGAAGCAAAATTCTAATCCCGAACAAAATATTCAGTGTCGAACAAACTTATCCAGATTATATCGTAGATCTGACTCCGAATGTGTTGATATGGTTAGAATGAAGAAAGAACATTTTTTCAAATTATGTAATTTACTGTGCACAAGAAGATTGCTTATAGACGCATTCAATGTCTGTGTAGAAGAGCAAGTGGCTATGTTATTACATACACTTAGAAATAGTGTTCATAATCGAGTCATTCGTTTCTACTTTCAAAGATCTAGGGAAACTATTAGTAGATACTTGAATGCAAGAATACATGTCATAGGAGAGTTGCATCAAGAATTGATTAGATCACATTCTCTTCAAGTTTTACAAAAGATACAATCAAATAATTGGTTCATGCCTTTTTGTAAGGTATGACTAAACTTCATATTTCTTATTACATGATCTACCTTGATGATAACTATCTTAATTTATTTTTTTATAAAATAGATTGTATTTGCTTTAGATGGAACACATATTCGAGCTAAAGTACCAAAATAATATGAATCAGCATTTAGAGGAAGAAAGTCTTACCCCAGTCAAAATGTATTAGCTGCAGTAGACTTTGACTTAAAGTTTACAAATGTCCTAGCTGGTTGGGAGGGCTCAGCACATGATGTAATTGTTCTTAGAAATGTATTAAAACAACCAGTTGGTCTACATGTTCCTGATGATATAGAGAACTTACTTCACTTTAAATTTAGTAAGTACTCACTATACACTTTTTATTTGTCTACTGTTAAAATTGTAGATAAATATTATCTAGTGGATGGTGGGTATTCTACTAAAAAAAGTTGTCTATCTCCATATCGTGCTACAAGATATCACCTAAAAGAGTTTAGTTCTAGCAAACCAAGAAATACAAAGAAGTATTTAATCTACGATATTCCTCTCTACGCCAGTGGAACATGCATTTGGTTCATTAAAGAATCATTATACAATTATAAAATGTGAGCCTTACTTTCCCTTATAAACTCAAGTTGATATTTTTCTTGTATGCTACATACTACACAACTGGATTATAACTGAAGGTGGAGATGAATTCATTCTATCAGAGAATGACTGGGTCAAAATGAGCCATGCTAGAAAATGATATGAACTTATTGCAGATAAGTCACATGAATGGTTAGCAAAAAGAGACCAAATAGCTTTGATTATGTGGAATAGAATAGAGAATGATGGGTATTGAAGATATTATAACAATTATACATCTTTTGTATGGCTTATTTTTGCACTACTATAAATTTTTTTTTGCTAAGCATATACCTTTTTGATTTGTATGTCTTTTTTGGATGTTGAAATTTGAATTAAGTTGTACCTTTTTTGATATAAATGCATATTTATGTTAATACAAATATATAATTACTATAAATTGTAATGTTCTCTGCATTTTTTTTAGCAAAATTATTACTTTATAGGTAGAAATGCTCATTTTTGTGTTTATTATGACCAAATCGACTTGACTAATGCATATATAAACAAATTCTTCGTCGTATATTATTTATTTTTTGCAAGGGTAATGGATACACAACAATCAATTGCTTCTTCAAAAATCAGAAAGAGAAAAAATTTTATATGGAGCTTGAAATCGGAATGGATAACTGGGCTTCTACAGATCATGTTTGAGTATGTCAATGCAAATTTGTGAAGTTCTAATGGATTTAAGGATGCTATCTACCAAGATGCTACTTAAAAGTTGAAAGAAAGATTTGGAATTGATGTTACAAGTGAGCAATGCAAAAACCAAATTCGACATCAACATAGTCTATAGAATCATATTCAAGAATTGAAGAAGAAATCTGGAGTAATGAAATCAAAAAAATTAGTTTGATGGGTTCAGAAGAACATGCATCTCACATTCAGGTAGTGCTTCAACTCAAACATCTTATTTTAAAAAAAAAAAAAAAATTGTTATTGTAAAAGTAAATCTTCTTGTTTATGTTATAGGCTTCTCCAAAAGGTGCTACTTTCCTGATATTCCTATCGCAAATTATATAGATTTGGAGATTTGTGGCGAAGGGCATGCCACTGGAGATTGTGCTAAATCTGGAAGTAGTCAAATTCTATTAGAGACTCAACAAATCAACCTAGATGATGATAATACGGATTTCTTAGATGATGATATCAATACAACACAAGGTACAGAGTGGACAGAAGTGAATATGAAAGATGACTATGAGAGAATGATAAAGAGAACAATATCTTCGTCTTCTAAAGGATGCCTCCCAAGAAAGAAAAGGAGAACATCTATAGGTGAAGGTAGTATTCGCGAGTACATTGCTATGGTAGCTGATAGTGTGGCCCAAGTTGCCAATGCTATCCAATGTTTAACAAGAGCATCTGAGAATAGAAAAATATTTGCTGAACTAATGTCTAAGTTATCTAGCATTCCAGAATTTCCTGAGGAAAAAATTGGCGTTATCTATGATACGTTATCGAAGAACACAACGATGATTCACCCATTCCTCTCTAAACCACTAGAAGCGAAAGCTTGATGGATGCGCAAGGAGCTAAACAAGTGATTTTGACCTGTAGCCCTAGGAATGAAGATTTTGTATTTTGACATTTTGTATTTTGTGGTTGTTTGTAGTTGTTGTTCACTCATGACTTTTCAGGATCATCTTGTCTTCTTTGTTTGTTGTTTCTATGTTTGTTCAAGTTTAGTTGTTACTAGCAAATCATCTTCTCTTCGCATTAAATTCTATGTGTACTATTTATGTTGATAATAATGGAAAAATGAGTTCCTAAAAAATTACCTTTACTTGTACGTTTTTACTGATTTTATGAGCTTGATTGCAGGGTTCTATTTGTACTGATATGGAGGGACTATTTTAGGTTTCTTTCCTTTAAATATGGAAACTCTATACTTCATTTTGGTAATTCAGAAAAAATATACTACTTGGATGCTAGTAGATCATAATTTAGCTAATGTATTATTTTGACCCGATCTATCAGATTCTTTTACCAACCTAGGTGTTACTTCTATAAATCCAGAGGAGGCTGCACTAATATACAGTGGACTCTATGTCAAATATGTGGTAAACTGGGTCACAACACTTAAATGTTGGCATAGAATTGATTTAAACTACAACAGCAAACTATCCTCTCCACCTTCACCTCAAGCTTTGCTTATAGATACTTCAAATGGTTGGTATCTTGATTTAAAAGCATCCTCACACATTGAAAATAACTCCAATCAGCTCATTCAACCACAAGAATATCTAAGAAATCAACAAATAATGGTTGGTAATGTTCACTCCATTGCCATTCCACCACTGGCAAAGGACTTCTACTACTCCGAACCGTAAGCTGGTTTTATCTTCTCTTCTTCATGCTTAAAATATTTCACATAACCTTATTTTTGTATATCATATTACCACTGATCACTCATGTTCAAAATTATTTGATGCCACAGATTATCGTATTAAGGATTTGAAGACAAATCGAACACTCCTCTCAGGCCCTTCCCATGAAGGCTTGTGTCCTTTTGTCTTCAGTCTCCTTGTAACTACGTCCTTCTGCATCTCTAAAGTGGATTCAACAAATCAATAACATTGTCATTTGCCACATCCGCATATTACAGTTTCTCCATGTAATTCCTGCCATTTAGCAAAAAGTTATAAGAACTCATTCACTATGTCAAACACTCGATGTAATTTTCCTTTTCAAATTATTCACTCGGATGTATGGGGAGCTTCCCCAATCATTTCTTCTGATGGATATAAATATTATGTTATTTTTATTCAAAATATACAGTAAAAATTGGCACAAGGCAAATTTTTTCCACGATGTCCTAAGCTTTATCTTGATGATGAATTGCTGCAATATATGGACTTCCGCATCGAAATCCATGCATGCTCACAATTACAAGAATGGTGTCAAAAATATCATGTTGCCTATATTTTTTTATCATTTTTAACAACATTTAATTCTATTAAAAAACAAAAAAAGCTCAATTATTTATAAAAGATAGTTAATAAGTTTTAGAAGAAACTTTTTATGCCTTATTTATGGCCTCTTGGAGGACTAAGTAAAAAATAAATGAGATGTCCAATCTACCATCCTCATAAAGCTTAGCTATTGTATATGTCTCACCTTAAACTATCTTATTGGCATCACAAGCATTTGTTGATTACGGAATTGTGGAGCTTAGTTGTCAAATTCAATCATTTATCATTATTTCCTTTTAGATCCAATCAATGAATTTGCTAAACATATTATATTTCACCTACAAATCTCAATTGTGAAAATCTCTCTTTTATATATAAATAAATAAATAAATATTTATATATATATATATATATATTACAAAAATAGTTCAAGTCATTTAATAAATCTAATTATTTTTTATGAGCAATTCAAATGAGTTTATATTTGTATTAATTTTTTTGGTATAGTATTATAACTTTGTATTTAATGATTATATGTATCTTCTATTTTAATCAAATTAGCTAATTCTTAGCAAGAGTCTCACATGAGGTTAAAAATTTATATTTTATTCATCTCATTGATGAGGATATAGATATCATATTATGTAAGGAATCATTTGCGATCAATTGTTTTTTTATATTTATATTTATATTTCTTTTATTTCACATTTTATATTATTTAGATTTAATACAAACATATTAATAATTATTTTAAAAACACTCAAAATATTTGAAATTTATTCTAAGTATTTTTAAAATAATATATATAACTGAAATAAAAAAATATTTTAAAAATATAACAAATAAATGCATTTTTTTTTCAAAAATAGAAAATAAAAATAAAAATCTAATAAAATTGATCCCAAATAAGGCTAAAATATTTAGATTTTGTGTCAAGAGGTTTAAATATATATATATATTATGAATTGACTATCCAACCGATTCTATACAGATTCAAAATCATTTATGCTAGAATAAGAGATTGAACCAATGAATTATTGATATTTATAAAACTCAATTCTAATATTAATTAAATTTGAACTTTTGAATTTTAATAAAATGTTTAGAAATAAAATACTTAAATAAAAATGAAAAAGTATTTAAATTTTTATTTTTTTTTAAATTTAAATTTAGAATTATTTTTAAGATATTTAAAAATAAAATATCTTAAAATTAAATATTATATATAAAATTAATAAAATATTATTATTATATTATTTAAATTTTATTAAAATAATTTTAATATTTATTGATTTATTTAACTTAATTTAATTCTATTTGAATTTGTTGATTCTAAGTTTTTATTTTCTATTATAATGTTTGATTTTTAAAATCATAATTGTGATTTTATAATTTTAATATGAAAAATTATAAAATACAAGAAATTGCACGTGCTTCTATCAAATCACATGAATGAGAAATTTCGGAAGAGCGTTCATCTTCAATTATCGAAGCTATCTTAGTTGGATTGGACCATCGACTCTTACATGTTGACTTAAAGTCAATCATTAGAAATAACTGATTGTGGCAAAAGTCACACATAGCATCCAGTTTGTCATCAGTTTATTTATTAATCTTATTGATGATGATATAGAGGACCATCACATCACATTATTATTGTAAAGAATCATTAGAATCAATTCTTTTGTATATTTATATCTATATTTTTAAAATCATATCAAATTGGCCCAAATCAAAATCAGAGCCAAATGACCATTTTACTCTTGGGTCAAATGGTAACCTATGGATAAATCCACTTGGAATTTGATCAATTCCTTTTCATGGCCACATGTCATCCTCCTAATGGACCATATGGACACCAAGGGAGGTGGTTCACATGACCTAATGAGTTTGGGTCAGCCATGACCTATGAGTTTGGGTCAGCCATGACCCAACCCAAGGCCAAACCGACCCCTCTAATAGAAATTCTCCACTTGGATCCCCCCATACACTCATTTAACACATGTGCACCTCCTCCCCTCTACTCCTCTACCAAATTGAAGCACATGGGATCCCTAATAGATTAAACAACCCAATCAATCTTCTTAATTTGATCAAAATGGAAAGAGGCTCTCGACCATCCAATCCAAGGAGGGGGAGATATACTCCCCCTCATTCCAACTCAATGCATCTTCCTTACATTCGATTGAGCTCAGAGGATCAAAGGCAAGCACCCACAAGCTTCCCAAGGTTAATTCCAAGCTCCCCAAACTTCTCCTTCTCGATTTTTCTTAAGCCAAAAATAAGGAAGGTCTAAGGGAATTCCACTTCACTCAATTCTTCACCAAACCTCAATTACTTTTGCAAGCACCATCAAGGCACCTAGTCGAGCTCACTCAAAGCATTTCCCAAGTCTCCAAGCCACGGAAAGGGGGATCTAGACTAAAGCCGCAAGCCATTAGAGGGAGCTTTGGTCAATTGGATAATCTACTCTTGAAACTTTCCTTGAGGAGCTTCATCTCCACTAGATGAAGCTACCTCCTCCATTGGAAGTGTATGTGATAGCCTCTCTAGCGAGATATGACTCATCAAACCTTAAATTCAAAAATGCTTGGTCCTTTGTGAAGGAATTATAATCCCATTAAAATTCAACTGTTGGATGATCTTCTCTATGCTTCTTGATGGTGTGGGTTGAATCTCAGCCTAATCCAAGCTCAAGTGAGCTCAGATCAAGCCATGGATGATGGAAGGTCTCCATATCCTACAGCTTAGACAGAAATGAATCATGAGTCATCCATCTCGTGTGTTTTGGATGGACAGCCTTGATTAAAATGTGTAGATCCTCTAATTTTAATCTTTTATGACCACGAGTTTGATTCTGGTCATCGATCCTTGATCGGATGGCCCGGCTTGTCGTGCCGGTGATGTGGTGCGTGATGTGACAACTTAAATAACTAATCTCGTCACACCACGTGGAAAGCGTGCTCCACGTTAGCAGCCCACGTGGTGCTAATAGGATTAGTTACTTAATTAGGTCATGTAATTACCCATTAATCAAATAAACTTCATAATTTCATAACTAAATGTAGAAAAATCTAAAAAATACAAACTTAAGTTCATTTTAAAGATAATTCAGAGGAGAATCTAATAAAATTATTACTAATTGATTTTGAACAGTGGATTTTTCTTAATTAGGGTTTAATTGAAAATTCTAATAATCTTAATTACTCCCTAATGACATCATTAATTAATTCCAAATTACTTAGGCATGTTCAGTGGGATGACTTCTGCCTCCCTTAATTTTTTTGGATTTATTAATGAGTTAATTAGGAAATTAATTAATGAATCCCTAATCACCCTTTTAATATAATTAAAAGTAATTAAGTATGTGAATACTGATTTAATTCCTTAACTCATATAATTAAATATTGTTTAAGTGAATAGGAGGTTCATGGAATGGGTTTGGGATATTTTTCCTAAGTTATTTTCTAAACTCCCTTTCTTCCTTAATCCAAACCTAATTAAGGATTAATCCACTAATGATCTACTTAATTAGTTTAATCAAACTTTCAAAACCAATCTAGAAATTAATCAATATCTTCTTTGGGTAGATCCTTAGGTGTTCAAAAGCCTAAGGTAAGCTTAGGGAAATCATATCCAACTCACTTATGTGGGATGGTTATGAAAGTACTTAATTAAACCCTTTAACTTAATTAATCAATAATTATGAGTCAATTGCATTAGGCCTTTTTTTTTCTTAGGAGCATTGCTGATTTAAATTTCATGTGGTTGCATATTATATGTTGGCTCATAATTGTTTGGTTAATTATGTTAAAGTGGTTTAGGTAAGGGGTAATTAATAGAATTTATTCACACCTTAACCTAAATAAAACATAAAATCAATTTAATTATTCTATAATTAAACTAAACTAACTCACACATGGGAAATGGGTTAAGACCAGCAAACCCTTTCTCACAAATCATTTTCAAATCAAATTTAAAACAAAAACAAAAAGCTCTTTAAGGAATTTTGGCTCACTTTGAATAATCTTATCTTATAGGATTGTCCTTAGGATTTAATTAGGGTGAATGAAATCATATGCTTACATCACTTTATCTCTTTTCAAGCATGCTAAATATTGTGTGCCATATGAAATCATGCATTCATATCTTTTAAAAAATCAAAATTAAATAAAATGTTTCTTTTATGTCAAATTATATGTTTAGGCTAAGGTTAAGAATATGAGTGGCTATTATCACTATTAAATCAAAATTATTTTCAAAACCTATAAATCAAATATTACAAATGAAGGCATGCTACTTATAAGTACTTATAAGCTTGCATATGATTATAGCATAAAAATGTGTGATATGATTTTCTTCTTTTCTTTTAACATGGGTTTGGATATGATTTGTAAAGTGCATAGTTCATTTGAAAAGAACATAACTCTTACTTAAACTTATTCCTATCCACTTCTATATTATGACTTAAGAAGGATCTTCACATTTACACATGTAAATTGCATAACCAAATCAAACAAAAAAATATTTTGCATGACTCTTCTTCCATTTGTTTCTTTCTATACATGTACATGTATTTAAGAAAAATGATATATTAGTCTGGACATCCCGGGATTGCGAGGCTTTAAGTAGCCCCAAGTAGGTTTTGTACCGTACACCCCTGGTATAAAAAATAATGGTGTCGTACTTACTTATGTCTTTATACATGTAAATATGCATTTGATTAATGAATAAAAGAGTCCCTCTTTTCTACTTAATAAAATCATGCATTCATGAAATATCCAAATTTTTTTAAATAGTAACTCTTAGCATTCATCATCAAGGTGTGTTAAGATTGCATGTATAGTTATGCTTAGGATTATTCATATGCATGATATACATGGTGGAAAGAAATAAAGGATTATGTGTTATGTGATAGTAATTCACCTTAATTAATCCTAAGATACATTTCTTATTGAATAGGTTTATTTAGAGCAAATCTAAACTTAAGAATAATTAAAATATATAATAAAGCATTCACTAAAGAAAAATCACTAATGAATTTACCTTAGAAATTACTTAAGGTAGGGATGAAAGAGGAGTTCTTTTCTCTTTTCTTCTCTTTACAAAACTTAATAATTAAATATAGGTTCATTCAAATTAAATCAAATCATCAAATAAAATTGATAAATTAACTAAATCACTTAAAATGAAACAACTCTCTAAGTTGAATCCATCACACTTGAAAAATTTTAACTTTAAAAGTCTAGCCAAGATATGTCACACAAGCCTTAAATGGAACATACATTAGGTTAAGTCACCATTTCTAGCTCTATATTAGGATGATGCATGGTTTATGCCTAATTTTATTTTGTGATTTAATATTTTAGGCGGATGTTAGGGTGTATGTCGTGAGAATGGTAGAGGCGATCTTAGCCTAATCATGTATTATGCGGGATTGTTCTTAAAGTGCTGTAATAAAATATAAATACTTTTTTTATTTGCGGTTGCTTATACCCTAAGCATAATCCAAACTAGGGCAGTGGACTTGGTTACCCATGTGTGGGGTGCTAAGTCTAAATTATTCATATACATGCTTAGGTTGTGTGGTATGTTTCGCTAATCTCTATTTTACAAGTTTAGTTATATTTACTTTTCCCATTTTCATATAATTTTATAAATAAGATTTGGAATGAATATTATGGGGGATTAAGATGAACATTGGTCATAAGACCAAGTCTTATGCACCATGTGAAGCCTTGGAGCAAACTAAATCCCAACCAACCAAAAGGAAGAAAAGAAAAATAAAGAAATGAAGAATGAAGACCCCTATAACATGAATTTATTTTAATTATAATTATTCATTTGTAATCTGGGTTATATAAGGGTAGAGCTTGGCTACCCACATTACTTCTCAGGTTTGTGCAGTGGAGCTCGACTACATGGACCTCTTATTCTTTTGTGCTAGCTTTATAAAATTGTTTGATATTTGTTTAGCTTACACATTAAGATAGCATGATTTTTCTAGTTTCTTCATTGGTTGATGAATGGCATGGATGCAATTAAGCTCTTAGAGAAAAATAAATTTTATATATAATTAATCAACTCAAAATTAAAATTAAACAACTCATCACCTAAAGCCTAAGACATAAATCAAAATAATAAAGATTTAGCAACCCTTTAGTTGGATGTTGTATGTCTCACATCATGCATAAAAATCATCTTGCTTCACTCTTGCTTATAGAGGGCTTCCACCTTTGCTAGAGAACATGGCTTGACCTTTGAGATCCATGGTGGAAACTCACCTCTTTCTTGCTGATTTTAGCCCATAACCAATTTCTCATGCATTAGGCATATGAATCTCATAGCTTATGTCAAATAAATTTTCCAAAAACTAAAATAAAACTTAACAAAAATTTGCATTAGATTTAAGTCATTATTCATACCCTTCATGATCTAGTCTTTTAAGGAGTGTGTTTAAGGACTTAGTCTTCTTTCTAAATAAACAACAGCTTAGTTATCTTACAAAAGCATAAGACTTGCATACATATATTTAAAATCTTAGGAGGAGTTAGTTGGCGACCATTCTTAGGCGGTTGTAAGTCTAACAGTTGGGTGGTTTACTCTCTCTTGTAGAAGTAAATCATATACTCATTTTCATCTTAGATTTAGGTAGTGCCTTGGCCCTTGCCAAAGCTCTCTAGATTTAGGATCCGAGGTTGTTGTTTCCCTTTGTGGGCTACAAGCATAAATCCTCACCTCTTAAGCATTTTCATGACCTTGTATTATAGAATTATAAGCCCTAGAATTCTAATAAAAATTTAACTCAAATATATAATTTCTCTCAAATTTCAAAAATGTAAAGTCCAGCCATATGATAGTTTGGGATGCTTACTAGGTTTCCAAGTATCATGAGCATCCCCTACTCATATTCCTTTGGTTTTAATAATAACTCCCTCATTTTGATCAATCCTACTTGATTTTTTAAAAATAACCTATTGATTAATAGTCATATCTTTGAAATCTTTTGGAGACAACAATCATTTATCTTAATCAAGAGTATTTTTAAGGGATCTTATTTCTTAGAATATAATTAACTATGGGGCTTGCTCCATAGGAAACTTAGGAACCGATTTTAAAATACTTTACTTTTCCATGTAAAGGAGGGAAGAATCTAGTACATTTGAAGACCCATTGTAGGAGTCCTTATTAGATGATTAGGTTTATTGTAGGATGGTAACTTCTATCTCACAGATAGTACATCATTTATCAATGTCTCGATCAAGTACATCTGCGGATCTATGTGGTGTCCCAACATATTATCTGATAATTTATTTTTCAAATATCAAAGTTTGAAATAAAATACACTACTGAGGAAGTGTATGTATGTCTTCAGTCCTGTACTTATTACTTTGACAGACTTGATGAGAAAATTGACTTTGATTTCTACTTTGTGCTTGATCGGATCATTTGAAAAGAGATTAAAATATCACCTTGCAGGCAATATAGAGATTGATTTGAGGCAGCTCGGGGTTGAGTGTTATTTTCTTAGATTATTTTTCGTCCATCGATGAGTGAAAATATCTCTCTTTAGTCACTACTAAGCTAGATCTGATTGAGATTGAATAGCTATCATCATTGGACTGATGAAGGGGCTTTCATTGTTGTATTTTCTTATGGCTTGTTGAGAGGAGAGCATCAACTCAATCAATGAGCTTGAGTCGACCTTGAACCTAGTCGAATTCTCTTATGTGGATGGATTGGTGGTCTTGTCATCGATCGACAAATGAGGCTCTTTCAACGCAGTTTTTTGCGTTGTTGAGTGAGGAGAGCGCCAAGAACTAATTCATTCATGGTTTGTTGAGTCCAACCTTAACACGTCCATGTCCTAGACTTGAATATGTAGATGTTGATGCTTTTCTAACTTAAGATTGAAGCTTCCAAAATTGAAGTTCTTTTGGCTTGTTCTTCAAAATTTGATAAATGAGCCAAACTTTTGATATTTATGGTTGTCCTTTCATTCATGAAGTGGATTCTTCTCGCTTGCAATAGCCAACTTTAATAATTATATATATATTCAATGATCTTGACATAAAGCTCGATGTCAACCTGAATATATATAAAAAAAGATCATGTTTCTCATGAGAAGATGGAACAGCCTTAATCATAAAAAATGCCCCACATCTAATAGGGTAGTAATCGCTTGAGAAAATTTGGAATATCTTTGGTCCTATATTTTGTGCTTTCAAACTTGTTGAAGACTTTCTCTTTAGAGTTTGAAATTTGTATCTTTCTCTATCACGGCTTTATGCCTTGGTGGACTTAATTGAGTTGATGATTGTTGAGATGAGAATGTCTTGGTCTTATGCTTTATCGGACTTGTTGAAGATTCAATCTCAAATTTGTATTTTCCTCTACTATCGACTTCGTGCCTTAGCGGACTTAATGGGGTTGATGACTTGTTGATGAGATGAGAACATCTTGCCCTATTTGATGGACTTGTTTAAGACTTCATCTCGAGGATTCAGATCTTATATTTCCTTCTATCCTAATTTCGTGCCTTGACGGACAAGATGGAGAAAAATCTAGGATTGTCTTGAAGATTTGTCAAGTGATTTGAAATTACCTTTTCTCTTATATTTCTGCTTTCATGGGCTTATAGAAGGATGTATGTAAATTTAGCCCTCTGAGCTTATGTCAATGGTGAAGAGTCACCGCCTATGCTTTGAGTATAAGGCTTATTGATGACATGACTCCCTTAATTTAGCCTTTGGCTTTGTATGAACATTGGATGACTTCCTCGATCCTTTGCTTTCTACTTTAGTGGACTTGTTGAAGAACTTTTTTTGGTCTTTTCTTTCTGCTTTAACAAACTTATTGAAGAAGTTGACATTTCTCATTTAATATCCATGCCAAACTTGGCTTAGTGCCTTCTTAAGTGAAAATTTTTTTGTTGGATTTTGAAAAATGACCTTATGACCACTATGGATGATCTCCTAATCTGGACCACTTGAACTCACCAAGTTGGGAGGATTTGGGGGTTTTTGGATGCTCTAGTCTTTGAACTAATGAAGTAAGAGGAACCCCACGCTGCCTTTGGCATATTGAGTAAGTGAACGCCAACCACTGATCATATTTGAGTGTGTTGAGTCTGATCTTATGCACCCACTTGAGTCCTAGATGTGATGTATGGATTGAAAGATGTGTTTCCTACTTGATTTGTTGATATTTGCAGACTTGAAAATTTCTCTTTTTGATAAGTAAAACTTTGAAACTTGTGAAGTTGAATACATCATTTGAACATGTATATGGGGATCTCGGCTTTAGGCGCGATGTCAACCTAAATATAAAAGGAGGCCCCCTGTCTTATGAGGAAAAGCCTAAAATTTTACTATAAAATTTTAAAAAATTCCCCCTGTCTCACAGGAAATTTTTTGCTTCATTTTGGAAATGCATTCTTGTATTACAAAAGAATTTTTAAGCAAAACTTACACATGTAATGACAGAGAGAAATAATTAGTTTTCTCAGTACCAAGACCAATTCTCCTTCTTAAAAACTTCGATGATGTATATGATCGAATGGACGCTCGCCGGTGGACTTCTAAATTTTATTGAGCTTGAAGCCAGCTTTCATATCAAGCTCTTCTATCCATAGATGGACATTCTAATCTTGGGTGAGATTGTTGAATGGCTACTGAGTGAAGTTCAACTTCAAGTGGCAAGAATACTTTAGCTCCAAATACCAATGCATCAGAAGTGAATTTTGTGGGAGTACAATCCGAATGTCACATTGTTGTCCTTCTTTAAGGCAGTTTCACTTTAAGGCTATTGCCTCCAAATTTTCTTACCCTTTTGTCGGGACCTTTTGATGGCATATTTTTGGATCTATGGTACAAGTGTCATGCCTCGATGCTCAGCCTGTAGGACTTAAATTGATTATCATCTTGTCGGGGTTGTAGGAGGATGTCTCTTTGGAGGAGAAACTCTAGCCTCCCTGATGACAGAATCTTGATATTTTCTTTTTATCAGTTAATTCTCATTAGCAACTTTGAGAACCCGATGCACTCTTGCATATACAGTTTCAAGTTTTCTCATTGGAGAAGTTGGAACTTGACATTGTTGGGTCTAGAAGGACTATTTGATTTAACTGTAGTAAAGTTGTTCCGCTTTACCCATCTTAGGCTATCAAACCTGTTATGGGTTGGAACACTCCCTTCTCATTCTACAACTGGTTGTACAATTTTCTGCTTGAACAATGATTGTTGAGCACGTAGTTCAGCATTTCTCCTTCTCAGTTGTCTATGGGTTAGCTTACTTCCAAATCAAGAAGCTTCTGCGTCACTACTTCTTCTCGAGGCTTCGGCCTCCGTATTTATTTTTCTTTTTCCCGAGACCTTTAGCTGATTCTAACACGTGGTTCGTGTCATCCCGGCCCAAGAATTATTTAGGATTTTCTTGAAAATTATCCACTGAGAGTAGCCTTTTTAGTGAAGCTTTATCATTTTCTCTAATAATCGGGCATTGATACTTTTTTTTCATAAGACCTTTCTCCTTGATAACTTTCAGCACCCTGTGCATTATGGAGGATAGAGTCTCATGATGCCTCATTTGTGGGATTATAGTTTGGTGCCACTGCTTCCAGAGTGATTATTTGATATCACCAGTAGAGTTGTTCTTTTTTACCCACTTGAGATTTTCAAACTTATTGTGAGTGAGAATACTTGCTTCTGAATTTAAGTTTGGTCATATGGCTGATGATTCAGGCAGCAATTGCTGAGCTTGTAATTTAGCATTTCTTCTTCATTTTTTCCTTATACTCAATTTTCCTTTAGAAGAGGAGGCTTCAAGTAGAGGATTGTTTGCAATAGCAATAGCTGAAAAGTTTACACTACCAAATTGGATTATCACTTCAGTATCTTCAGTATTGATTACAACATTAGTCAGAAGGATATTGGCTCCGACTTGGTCATGATAAATGATGTTCAAGATCTCGTCAGAGAATAAGCAGATTAGTCATAATAAGATGACTAATTTAACTTTAAATTCAATGATAATTGATTTTAAATTTTAATTTTTATCATGTTTCACTGCTATTATAGCTCAAATTCAACTAGTCAAAGATGGAAAGAGAAACATATCCCTGGAGTCGCCGAAATCTCTCCAAAAAAAACCGACCTCTTGATTAAGAGAGTGGATTATGAGTGTCGTGAAATTTTTAGAAGGCATATGGAATAGTAGATAAGACAACCCACAATATTTCTACCTCATTTTGTGAGGATTTTAGATGTGATTCGGTTTCTATACAAGCACATATAGTTAAGTACCTCTCAATGATGAGACAACTGACATGCTAATTAGTTTAATGTAATGTATGAAGAAGGCAGTTCTAAAATTGGGATTTAGAATTTATGAAATTCATTATTATTTAACATAAAGTGGACGGTTAGAGAAACGATGATGCGCCCGATCTAGATCCCATGGTTTCATCATCTCGAGTTGTTATGGTCCCTAATCTACTTAGAGGAGTCAATGAAACGGCGTAAGGATCCTTGCCAACAACCATGGGTTGCCCAAGCAATCCCTGTAGACCTAGGGTGGAGTTCGTCTAAGGAGATAAATTTTAGTCTACCTTAGCTAATAGAGAGTTTTTTGCCCTATCAAGTGCACCCTATGGTTCACAACTCAAAGGGCAGAGTTATTGGGGAACATACGGGCTATAATCCTGACCATAATATAATGGTTTCATTTAGCTACCACACCATTAAAGGACTGGTCAGAATCGATCATATGTGAGCTACCGGCCAACCCACTAATGAGGACACGAGCCACACCTTACTAGCATGAGATTAATTAAGAGTGAATATATTTGTGTACCAAATTTGACATACTTTTGTGATTTTTTTTAATTTGTCACCTTCAACAAATAATTATAGAGGATGGATTGAATTTGAGATTTAAGTTTTTAGATTGATAAATTTCAATTAACCATTTATAATTTTGCGATTTATCTGATTTTATATTTGTATTGATACTTGAGTTTGATTAAATCAATTTGAGAAGCACATTTTTATGGTAAGTCTCCTCTCCGGT
The DNA here is from genome assembly GCA_021442155.1 of Cymbidium sinense. NCBI lineage: Eukaryota > Viridiplantae > Streptophyta > Magnoliopsida > Asparagales > Orchidaceae > Cymbidium > Cymbidium sinense. Next base: position 263,843,651 of record CM038215.1, read on the forward strand.
TAAAATCTTCATTCAACATAGTCATCATCGAGATGTATTATTTTGCTATTTTAGATCATGTCGACTCTATTAATTTAATAATAGAGGATCAGATCTACTGTCATGTGACAGAATTAGCTTCTTAGATATTTTATTAAATTAAAAAGATTATAAAATTATTGTTTGATTTTTAAGTTTTGTTAATCCAGAGCCGGTCCTAAGACCCAACTGGGAATCAACCCGCGCAACATCCACAGACATTAAGTATAAGCATTCATCATAGTGTCGGGGCCCATGCGGGTATACTTAAGAATGCTTGCATACTTTTGAGGTATTGAATTTAAGTTTTAATCGAACTTCATAATATGTGCATGAGTTCAATTGAAGCCTTAATTAACGATGCTCTCTTACGATGAATTGCGAATCTGGTGACATATATTGTAGGCTTTGTTCATATTCGACTTCAATTGTTTTGAATGTTTCATTGCATAGTGTATTCCTTATTCATTCAAGTATTTTACTTGCATTGGATAGACATCTAATTTGTTGTAGACTATTGTCATATAATTATAAGCTCAATCTCTCTCAGCTTAATATATTAGACTTAATTCATTATTGATCTTATTACTCATTTAAGTTTCAAACATTATTCTTTAATTATTTTATTTTCATTAATAATTAATCTCTATTTTGATAAAATTTTAGCAGCCTCCCGACGTTGTTCCCATATAAGGGGCTGCTTCGGGAGTGCTAGAGCCTTCCTGCAACGCTTAAGAAAATATGCATAGTCAGTGATTTGTGGCACTGAGGCTTAAAGAGTCTTCTAAACCCACCACACTTAAGAAAGCATGCATAGGCCTTCAATATCTATGTTTGGAATGAAATTGCAGCCTCCGATCATCCCTATGTGGGGTTGCCTGAGTGCTGCCTTCCCACCACGCTTATGTGAGGTGCATGTCTGCGCACACGAAAGTGATTTTCTCACCGCTTAAAAAAACATCGCATAGGCCTTCAATATATATTTTTTGCATGTTGATTCTTCATTCACCATTTTTTTACATCCCTTTAATTGACTACTACAACGAAAATGTGCATTGCCCTCCAAGCTTACAATAAGCTGATTTAGTGATGTTAAATAACTCTTTTCTCCTATGCAAAATTATTTTATAATTTTGACAAATGAGAATCTCAAAGACAACTCTGAATACTAGTAATCATCACCAAAATATGCCTTCTTGATTTATTCAGGTAGTAATCTTGGGAATCACCGTCTTCAATTGTATCATATAGATCCTTGCCTATAATCATAAATTAACCTGTGCGACACTTCTTGCCATGGGATATTTTGCAGCTTGAGCATAGATAAATGCAGGCCAAGAGCCAGGTTGGCAAACTAAATCAAGACCACCAGCCACTACAGATGCTTCTAAATAAAAGCTCCAACTGCATCGCTCCATTTATGCGTCCTTACAAATCCATGAGAACCCAAGAGGAACATTTCCTCAGCACCATTAAAAGAAAGATTATCTGTTTGGGAGGAATCCAATTTGAATCAACAACGAGCCTTGCTAGCTCAAGCATAGATGCGGCACAGGAACCACAATCTCCTGCACTTAGAGAACCAACTGGGCTATCAAAGTGACCATTGATAGTAGATGGATCATGAACTTTTGAGAATTTGAAGCAATCCTTAAAAGAATGTTCTTATGATCTCTATACACAAGAGATGTGCTATGATGCAAAATATCATTTGATGGAACCGCTAACTAAAGCCTCATCAACCTCAACCCTGTACTCCAGCCCATCTCGGTTCTTGATCGCTTCTAGCTCCCCTTTAATGTACTGCGCTCCTCCAAACCCCGCCGCCTCCTAGTGACCATCAATGTCAACGGTGAGGTGGCGGAGATGCAAGAAACCCGCCCTCAGAGAACCGTGCAGAGACGCGTCATCCGGGAGTGGTGGGCGTAGCTCATGTGCACGATGGTGTAGGCGAACACCATGAGCGCATTCATGACCGCGGTCGCAAGGAGGCATTTGAACGCCCTTGCATCCCCCGGCTTCATCCATTAAACCATCTACCTCCTTCCACCCGCTTTCTCTCTTTCTATGTTTGACGTACTTGATCGCTTGCTCGCTAACTAAGATCCTGAAATCTCGTCAGGACGAGGAAGAGAAAGAGGAAGAGGAAGAGGAAGAGAAGAAGGAAGGAGGACGAGGGAGAAAGAATGGGAGTCGATCATATGGCCTGCTAGAACCGAGTACCTTACTTGGCAGTGGAGACGGACGGGAGAGAGGATCTCATCTTTGTCTGGTCATGGAGTTCAAACCGAGCAAGAGAGAATAAAGAACGGATGGGAGGCGGTTGCTGACTGTCCCTCCAACAGGGAATGGCGAGGAGATATTCGACTTTGATTGTTGTTCGAACGGATGAATTGGACGGAACTCTGACGGTAGCACACTCGATTGGGGAGGAACCGAGTGAATGGAGGAGCTGCCCATTCGATTTGGAAGCTCCAACCGAAAGTGAGTGTGTGGATTAGACCTAGGAATAGAGTTCTCTAATATTAGGTATTAAGAGGGGTATATATAGGTAAGCTTTCATTTCTTATTTGGAATAAAATAAACTTTTTTAATTTTCGTGATTGTATTTGCACATAGACAAATTGGATATCAATTTCAGGTTACTCTAATGTTCCTAGCGCGACAACGCAATCCGTTTCACGTTCGGAGGCCGTTTGGTTAAAGTCGGCGTCGAATTGGGTCAATTTCAGTTCAAATTTGCGCGTCGTCGCTTCCGATCGCTTGCAATTCACGTAGACTCGTTCGAATTGAGCGTGAATAGTCTCATTTGATAGGTTTCGACATTTTGATGCTAATGGAGCAATAAATTTCATGAACGGAGGTCGTTTGGGCATCGTCGTAGCCTCTCGACTCTAATATGCGCATAGGCGCGTCGACAAATTTTCTTTTTGATCGATCAACCATTGAATTGTGCAATACATATATTCTGATCAATTTTGACGTTCTAAACGTGATGGCGAAGTCCGTTCATCGATTAGATATCATTTCGACTAGTTTCAACAATGTCGAGTGTATTTCAACTTTGATTTGTGCACTGTTGCATCCGAAGTCCGTCGACTTTGTTTTGTGAGCTCGACTCCACTTATGGTGTATGCATGGAGGTCAACAAGCATCACTGACAATAAGAACATCTTTGAAAGATTTAGAAATCGACAAGCTATTTTGGCCGGAAACCCTCATTAAACTTGATACCCTAGCGGGAACATCAGGAATTAGAGGTTTACACCACATATTAGAGTTTATCGTAGCTATAATCGAAGATGAAGCATGTCAGTGACCAAGGCAAACCCTTGGAACTAGGAGAAATCTACAAGAAGCTGCAAAATTCTAATTGAACATTCAAAAGGGAACCAAGAATCGCTAGAGCATCCACAATAATGATATAGGACCAAGTGATTGATTTGTTGCATTCGTGATGTGTTGGGTGAAAACTAATCCAACCTTTCTTTTATTTATTTATTTTTTTAGGGAAGTTTTATATGCATAACATATAATTCTTATGAATTTATATATTTAATAATTAAACATTGGCTTATATATATGATATTTAAATATTTTATATCTCATTAAAAATAGTATTATTTTGGGGTGAAAACCAAAATGTTATATATATACATATATCGAAATTCTAAGTGTTAGATCTAAACTACCATTACAAAAAAACAAGAAAATATTGATCAACAAAGAGTGAAGTCTGCTAACTTCTCGAATAAATTTTAATAGACCCAAGTTTGGCCATCTTCTCGGGCAATGACACAATCTTCTTGTTGTTGAAACACATCTAAGCACTTCAACAATGGCTTTGGAAAGCTTATCACCATAATATCTCAGCTTAATGTCACGGAGAAACTTTTCCCAAGTCACCCGTGCGGCCTTAGCACTCTTTCCTCGATGCTAAGTCAGTGTAACTTTCGTAACACAAGACTAGAACACTCAAATCTCTTTTAAAGAGGAGAGGTTAGAGTGAGGAAAGCACTTCACTAAGCAAGAAACTTTGCAATACAAGAATACTTGCTTGGTTTCTTGGTTGGTTCCAAATGAGAGGTGAGGTCTCCTATTTATAATCCTCCCCCTATTCCTAAGAATAATCCAGAAAAGAATATTCTAGAATACAATATTATGTACATGGTTCTAGATCTTTCCATGCCACTCTAGCATATACAAGGGTTCTAGAGTATTCCATACCATTTTAGAGTCCTCTAGAAGCATTCCTCCTCCAAAGCTTTCTGGAATATGGTGGAACCTTCTAGAGTGCTCCAAGTTTTCCCCATCTTTCTATCATTCTCTAGAAGCTTCCCTCCTTGTGTATGGCTAAGAGAGCATGATTGATCTCCCTTTATTTAGCTCCGTGACATTCTCCCCCACCTAAACCCGCGATGCCCTCATCGCGTGCTTGCATCTAAATTGCCACGGAGTATCTGCATCTTCAGTTGGCCTCACTATCTGGCAACCCTTTCCATTTGACGAGATAGTTCCGGTGGTTTGACACCCTTCTCCTGCGAACCTCCATTTCCTCTGCTTCCTTGTCAAAAGGAGTACTTACTGGTATAGGAGTTCGCTTTTGGATTTTGTTAGGTGTCTCCTTTTCTGATATCCGCATCTTGTCGGCCCACCTGTTTCCTTGTGTAGTGCGACCCCAGCTGTCTCCCTTTCGAGTGAGAGTTCTTTTGACAACTCAGCCGATGAGATGTCCTTGAACACTTCAAGTTCCACTACTACCTCCCTTGGCATGCCTTCTTGTGGCCTTGGTCCTTCATCACCCATATTATGAAGAACAACCAAGTCCTTCCCCTCTTTGAATTGGATGGCAGCGAGCATCATTGCATCTGACCTGGAGGCCTTTATTACTGGCACCGTGTAAGTTTGATTGCCCTCCGTGATGCACATGCTGTTGGCAAATGGCATCAAGATTGCCTTTGCCTGATCCAGGAAATCCAATCCAAGAACAACCCTATAGTCATCCATTGGGATGACAGAGAAGTTCACCATACCTGACCAAGCTCCCACGTTGGTCTTGACCCCTCGCAATACGTATTGGCATTGCCTCTGCGTTGACTACCTTGATGGAGCCCCCTCCTCCAACCACAGGTCCCAGCTGCTTCTTCTCTGAGATGAAATTGTGAGAAGCCCCGTGTCTACCATGGTAGTGGTAGTTTTCCCAATAACCATCTCCACAAGAGACCTTTCGTGGCTTTGGAGCAGCCTGAATCCCATTCAAGAGCTGCATGGATCCCACTTGTGCCACCACATCATTCCCCTTGGCTTCCGCTGCCTCATGATGACTTGCTAAGAGGGAGTTCAAGGCATTCTTCTGAGGACATTCCCTTGCCCAATGAGGCCCTCCACAAAGGAAGCAATTATTATGTGGTTGGCTCCTACATTTCTTCTGCCTTCCCTTGTATTTTCCCTGAGTCGGGGTCGATTCTTGGTGAGACTCCTCCCTTTATTGTCCTTCGTCTCCCCCACCGTTGCCATAAGCACTCCTCCTCTCCTTTGGCTTTGTGGACTCTTTAGTGTAGTCGATCAAGCTCTCGGCAACGGCAATGGCAGTCGCAAGATCTTGCACTCCATGCCTCCTAAGCTCGATCTTTGCCCATGATTGAAGTCTGTCCATGAAGTAGAAGAGTTTGTCAGACATATCGGGGTTTTCAAGGACTAGACTAGTGAAATCTTTGACATACTCCTGGATCGACCCCTCCTGTTTGAGCCTCCTTAATTTGGCTCTAGCCTCATCCTCCGCGTTCTCAGGATAGAACTGCCTCCTCAGTTCCTTCTTGAAGTCATCAAAGGTTGATATGGTGCACATACCTCTTTCCATATCTCCTCGCCTCCTCCTCCACCACAGCATCGCGGTGTCTGAGAGATAAAGAGCACCAAATTGGACTTTGGAGCCTTCATCAGTGATGACCATGGCTCCAAAGTACTGCTCTAGCCCTCATAGGAAGTTGTCCACCTCTTTTGCATTGCGAATTCCCCCGAAGCTCTTCGGTTTAGGCACTTCAATCCTTTTAGCTTCAAAGGCATGGCTTCTGGATCTGGCTGCTAGTGCCCTCTTGCATAGAACGATGTCCCCTCGCATCTCCTCCATGCCTGCACGTAGACTAGTCATCTCCTCATCATGAGATCGCTGCATCCCACGGAGCTCCCCCATTAGGTCCTCCCGCATTTTTGCCATTTGATCCAGGAGCGATTCTGCCTAGCAACAGGTCTCTGATCGATGAGTGGATGGTGGCATCCTCCTCCTCGAGGCCATTCACCCTTTCCAGATCCTCCATCGGGCTTCCATCCCCCCCATAGCCTCCTCTACCTGGCCTCAAAACCAGAGATTACCTCCTTGGACTTCCCACGTGGCTTGGATGCGGCGGGATCCCGTTGCTCCTCACGACCTCAAACATGTTGAGATGACTCCATATTCGTGGTCTCTAATCCAACAACTTGTTCCTCCTTGCCATGCCTCCAACATTGGCTCGATACCAATCACGGAGAAACTTTTCCCAAATCACCGTGCCTTAGCACTCTTTCCTCGATGCTAAGTCACTTAACTTCAACACAAGACTAGAACACTCAAATCTCTTTTAGAGAGGAGAGGTTAGAGTGAGGAAAGCACTTCACTAAGCAAGAAACTTTGCAATACAAGAATACTTGCTTGGTTTCTTGGTTGGTTCCAAATGAGGGGTGAGGTCCCCTATTTATAGCCCTCTCCCTATTCCTAGGAATAATCTAGAAAAGAATATTCTAGAATACAATATTATGTACATGGTTCTAGATCTTTCCATGCCACCATAGCATGGGTTCTGAGTATTCCATTCCATTCTAGAGTCCTCTTGAAGCATTCCTCCTCCAAAGCTTTCTGGAATATGGTGGAACCTTCTAGAGTGCTCTAAGTTTTCCCCATCTTTATATCATTCTCTAGAAGCTTCCGTCCTTGTGTATGGCTAAGAGAGCACGGTTGATCTCCCTTTATTTAACTCCGTGACATTAAGCTTCTCCAAAGAAGAAAAAACCTGAGGTGTAATAATATGAACCTAATTCCTTGAATTTGTCTAATGCTTGGTTTGAGTTACGTTCGCGTGAGTTGATCGTATTGGAACCCGTGAGTTCGATAATGGGAAGAGTTATGGTGCTTTCTGATCCATTGGATTAACGCCTTTTTACTCAGCCGTTGGATCTAATCACTTGGATTGAGTGCTTCTTGAATTGATCCTTGAACCCGAAACTGGTTCGATCGCCTTGGATTTGATCTTTGATCAAGCGGTTCTTGATTCTTACAGGAATTAGTGGAATACACCTGTTGCTTTCTGCGCGGCTTGATCCTTGGAGCGGATCTGAACCGTTGCTTGTGTTTGAGCTGCTTTCTTGGCCGTGGGATGACTCTTTAGCGATAACGTAACTTTATGCTCTCTTTTTTGTTGTTTCAGTCGACTGTTCGAGCCGTCGAGATGCTCCAGAGAAGAATTAGGGCTGCGGTGAGCGTGGAGGAGAAAGTGAGGTTTCTCCGATGGAAGACGGTGGTTTTCGGTGAGGAAAACCGAGAAGAACCTGAGCAGGAAGAAGAGAAGAAAAAGGGGAGGCAAGAAGTTTCCTTTTGAAATTCTTGATCACCCTTGCTTGCTTTTGATCTCTATTTATACTTTCTGTTTTCCTTTCTTAGGCTTGGATCTAAGCTATCTATGCAAGCCTAACTACTTTCTGTTACAAAATAACTGATTTCTGTTAGACTGGATCGTTTTACTTCTGTTGCTTACTTCTGTCTTTATGGAATATAAGTTGGTTGAGATGTCGAGCTTCTTGATTTCTTGAATTTAAGTCTTTGTTCTTTCTGTCTTACTTTTTTGGGAGAATTTATCTCAGATTAGCGCGCTTAAGGGTTCTGTAATGGCTTTTATTTTGTTATCTCTTTGTAATTAATCTTCCTTACTGTTCTGGGTTTTTCTTCTCTGTTGTAACCTGACATGCCTCTGTATACCTATTCTCTGAACTTGGTGGCTGTGTTTGCTTTCTTTTTCTATACAGAGTTTGTTGTTTATGGTAATTGTTAATGTTGTATTATGTACTTTGGCGCTTGGATGAATTGGATTCATAACATTACTCCCCTCAAACCCTTGTCCTCGTCAAAAAATGAACATCTGCTTTCTCTGCTTTCTTCAATTCATTTCGAAGTTCTTGATACTTTCCTCCCAATCGACTATGAAAGTAGCAATTTGATTGTGGAAGTAGTATTCTTTTGTGGCCATTTATTTGATATTGGGATGCTAGCCTCAATATTTGCTTATAATTCGCATTTCTTATTTGCACTATGTCCGATGGGCTTTATAGAAAGTAATTTATACTTAAATTAATTCAATGGTCGTAATTATTGAATTATTTAGAATATTTTATAATCGACCATTATATGTCCTCTGTCTTAACACGGATTGAAACGATATTTGAAGCTTGTTTCTAATGCATCTTCTTGTATCCATTGCATTTCGCTTGAGTATATAGTTGATACTCTTGGTCTTCATTGACTATCATGAAGGCAAATAAGGCTTGACATATATGACCTCGTGATATTGTTCCTCACTGAAACACAATCCTTTCTTTCTTCTTTCTTTCTAATTGTGTTGAGTCGGTTTACGGATGGGAATGTTTTGTTTATTGAGCAGTTGCTTTTGATTGATTCTTTGGAGGTGTTGGCAGTAAAGGTGGTTGATAGCTTTGTGTTTGTTTAGTTTGTTGGGCTTGATTTGCTCTGTAGTTTCTTGGCATTGTGAATTCATCAGCTAGCCTGTCCTCCATCAGTTTAGCTAACTGGAAGGCTTGCTGTAGGGAACTAGGCTGCAATGCTCTTACTTCCCTTTTTATATCATGCCTTAAACCAGATTCAAAACAACTCTGTAAGAATTCAGGTGGGATACCTGATATCTGATTTGTCAATTCCTCAAATTCATTATAAAATTGCATGTAGATTTACTTTAGCAAGTTCACCCCTTAAATCTGTCAAAGATGGGCCAAATCTCACGAATAACTTGTTATTTAAATTGTGTCCATGCGACTATTTATTAAGATGCATCCAACGATACAATCTTAATGGTCCCATCCATGTATGATGCAATTAAGAACTTCGATCTTCGATAGGTATAGTATTGAAAAATTGGTATGCTTTAAAAGGCAACCTCTAGGATTTTCTCATTGAATTTGGGCATATATTTTTTTGTGTATGTGTGTGTGGTCTGTTTGGAGAATAGGATTCGAAGGGGATGCATCACATACCTGGATTTGAGGTTGTTTTTCCAATTTGTTTTTTATGACAGTCAATCTTCTTGATATTTCAATCAATACCATAGTGACTGAGGTCATTTGCTCTTCTGTTTTATTTAGTCTGGTAACACATTCTTCAAGTGTTTTGGCATTGTATTTTATGTTGTCTGCCATTGTTGTAGATGTATTGTCAACAGAACCAATAATAGAACTAATTCCTCGAAGTCCGATCCGCTTGAGTTTGAGTTCCATCGAGTTGAGTTCGAGTATTGGAACCCTGAGTTCGATAATGGGGAAGTTATCGGTGCTTTCTGATCCGTTGGATTAACGCCTTTTTACTCAGCCGTTGGATCTAATCACTTGGATTGAGTGCTTCTTGAATTGATTCTTGAACCGTCGAATTAAACTGTTTCGATTCGCCTTGATTTGATCATCGGTTCTTGATTCTTGCGAATTAGTGGAATACACTGTTGCTTTCTGCTTGATCCTTGAGCGGATCTAAGCTGTTGTTTGAGCGGCTGCTTCTTGGCCGTGGGATGACTCTTTAGCGATAACGTAACTTTATGCTCTCTTTTTTGTTGTTTGACTGCCGAGTCAAGAGCTCAGAAGAATTAGATGGTGAGCGTGGAGGAGAAAGTGAGGTTTCTCCGATGGAAGACGGTGGTTTCCGGTGAGGAAAACTGAGAAGAACCTAAGCAGGAAGAAGAGAAGAAAAAGGGGAGGCTGAAGAAGCTAAGTTTCCTTTCTAAAATTCTTGATCACCCTTCTGTTTGGCTTTTGATCTCTATTTATACTTTCGGTCTTCCTTTCTTAGGCTTGGATCTAAGCTATCTAACTAACTACTACAAAATAATTGATTTACGGATGCTTTTACTGCTTGCTTACTCTTTATGGAATATAAGTTGGTTGAGATGTCGAGCTTCTTGATTTCTTGAATTTAAGTCTTTGTTCTTTCTGTCTTACCTGCAGGCTGGTTTGGGAGAATTTATCTCTGGTTGCTGTTATTACTGTGCGCTTAAGGGTTCTGTAATGGCTTTTATTTTGTTATCTCCCTGTAATTAATCTTCCTTACTTCGGGTTTTTTCTTCATTGTAGCCTCTGTATACCTATTCTCACGAACTTGGTAGGTAATTTTGTGTTTGCTTTCTTTTCTATCTGAGTTTGTTGTTTATGGTAATTGTTAATGTTGTATTATGTACTTTGGCGCTTGGATGAATTGGATTCATAACATGTTGATCTCAGTTTGTGACAGTAATTCAGGCTTAGCTCCAAGAGGTGAGGAAAAGCACCATCAACTTCTCTCCATTCCTCCCAATTATACATGCCTTCAAATTCTAGCTTCTCGAGCGAATTGAATGGCTTCGTGCCATTGCCTTCTTGGCCACAGTTCCCACATACTTAGAGCTTGTTGAATCCTTCAGTAAGAGGTATTTGAGAAATGGGAGCTGACCGAGTGGTGGAAGCACTTCACATTTGTAGCAGTTTGACAGAGAAATTGATACCAATTTCGAAAAGCTAGAATCTCCCATCCATCTTGCTAGTTTGCTTCCCTCATAGTTTTCCATAACCAGTTCTTTCAGCTTACTATGAGGCTGGAGATTCTCAAGAACACCTTCCCTCAACTCCAGAACTTTTCTCCTGAGTAAAAACCTCTCCTCTCTGGATTTTTTGGCTTGCTCGTATGATATATCAATTTGTGTAAGCCATTGTTCATCAGCGACATCCGTCTTTACTTCTTCATTCTGCACAGTAGTATTACGTTCTTGTTCAAGCAGATTTTTCGCTTCACCAGTATTATGATCATTGAGGATATGCCTGATGATGTAACTCTCTGAACCAATATCGTTGCCTCGCCATTCGAGTATCAGCTTTTCGATAAATTCCTTGTTTTTTAGATCGGCTTCCATGGCATCATCCACAGTGCTGACGTTAGAGAGGCCTGAAATGCATAGTTCCCCTCAAAGATTCACCAAACTTATCAATTCTCTTATGACATAGCAGCTAGAACCTATCCCTACATAGAAGTTTGATAATGTAATCAGGTTAGTTAACTTCCGACACCACGAGGAAGAAGAACGAAGGAATAAGGCTTTGAAATCCCCAAATGTTGCAGGATAGATAGATATGAGATGCCTGCAGGAAGTGCTAAAAGATGTGAACAATCTTGGAGTTCCAAGGTCTGTAAGTTGTAAAGATTACGTAAGGATTGAGGTAATGTTTTGACTTTGGTGTGGTTAAGACCGAGGAATCTAAGGTGTATTAAGATACCAATAGAGTCAGGTAGTTCTTTAATGCTTGTGTAACTCAAATCTAAGGCTCTGACAGATTTCATTTTGATGAGCAGATCACTAGGAAATGATAATTGTATGAGATCTTGTTCACAAGAAAATCTTCTTAATGAGGAACTTTGCGATTTGGTTACAAGTAAGAAACTATGCATGGAAGTTGATTCTGCTGAGCTCTTTAATTCGACCACTGCTCCATCTTTCTGAGTTACAAATGATTGATGACGAGCTTTTTTCGGAAATATTGCATATTTTATCTTCTTCTACCATATAAATATTATTTTCTGAAAAAGATTGCAGCAGTTTATAGACCTGATGATGCATCACATATGCTTGTTTGTTAACTTGGGAATGATGAAAGAACGATCTTCTCAGAAGTTAATAGAAATATTCGCAGCCTATTTCGTCCAATCTTTTTCCTTCGACGGGATTGATGTAGCCTTGCGCCATCCAACTGATCTTTATCGAATAGTTGAGATTTAGAAAACAATGAACAAGACATAGCTTCAGATGAGGAAGAAGACAATCATAGCTTATTTTGAAAGCGAACCTCAGAATATTTTGTGAATCATCAGAATCCCATTTTTCACTTTCACATATATTTTCCCACTCAAATCTTTCTGTTTAGAGTATAGAATTGCACCAAGCATCTTTATAGGAAAAAGCATACCTTTACACTTTTCTGTAATTCTCTTACCAACAAACATCAAATTTTGATCCATTGCATGATCATGGAAGGGGAAGGCATAGTGAAGAAACAATTGCCAACAACTCTCTTCAGAAACTCGGTCGAGTCGATAAGATTGTGTTGGTTGAAATGCCATAGCAACTGTTTCTTCTCTTGTAAGTAGCAAAATTTTGCTTCCCATTTGACCACGAGAAAACACCGATCGAAAACTCTCCAAAAGACTCAAGCTTTCAGAGCAGAAATCATCTAAAACAATCAGAAACCTCTTCTTTTCTAGCTCATATTCAAGCCTTGTTTGAAGGTTGCTTGGTTCAGCCCAACTCCAAGATGACTGTGTAATAGACTCTAGAATTGCTCTATTTAGCATTATAAGATCATAATTTTTTGAAATAAGGGTTGTTTTCCCAATCCCAGAAGTTCCAGCTAAAGGAACAACACAAGGGATCTCATACTTTTCTTCCAGTAACAGATCAATCAAATTACTCATATCATCCTCTCTACCATATAGAATATCATGCACTACTAAACTTTCAATATCTTCATTTGCCATAGTTTTACTTCTATGATTCTCTCTCAAATCTAGTGCTTCTATGTGGCATGACATATCTTCAAATGATTCTTTTATATCACTGATTCTATATGATAGGAAGTTATTGAGCTGCATACTTTTGTTGAGAGCTGTATCTGATCATCAGCTTCCAATCTTGACAATGAAATGAGCTCGAAACCGATCTCGTCGATGATATCTTGCGCATCGTAAGCTGTATATTCGAGCTTATCGAGCAATCTCCTCACATTCATGTCCTCTTCAGCCTTCTCCTCTGCATCATTTAGCACTGCCTGAATTGATTTGGCTGACTGCCACAGTTCTTCAAGATCATTGCAAAGCCTGATGAACAAATTGGTAAGTGATGGAAAGGATAAAAATGAGATTTTTAATTTTTGTATGATCTGAAGAATGGAAGGAAGGAGGGCGGTAATGGCCATTGGACTTCTTTCAGATTCATGTATTGGCCTGAAACAAGGTTAAGTGGAGGATGAGATTACATGGAAATGCTGCGTTGGAGTTTTAAGGGAGTTATGGGCATAAGTCAATGGCTTTGCCTTCTGCCTGAGTTTATTATTAAAGTAGTTGGAGTGGTTAGGTGAGGAGTATCACTGGATTGGTGCCCAAGTTTCTGATAATTATTTTCATATAAAAATTAATTCTTAAGCTAATGACCTCTGTTTTTTTTTTTTTAATAAAAATATTGGCTTGTTTTAGAATGCTTAACGAAATTTTTATAGGAAGAGTCTAAATCAAAATATTTAATTTGGTATTAGACAATCTAAAATTTTAAGATGTTTTAGTATATCTTTTAATTTTATTTTCATCCACAAAAAAATTTATATGTCCTCTACAATATTTTAGAATTTATTTATAAAGATTATTAAATAAATATAAATTTATTTATTTATTATTTTATTGCCATTTATATTATTTTTTATTCATAATAAATTATTAAAATATTTTATTTTTTTCAAAAATTTTAAGTTAAATTTATTCATTTAATAATAAAAATTTACTAAAATAATTTTTTTCTATGAAATTATAAAAAATAGATAACAAAATAGAATTGAAGATTAGTGAATGAAGAATCTTTGGTAATTTATATTGAGAAAGATACATTGGATGATATCAATATTCAATATTTTTTAAAATATAAAGAACATACATCATCAATTATGAATTTTTATCTATTTTCATCTTTTTCTTATCAATATAATCTAAATAAAAAATTAAAATCATTAATACTCTTCATTCTATATATATATATATATATATATATATATATATATATATATATATATATATATATATATATATATCAAATATGCATCACAAATACATGCATATGCATTTCACTTCTCCCATTAGACAATCCAAATGAGCCAAAAGATGACCAAAAAATTTTAAGAAATTTTTGGTGAAAATATATTAACCAAAATTTAATGAAGATGAATTGTATTGTCAACAAATTTAATCTAAAATGAATACAATATATAACTAATCAAATATTATATTCATCTTAAAATAAATCTGATCAGAAAACACATTCAAATAAAATTTTCTTTAGATATCCTGATCTAAAATTCTTTAGGCTAAAATAAAAATCTATTTGCTTCACCTCAATGCCAATCAACACATCCCACGCCATATCTCAAGGCAGGTGATCAATTCACTACAATATAGAACTAAATTCCTTTTGGAAAACAAATTATTTAAAGGCAATAAATAACTATGATCATCAATGAAACGTAGCATTTCATTTCAGGAAGCTTCAATCATGATCAAAGCCCCAATCAAAAAACTAAGCAAAAAAAAAGATTATAACGAAAAGAAAAAGAAAAAACTAAACATCATCAAAGTATTCTTCCTACTAAAGATCTCACCAAAGGGAAAGATACCTAAAACCTCCCTCTGAGCATAATCTAAACCATCTCATCAACCTGTTCGGAATCCGACAACAATCGATTCTTGTGAGATTTATCATTGCGCGATCGCCGCTCTTTGCCGCCCGGCTTCGAAGATGCATTCCCATACCAAATCATTCCAGCAACTGCTAAAATCATGCCAAGAACCACCTGAAGATTGAGGCCTTCTCTTCCAAATAGAAAGAATCCCAAAAACAAGACTAGAATGGTCTTCATGTGACCAAGAACTTGAAAGGAAACAGCCGAGAATCAACCGATGCAAATGAACTGACTCAAATTGGTTCCTATTGTTAAGACAAGGTGATGAAGATCTGCGAGAAAAGTAGAAGAATTTTTCCTTTTTAGTGGAAGAAGAAACTACAATCTGAGACAGAAGGGATGATGAAAATGAAGTAGAGAGTGCTTACCACCGTGGTTACATTGTAGTTAAAGGCATAAACCCTTTTTGTGGTTAATAAGAAATCTATAAAAGGGCCAAGAAGCAATAGAGAAGCTGCCTGTGCGGGAGCAGTGTGGCCTAAGAGATTGAATGATCTAAGACTGTACTTGCGCTGAAGAAATTGTACATACAGCAAAAAACATTGAACTAAAACTCAAATGATGACGACAATGTATAAAACAAATCAGGATTCACTAAGATATGTTTGGTTGTAGAAATCTACAGAATTGTTTAGGCGAGAAAAATGGGGGTTTTTTTTGTTTGACAAGTAAAGCTTAGTTATGTTTGGTTCAATATTATCTATCAGATAGCATTATTCTTGAGGCGAAAATGCTGTTTAGATAGCAGTGTTATCCATGAAATACAATGCATTTGATTCAATGCCCGCTTGCTTAAAGAAAAGCAATGTTATTTAGAAGAATTTGTGGTGACTTTTTTTTTTGGGAATCAATATTGAGGTAATCTACATATCAACTTGCTAATTAGATTAGCTCAATCTTTCCTATTAATATGACACAAAAGATCTTAATCTGAGATAATATTAAATCAGAACAACTTTGAATGTAGGAGGATGATATAATATATAATTACATCAAAGAAAACATAAACCAAGCAGCCTCTAATCTTAATCATTCATTAAAAGTAATGACTAAGAAAATTGTATGTCTTGCATTGAGAAAGGGAAGTATGAATCTCAGTATGTTTTAATAGTTATGCTTGTAAAATAATCATACTTTTCCTAAAACCTTCTGCAAGCTAGGGAATCATTCAATGAATATGAAACAAATTGAGTTTAATGATCTACATCCGGCTACAGTTTATGTTAGAAAACTCCAAAAAAAAAAAAAACCCAACCATCCAACCCAAATAAAGATTGGAAAGAAAGTAACTCTTCCTTTTCCTTGCAATCCATAGCAATCAAATTACAACTGCCACATTTTTCCTTTTTAAAAAATTAGGTTTATTAAAGCTGCAAAAAGTACTTGAAATATATGTACGTTCAAAAGGCATCATAATATCCTAAATTTATTTATGCATATAGAAAGTACATGATCAACCTAACTTACATATTGTTATAAGGTTGTGCTCCAAACTGCTATAACGACTGCTATGAGACCTTTGGCATTAACACTCACATCAATGACTGTACAGATTGCAACACCTAAGAGAACCACCACAATGCTAAGCTTTGTGTCTCTGGAATAACGAACCATATCAAAAATAACTTCTAGAAAACATGACACGAGATCTATTGGAATGTTGTGAAATCTAGTCGCCGGGTGCTGCCCGTCAGTAAACCTTTTTCTCCAACGACAATCGCAACACTACCGATATTATCAGTGATTGAAGGTTTTGCATCTTGGAAGCCATGGATTCATTCTTATCTCCCCGTCAATCTCTGAAGCGTCGTTCTTGAGTTTTTTTATATCGTCTCCAAAATTCTTGTAGGACTCCTGAAGAGACATCCCCGACTCGAGCCTCTCTTTCATCTCGGCCTGTCGATCCCTCAGCTCCAACTGCGATGTTGAAATGTCCTTTGATTGTTCAAATATGCCGAGTTATTTAGAGCGTCAATTTGATCTTCCCGCTCCTCGAGCATCTGCTAAATTCGGTCAAACTCGTCAAGGAATCATCTATCTTAATGAATCGCCAACTATCTTGATCTTTCTTCAATTATGTATTTATCCTCCGGTCGATGGGTTTTAGACCGGGATTTAGGATGCTTGGGCGTGGAAGATCAATCGACGTTCTAAATAACTCGGCAATATTTGAACAATCAAAGGACATTTCACATCGCTTGGGCGATCGACGAGATGAAAGAGAGGCGAGTCGGGGATGACTAAGAGTCCTACAAGAATTTGGGACGATATGACAAGAACAGTAGAAATAGAAGAGGTTGATCAAATGCAAAACGCAATCGGATGATCGACTGTAATATGTTGGAGAAATGAAGAAGGCTGATGGCGCACTGCGACATTAATTAACTCTTGAAGAAAGCGGTAATCAAAATTTATTTTCGACGGTGAACAAATATCATGAGCTTGCAATCTACGGTGAACAAATAAAGTCAGTAAATATGTTTAGAACAAATCTAAATGAAAGGAAAATCTTGAATTGATCAATGGCCAAACCTGATAAAATCCCACAGAATTCCACATCAAACTAACGTTCATTCCAACAATAGATAAGTTTGCAAAAGTGGCAAATTTTATGAGTTCTGGTACTGGCAAATGAGAAGGTTGAACAAATCCCAACCAACAGAGCAGTGCAGTTATGATGGCTGTCGTAGCAAAATGCAGACCGGTTAATGTTGTCGCTGCGACCAAGCTTAAAGTACATAATATCAAAATTGGTGATCCGTAGAGAAACCATGACATACTAACAATTTTCAAAAGAACGAGCTGAACTAAGAAATCTTTATCTACTTTAATGTTTGAAAGAAAATCAATCCCTTCTCTAGACCATGGATAACAAGCTGAAACTTGAGAGAGAGAATGAAGAAAACAAGAATGGGAGGGGTGAAAGAAGGGGATTGTCATGCAGAAAAAGAAACAAAAACAAAAATCACATATTCAATAATACAGAATACAATTGAAGGAACATTTTTTCGGAGCAAAGTTCACCTGCCAAAGCTGAAGCCATAAGTAGCCATTAAGGCTTTATTAACCATGATGATCCCAACTGAAGTTACAACATTGAACATCCATGAGGCGACATCTAATGCTGCTTTTCTTTCAGCTTTGCTTTGCCGGTACCATGTTTCAAACTAAATCCCCTTGGCGTTTTATTCTATTAGGAAGTGGTCGGGGAGCTGATTTGACACATCCCATGAGGTAAATCCTTTGTCCTCCTGATGGATTCTTTTCAGGTAAAGGTTTTGTCTTTGAATACAAGAAAAAAGCATGAGAACAAGACTTCTGCAAAGCTGTAAGTTCCGTAGACCCTTCAATAATTTCTTTTTTTTCCTGTCAGAAGCAAGGTCCAAAATTGTCTGGGAAAGTGATCATAAACTGTGTCTCCACTAGCAATTGCTCGATCAAGTTTCGAATAAACTCCATCCATATCATGAATAATCTCATCCTCCATAGGCGCAGCTCTGAGAGGTTTTGAAAGAAAGAGATGGAGGTCTAATAGGTAAGGCATATCCTCTGATGTTGCAAAGGAATAAGCAGTACCATTCCTTCCAGCTCGAGCAGCTCGACCCACTCCTGAATTTGGAAATATGAATCTTCCGAGCATCCTGATCCATATCAACATGTGAGATAGAAGGCTCAATGCCCTATTCTCTAAATAAAGAGTTGAGAAACTCCACATGATGCTTTGTTGAAACAAAAATCAAGATCTGTTGGTCAGAACTTATCACTTCCCTAACTAGATACAATAATACAGCAACCTTTTCTTCATTGCGTAATGTAAAAAAAAAATTTCAGCTTAAGATCAGGACTTATTCTGGTCTCCACATCGAGGCGGAGGAGTTGTGGCTCATGCAAGCCAGCTTCGGCAAAATCTGCAAGGGCGCTAGACAATGTAGCACTGAAAAGCAAAGTTTGGCAGGTTAATGGATTGAAGGACTCAGTTATGCTGAACAGAGGACGGCCTCCAGGGCCGACGTTGAGGGCAGGATCAAAAATGAAGGGAAGAAGTTCAAATGAAGCGCTCATAACGTCGGTGAAAGAGGAATCACCGGCGGCCTCGTCGCCTCCTCCACTTCGAGGACCTTTGACCATGACTTTCCTGCCCTTGTAGGTCACATTGGGGGCCTTCGCCCTCGCATAGGAGTGAGATGCGACGAATATCGTCGTCCAAGCTGGGAGGAGTGAGCAATTTCGGTGGTTAGCTGCCACGACGGCTCCGGCAGGTGGAGAAAGGAGCCCAGCATCGGAACAGTGGAAGGGTTTCATTGTGTAGCAGGCGATGGGTGTTCTGCCTTCCTTCGGCTTGCGAGAATAAGATGAATGGGAGAGGAGAGGAATTATGTGTAGCAGAGACCAAGAGATCGTCCCTTTTTTTTTGGTAAGGTTTCCCTCGGCTAGTATGGAGCAAGTGACGTGGCGGCTCTTCATTAATTGAATAGGAGGCGGAGGTATGGGAGTGGACCGCTGCGAATTTCAAGATATTGATAAGTTATGATTATCAGATAATTAGATAGATTTATTTCAAAATATGTTATAATTTTGATGAAATTTTAATCTCAATAATTTTAGTTAAATTGAATGTCTATTCTAGGTAATTTTGATATTTGGGATGCCGGTCAGTTTTACGTGAAGAAGTCGTTTGGCGGCTTGGCGTCGTCACTTTCGGTTGAAATGCGTCATGAGCTCGGCGTTCGTAAACTCATCCTTAGCGAATAGTCTCATTTGATAGTTTTTTTGATGTTTGAGCTAACGTGATCAATTTTGTAGCAGATCGTTTGATTATCGTCGCGTCTTACCGACGATATGCGTCGACAATTAATATCTTGGAATTGATTCGTTAGATTTTTGTGATATTTATATTCCGATCAATTTCGATGTTACGAAACGGAGCGATGAAGTCCGTTCGTCGATCGGTCGTTTTTGACCATTTTGGTGATATCAATGCATTTTGAGCTCGATTTATCTGTATCGTCCGTCAAATTCGATTTGTAAGCGACTTTGACTTATGGCACATATATGGAGGTCAACATTATGATTACAAGAAAAGTTAAGTTTGGTTGTTAAAGAAGTTTGTTTATGATTTGAAAGTCCCATAGATAGTGGTATAAAAGATTTGACTCATTTATTTTTGCTCGTGAGTTTAAGAGAAGTAACTATAATAATTTTGTTTAATATAAGAGAAATGATCATGAGTTCTTCTTTACTTGCTCTTATTTATTGATGATATATTGATAGTTGCTAAGAATAAAAAAAAATCAATAACGTGAAGGCTTAACATTGTAGTGAGTTTGAGATGAATGATTTAAGATATGTAAAGAAGATCCTTAGTTTAAAGATTTAGATAGATAAATAAATAAATAAATTATTTTTTAGTCAGAAATGGTATATTAAGAATGTAATATACAAGTTTAATATGCAAGATGTCAATCTAAGCATTCCACATTCTCATCAGCATTATGTGTATAGTTAGATGATGATTAGATGTGTGGTGGCACTAAGAAGTATATCTATTAAGATTCTTTTTATTTATACCCATGCAAGAAACAAGCAAATTAAACCAAATTAATGATCACACAATTGTAAGGTAAACTGTTAGTTTGTTTTAAAAAATAATTTAGAGCAGGTTTGCGGCAATCCGACACAATCCAGTAACAATTATAAACTTCAATGATAGTACTACATATATGTTATCAATTATTGACAATTTCTCTAAAAAAAATGTATGTTCTTGAATTAAAAGAGTGATTTATTTTTTTACTTTTAAGATTTAGATGATTATGATTAAGAAGTAGATTGAGAGGTAGATTATATATGTATATATATATATAGGAGAACTTACTTTTTTCTATAAATCAAAAAGGAATTTTGAGGGACTTAACAATCTAAGTAACTCTACAACAAAATGATATAGTAGAGAGAATGAATAGGGTAATAATAGAGAAGGTGAATTGTATACTCTCAAATGCTAGGCTACTTAAGTCACTCTCCTTCAATTGCTATTGACAAGAAGATTCTATAGGAAGTTTGTTAGATAAATCTCTATATTATTCTAAATTAAACATTTTTTATTGTCCCACTTATGCTTATATTGATTATGAGAAATTAGAGTAGATATATGAAGTGTATATTTTTTTGGTTATAAGGTTAGAGTTAATGATTATAAGTTAGAATGCCTTGAAATTAAGAAAGTGATAATTAGTAATGATGTTGTATTTGATGATATTGACAAATTACACAATACTTGTTATAAGGTCAAATAATATTGACTAGGAGGAGATATCTAGCAAATAGGTGAAGGTTCAGATTGAGGTTAGTATTTTTCCAATCAATTTTAGTGAGCTATGATGATATTATTGTTCTCATTGTTATTACTACAACCACTATAGCATTCTACCACTAAGGATGGGCCAAGGTGAGAAATCAAGCCATTATAAGGATATGGTGAGACTAATTTGGCTGCTTATGCCTTAAGTGTGGCAAGTGATACTGTGTAGCAAATAATTTTTTAAATATGCATAGGTAGTTAATTCATTTAATTCTAGTTAGTTGATGGTTGTTATGCAAGAGGAGATCAAATCTTTATATGAGAATAACACTTGGGATTTAATAAAGTTATCTTGATTAAGAAAGTTTTTCACTGCAAGTGGGTATTTAAGAGAAAAGAAGGTACACCAAGAGTTGATGACCCTAAATAAAAAGCTAAACAAAATCATTAGGCAAATGCGGATTATTATTATTATTATTATTATTTTATTTTTATTTATTACTATTATTATTATTATTATTATTATTATTATTTTATTACTATTATTTTATTATTATTATTATTATTATTATTATTATTATTATTATTATTATTATTATTATTATATATACATACAACATATTTACATATCACCAATATAAGTATGACTGGTTAAAATTTTTTGTTAAAAGATTGATTTATATTCAATCCTCACTCATGAAAGAAAAGCTCGTTGAGCTTCTGCTTCATCATTTACCTTAATTTAATTTAATTTTTTTATGAGCATTTAAAGAGCTAATCGGTTTTGATTTTTCTTGCGTTTTTTAGGTGTTTGATTCCAAGTGATATAAATTTAAAAACAGAGGGATTTAAAATGATTTTAAATTTTGTTTTTTGTTTTTTGTTTTCTGTATTTAAAAATCATTTGAATCAGACTATTTTGATTTTCAAACAAAATCTGTGTAGCTTTGCTTGTGATTCTTGTAATAAATATAAAAAATATAAAATAAGTTGTATTTTAATGTATTTAAAATATATTATAATAAATATAAAATATTTTAATTTATCTAATTTGTATCTAATAAAATAACTTTTTTTATTTTTAAAAAGGATTAATTTAAAGAAATATATATTTTATTGTGATTTATATGTTAATAGAAGAACTTTATCTTATTATTATTTACGGTTCTTTTGATGCTTGCAGGCATCAGTGGTCAATTTATCCGAGATTTCAAATCGGAAATTTCACGTGCCGCGTGCTGCGAACAAAAGCACGTGAAATATATTCCTTTTTCTTTTATTTTATTTTTACTTATTATTTTGTTCTCCTTCTCTTCCTGATTTCTCTCTCTCCCGCATTCTCTCTCTTTTATGAACAAAAAGTAAAAACTAAATCTTATCTTTTTTTTTTACTGTGCTTTCCTTCCACATCGAGAAAAAATAAGAGAGAATCTCTCTTTCTCACTATCTCTCCCTCTCCCTCCCTCTCTCTCTCCATTAGCTCATAAGTGTAAAAAAAAATGAATAAATAAAAATTATATTTAATTTTATACAGATTTGAAATCTTACATGACCCTTCTTATAAGCATAGTAAGTATAAAATTACTCATATAATTATCAGACCTATTATATGCTTACCATAGCGTGATGTAACACTTGTAATGATGGCCTTCATAAGAACGATGTTAGATTTTAAACTAATTTGATCACAAGAAAACAAATTTATAAAAATAATATTTCTGATTTTAATGTTTGACTTTTATAATCTTTAATATTTGATTTTTAAAATCATAATTGCAATTTTATAATTTTTAATCTGAAAATTATAAAATACAAGAAATTACACACGCCTCTATCAGATCCCTTCAATTATTGAAACTATCTTTAGGAAAGATAAGTTTCCTCACCTTGATAATTTTATTCTAATCTATCTAATCTATGCCTTTGATAATAATTTATTTTTCTAAATTAATTATGATTTATCAAAGAAGTGCTACAAGACACCTATCTTATTTATTTTTAAAACTCACAATTGTAAAATCACTCTTTTAATAAAAAAAAAAGTTATCCTATTTCACAATCTCTTAGATCTCTCTCTCTCTCTCTCTCTCTCTCAAAAGGTTATTTGGTTGGATGTTTTAAATATAAATATATTTTAGAGTTTAAAATAGATTCAATATAGTTTATTATTATATGTAACATTTACATGCTTAACACATACTTCATAAAATTTTTCATGTGTAGGTAAAGTGTTAAATCTTAGTTCTTAGATATGTAAATGCATATAAATTATGGTGCTTAATTTTTATATTATTTGATTAAATTTAATGATATTATTCTGATAAAACTAAATATATTCACTTGCAAATATTTTTAGTACTCTAATTTTCCAAAACATATTAAATAAATTTATGAATTAAATAATTTATTTAATAAATCTAATTTTCTAATGAGATATTAAAATGAATTTATAATTGTATTAATTCATTTATATTTATTTAAGTTGTGTAATTATTTTATAACGAGAAGCTGAATTTGCCATTCTCCATAAATCTTAGGCAAAATTTTTAAAATAAGCATGGTTAAAACTTTAATTAGCGGATTAGGCACGTTTAAAAAAAAATTTAAAATAGATCAGTTTAGCAGGCGGCTTAAATGATTTAAAAAAAAAAAAAAAGCAGTGAGCAGAGATCGGCCCGATCTCTCACTCGCTTTCTCCTAGGCGGTGAACTAAACTAGCCCTACATCGGACCATATCGGTATAAGGTCATAGCCTCCCTCGGATCCAGCCATTTTGGCCGGAAAAGGTATTTTGGGTTTTTTTTTTCAAAATAAACGGGTAATATGCATATGTGACATGCATTTGTTGTACTTAATTATGTTTGTAGGCACACATATTATGGATCTAACTTATTTTAGTATTTTTTGGTATAATATTCATGTGAAATGATTATCACACCGTTATGTTGTGTAATGTGGAGATTGGAGTTAGAGTGTGAGTTATAGGGAATGTGATTAATTACTCTTTGCTATTTTAACATGTATCTCTAAGTATCCTATTTTTTGTTGTTAGAAGTGATTATATAAGAATGTGATTAATTCTTTTGATCTTTTAATGCAATTTATTTAGTGGTGCATCCCAAAATATAGCAACCTTAATATTTGAGAATATAATGAGTTATGAATTTATAATTTCCCGATATGGTAGGTTGGGTTGATCGATAATTGGTTTAGGTTTGTTTGATAGATGATTGAGTTAAGCTAATTTAATAGTTTAGGTATTTATTTATTTTAATAGTAGTTGATTTAATTATGATTTTAAAAATATAATTGTAGTTATTATTTGTTTAATAGTAATTTTAACTAATCATTAGTACTTCTAAGAATTATGGATGAGTCTTAAAACTTTGGCGTTTCTTAGGTTTGTAGCGGATCATAAATTATTTGTCATTTATGTTTTATAAGATAACGATTAATTTAACTAACTTAAATCGCTCTTCATTTCACTTCCATACACATATTTGATTGAAAATGAGTTCAAGCACAATATATGGTGTTTTATGGAACTTAGTGTTAGTGATGATTTATTCCTCATTATCTTGTGGAAAAAAGCATCTTATATTAATTTCTTAATTTAAGAGTGTTCAGATCGAATCATGCGATCACTAAATGTTGATTTGGCGGTTCAAGATTAATCTCATATGTAGGTTTCTGTTGGTGTTCATTGCTACACCACTAAATGATACAGTTTGCGAGTGGTCATCAATATCTGGCTACAAACCCTGTTGTCATATATGTTGAAATGAAACAAATTATCGATTCCGGCGTGATTATCTAGATGAATTAGAGCAATTGAAACTTCTCAACACCACTTACCGCCATAAGGACCATATCATAGGTAATTTGTTTGAACTGCTTGTTTGTCTTCAAATTTTCACCTTAACCAAAAACACTACATTCATATGTGCAGCAGTGAAGATGTAGACATATCTGCATCTCCTATTCGTGCTACTCATATGGCTTCAACTTAAAATATGGATGAGTACCATTGTGATGAGGTGGCTCCTCCAAAAATCGGGGATGAGGGTTATGAAATAATGCCCAGCGTAATGAGTTCAGACACAGATGATAGCGAGGGTGAGATGGGGGAAGAGCAGTATCCAAATGCTGCAACCAGTCAGATATTAAGAGATTACTCTAACAAAATAACAACCTTTGAGGAGAACATGTTTAGTAACAATGAATACGTTCAAGCTTGTCAGTCAACCCAACAATGGGATGAAGAACTAAACTTTGATGGTCTCCCATCAAATTCTATTTTCCTAGAAGATAATTTTATTCCAATAGACCTAACTGAGAGAATGTGTTTCCATGACAAGTGACACCTAAAGTTTACAGTCCAGGGTTGGTCAATCACAAATAATGTGGAATATGTCACATGTGATTCTAATAAAAAGAGGTTCACGATACGTTGCTTTCATAGTAATAATCCTAACAGGCCATGTTTGTGGCGTCTACATGCTCGGGCAAGCAAGAGGCTTGGTGGTGCTTGGGTGATTTCAAGTATGTCAGGGCCACACACATGTTCTCATTCAATGCTGAGCACCGGACATAGGCAATGCACCTCGCAATTTATTAGTTACTACATCCAACCTGTTATCAGATGTCAGTTGGACTTGAAACCTAGGAAAATTATTGGTCGAATGGACTCAAAGTTTGATATCAGAGTTTCATATATGAAAGCATGGGATACGCTTGAGAAGACTATACAAACTATATTTGGCGGTTTGGAAGAGTCATTATGGTTTGTTGTACTTGTACATGCAGGATACAATACGCATATTCCATTATACATGTACATCAGCGACCACAACTGCATATTTCATGTCCTCATGTCATTGCTGTGATGGGACAGCGTCACATAAACCACACAGACTACGTCTCTCTTTACTACACTCTACAGATGTACCGCCAAATATATGAAGCTCAATTTCATGTTATCCCCGATCGTCATGACTGTCTACTGTATTTAGCGGGTCAACACACCTGATCTTACCACCAAATGTTAGAAGGCGGTGGTAGCTGGGACCCGAAGATATACAAATACAATGGACAAGAACATCTGATCAAATATGTGGTCTATGCAAAAATCCGAATACAGACTACTTGTCCACAAATGCGACATTAGTATATTTGTCAGGCATATGTGTTTTACTTGTACTATGCCCGCTAATCGCCTCCTTTCAGACCGAGAACTTTGTATTGTACATTTTTTCTTTCAGACCTATGTACTGTACTAATATGTGGTCATTTATTTTTCTTAGTTTGATCCTGTTAGCCGGAATGTTTCTTTAAATGCTAGTGTGCCCTATGTGTTTTCTTAGTTTGATCCTATACATTTCGTAGATGTGTTTTACTATGTGTGTTTTACTCTTTCTTTTTTGCTCGTATCTTTTTTTTCGGGCTAGTTTAGTACTATGCATTTTATGAAATAAAACAATTGTAATACCTTACATATTTTGCAACATATGTACATATGAAATTGAATGCATTTAACTGAACAATAAATTTTTAGGTAATATGGTGACGGAGGAAGGTGGAGGTTAGCGTCGAGACGCGACGATGAGCCCTCTCGAGATTATGGCCCCGCCCCCGGAGGTGCATCAGCATCGTGGCACACGCATTAATGAGTTGCACACCCTGATATGGTATGTTGTTGTACTATTTGTGACATAGCAGATATAAATTTCTGATGATACATACACTTTGTCTTATGCAGACTACGATTCTCAAGACTGCTTCACATTTACTTATGATCAGTGAATGGCCAGTAAATTGCCCCCAGTTCATGGATGGACTACGAAAAGTTGGATTACATTGTGTTTCATAGTTGCAGTACCTCAAACTAGATCATCACTTGCTCACATCTTTGGTTGAGCGCTGGTCACCACAGACGAACATATTTCATCTAGCGGTTGGTGAGATGACAGTCACACTGCAGGACGTAACCATGATCCTTGGTGTTGGACCTACCTCCGTTATAGGACCGACAACCGCTGGAGAGGGTGTGACAGCGGCTTTCATGGCGGAGATGATATGCGGGACATCCCGAGCCCGATGTCCTATACCATGATCCCATTCAGCCACATTTGACGTCTACATTTCGCATGGGGCAAGCACACGTTAGGACCTGCATGCCATTACAGTGGTTTCATTGGACATTCTTCAGGGATTCATATTTGGATATGTCAGATGTTGAGTTTTGGATGCATGTCGAAGCGCATATCGCACACCATGGATGCTTCCTCATGCCGACACGCCCGGTCGAGGTACATCTCCGATTTACCACTATTAGAGGATCTCGAGATTGTTTAACAAGTTCCATTGGATCACCGTGTTGGCACACTTATATAGATGAGGCAACAAGAGCGGAATTAACATGGCGGATGTGCACTACCGCTGTATGGTGGTGGGGAGCATTTACATGTTGGTCAACCCACATTGCGTATCCTTCCAGTGGAGTTGGAGGGTTTGAGTGTTGGTTGCATGGAACGAGGTTCTTGTAGAGAGATGAAACCCGCTCATGTTAGTGTGATGAAGCTTGATGGCCGAGGTATGACCAAGTGCACTTTTGGTTATTATTTTTTTGTAATTTCATAAGATATAAAATTTACTATATGACTATCGTAGTGATATGGAACCTTATGGCGTGCCAGATCCGCACTGAGTGGCATATCCGTTTGGCCGGTCGAGATATGGTCGGGTTCCATTGATCGTTCGCGATTGAGTGGTACCTCCCGATCGCATTCTCGTGCGGTTTGGGCTATCACCAGAGTAATGTAGATCCTATAGATCCTTCATTTTAGCAGTCGATGGACGGGAAAGGCGACGTTGACCGGTTTGAGTACCACCACTACATATTACAAGAGGCTGACCGATGCCATTGTTGTTGGAGTGCAGTTCCACCGCAATCAATTGACGGGTGAGTACATGAGGTGGTATCGATCCGGGCCTCCTTATACATGCTTAGGGCTCTGACCATACCGTCGACCACCTACTATCCTCGTGCTCCTAGAGAGAGACTGATGGTAAGTGTTAAATTTTTTATGCTATTCATAAATTTATATGTTTAATGACAACATAATTTCTTTCCACGAGGAACATATCTTGGACACGCAGGATATATTCTCAACTTATTTTGGGTGAGATATGGACAGATTTTCAGGATTCGATCAATACTTATGAGGAATTATGCAGAAACTTAATAAGGACATGCACATATCGATATGTATAGAGATGCACGTAGTTCCTATGCACCACGCCTTTCTCACCATATGCTACAGATTGATGTAGGTTCATCGTCATGCCGATGTAGGTCCATACACTTACCCATATGGCACATCACTCAGCCAACCGGAAGGCATGTTCACCCATTTCGTCCGGTAGTGCTCTTCCATGTATCCTCACCCATCCGTATACATGCCACGATGCATGCTGTACCCATAGTCCCCTTTCGCCGTGACCATAAAGAGATATCAGATGTTACACCTCTCGATGACACTAACCAGGCTGGAGATGTTGTGCGCGAAGATCATCGGGACCGCCCCTACGCCGCACATTATACGTGAAGTGACACTTCCACCATGCAAATACCGCCATTAGATGATTTAAGATACCGTAGTAGATCATATGATAGCTACGTATGCGTTTCTATCGTTTTATATTTTCTATGTACTCTAGCCATATTTTTTTATTTAATAAATTTATGGGATCAATAGTATCCTATAGGTGATCATAACCTACATATAATTTTAAAAATATTTTTAATTTTTTTTTACATTTCTATATTTTTTAAAAAATAGTCTAAATAATAAAATATCACTAAGATAAAGAATAAACACATCAAAATTCTCCAATATTCAAACTACTAAGCATTCAAAATTCAATAATTCATTCTATATTTCATGAGAGTTTATCTCATATATTTATAAAGTGAACAAATAAAAAATACAAAAAAAACATAAAAATAGAAAATAGGCATTCATCACATTTATTTTTCTATTTTTAATATGGCCAAAGTCTACTAATCAAACAAGATAATTCATAGGTCGACATAAAAAAAAAAAGAAATACTCATATAAAAAATTAATGTAGCCATTATCTTCATATAAAATATACATAATACAAAACTACTAAACTCTGTGAGAATCATAAATTATCCAGTTTTCCTTTATTTTTAAAAATGTATATATAGGGTTCTTTTGCACACACACACACACACACACAGATATATATATATATATATATATATATATATATATATATATATATATATATATATATATATAAAATTTAAATCATAAATGCAACTAAACTCGAGTACATCAAATTTCTGCAAGGCGTCACAATCTCAATTCTGGGTCAACATGAAAATCGTAATTTCTACCGACCAACCATACCAAGTCATAATTCATAACAAACGACTCGATACCATTAAAATAATGGGTGGTCGAATTTTTTTTTTAATATTGTCGCCCGTTAAACGGGCGACTGTGCCTATTTTTAAATTTTTTTTAAATGTGACTAATCCGCTAATTAAGATTTTAACTATGCTTAATTTAAAAATTTTGCCAAAATCTTATTGGCGTCAGAAGCCCAACTTCATGATTACAGAACTGTGGAGCTTAACGAATTTGCCATTCCCCGTATATATATGTCTTTTAATATTTATGTATTATTGCATGTCAATATTTAATTTTTTAAAAGAGAGGTAAATTTTAATAGATTTTTTATTACACCCCTATAATAAATTATGAATATCGTTATTTTTAATGATGAGAAAAAAATTATAAAGTGAAAAATAATTTCTAAAATTTAAAAGTATTTAATTGATGCCTAATCTTAATTAATTTTGTTTATTCTAAGTTTAACTGGATTGTAAACATGCTATATTTCTATGTGTTGAATAAAATCAACACTCAAAAGAAAATTTTTATTATTATAAATTGGTTCAAATGTATAAAATAAAAGATATTTAATTTTATGCCCCAAAATTTTAATTTAGAATTATATTTAAAATATTCAATACTAAAATACCTCAAAATTAAAATATTATATATTAAGTATTTAAGTTTATTCACCTTTATAATTTTATCTTCATTTATGACTATGACAAAATTTATTTTTTGAATTAATTCTAATTTATTAACTAAGACGAATAAGTGAGAAGAAGAAAATAATATTTTATTAATAAAATAAATTATCCGAATTCACAAACTTTTAAATTTCCTCTCTCAAAAGATTATGTGGTTAAATGTTTTAAAAGAAATACATTTTTTAAATTTAAATATAAATTAAATATAACCTATGATGAATATTTTGAGTTTTTTTTTATTTTCTGATATTTTTTTTGATTATAAAATAAATAAAAAATACTTAAGAGAGAAAAAACTCAAAAAATATTTCAGTAATAAAACAAGTGGCACGTATGTCATGAATAATAAATTTTAGTTTAAAAAGTATATTTAATAAATAGCTTAAGCTCAGCCATCTCTCCTTCTCTTTTAATTTTAAAATATACTGCCTCATTAATAACTAATTAAAAATAAATTCATTTTTTTATTCTACTCTATTTTCAAATAGTTTTTTTTAATTGTCAATATTTTACTTTCTTAAAAATAATATTTACTAAATTCAAGCTAATAATTTATATATAACTATTTTATAAACAATTTAAGGATTTTCTATTTATTTAAATATATATTTTATTTTAAGTGCACTTGAAATAAAAATATTTATTATTATTATTCATGAATGTCTCTTTTATATAGAAGTAAAAGTCTAAAATAAGATCTTGTAATATACTTTTATGATTTAGTGGATATTATGATTAATTTAGTTTATGCTCATTATAATAATAAAATTTATATAAATTTTTATAAAAATATTAAAATTATATATTTCATTAAGTTTAATTTAAATGAGTTTATTTAATACATTTTAAAAGTGTATTTATTATTTAAAATCAGGACAAATTCATCAATTGAATTGATGATTCTATTTAAGTTGTTAAAAAAATTCAAAATTTTATTAAAATTAAAAATAAGATTATTTAAAATATTTTTAATGTATTTTTATTTTTCATTTTTCAAAATAAATAATATTATTTTTAAAATTATTTAAAATAAAATTTTTATATTTAATATATTTTTAAAAATAAGAGTTACTTTAAATAATTTAAATCAGGACAATGAGAGAGAACACTATAAATATCAAGATTTGCACGAATAGATATATATATATACACCTGAGAGAATATAGACAATCTAAGTATGATAATTTTCAAATATGGAATAAAAATATCACCACGGATGAACAACGAATCGAAATATGTGACATATATTTTGAAGAAATGACTAAACAAAATAAGAAAAGAAATACAACAATTCTTTTTGTAACATAGTTCTTTTAAAATTATACTTAATTTGCTCAAATAACTATTTTAAGCAACAAAAAAAGGCTTAACGAGGAAGAAAAAGTCATTGAAACCTTGTATCCACCACCTATCTCTCGTATGGTGGAAGATAAACTATTAGATATTGCTGATTTTGGAAAGATCAATTCTGATCTTCAAACTTTAAAAATTTATCATATTAAACAAATATCATATACTCTTCAAGTAATTTCTGATCATTTATTTAGATTAAAATCTAAAGTTGATCAATCAATAAAAAAACTTCCAAATCCGAAGAGGAGTTTAAAAATTCCCAAAGTGAAGAAATAGAAGAACTTCAAGAAGTATTTCAAAATTTTCAGGTCCAAACTCCCCTCAATATCAATTTTCCTTTCTCCTTTTCGGCTGCATTCATGATATAAAAAAGCTGTGCAACTACACAGGGAATAAGATTGTCAAATTATCTTTATTTGCTAATAATTTGACAATTTCAACTTTATATTAATCAAAATAATGTTCATTCATTTGACAATGACGAACCTTAGTAGGAATGTCATATTCATTGAAAGTATCAATATACAGGAGCCACTGAGTGACATTTTCTATTTCAAAAAGTTATTGGGTTCTCAATACAAACAAATTTTTGAAAGGCAAAATTTTTAAACTAAGCAACTTTTAAATCTTAATTAATAAATACTAACAAAAAAAAAAATTTTTCAAAGAAAAATAGTCGCCGTTTAATCATACTGACTGTATATTTTAAATCAAAACTAAAAAATATGTTTTAAAAAAATAAAGGAGAATCATACATAAACAATTCTGTATTTACATTTAGATTAGTAAAATATTTTTTGGCCTAAAATATTTTTTTTAAAAAAATTTACATACATATCACACAATGTATTTACATATATAAAAAATATATTTTTTGTTTATAATTTATATACATATTTTTATGTTATCAACATCAAAAGTTAGATATTTATTATCTTTTCTACTTTTAAAAGATTATCGCTAAAAGTGATATATTTGATCAATATTGAATAAGGGTTATATATAAAAAGTATTTGATATATAAATACACAAGAATTATTATGTATAAATCCCCAAAAAAATATATAATTTTGAGCCTCAACAATTTATCTTTTATTAAATATTTAAAATATATTTATTTTTATATATAAAAAGATAATTTTATTAAAATTTAATAATCTTTTATTAAAAAAAAAAATTTATAATATTTATGAAATATGAAAAATTTTAATAAATATGTAAATATAAATGAAGTTCTATGTTAGGGTATATTTAAAAATATAAGAAATAATAAAAAGTTAATTTCATATTTACAAAAATATACATATATATATAAAGCTAAATTTATACATATTATTATACATGAAATTTATATTATATATAATATATATATATATATGTATATATATATATATATATATATATATAATATATATATATATTATTATAATATATATATATTAACATATATATTTTATACAAAATACATATATAATATTATACAAAATTATTTATTTATTTATAAAATTTTATATAATTATTATTTTTAAATTATTTATAAATATTAAATAATTTTTTATATATTTTTTAAATTTTATTTTATATAAATTTTTCTTTAAAAAAAAAATTATTAAATATATTTTTTAAAATATTTTTATTTAATATAAAATAAATATTAAAAAAAAATAAAATATATATAATTTCTCTTTTCAACTTATAATAAAAATATCACTTTATTTTACTTTTAAAATGAAATGTATCTTTTAAGCATAGATAAATAATTAAATATCTAACTTTAGATGTTAGATAATAAATACATGAATTGTGTGATATGTATGTAAATTCCCTTTTTTTAAATAAAAAAATATTTTATGTTGACTGATGTTAGATATGTAAATAAATAAAATTGAGTTATATGTATGTAAATTCCTCTTTTTTTAAAAAAAATATTTTAGGTCAAAAAAAATATTTTACGCGTGATGTTAGATATGTAAATAGATAAGAATTGTGTGATATGTACGTAAATTTCCCTTTTTTTAAAAAAAAATATTTAGGCGACTGAATTGAGGGTACGACATATTTTACACATGTACTCATTTGAATATTTTATTCATATTTCAATTAAATGTGAGTCCCACTAAAAATCTCATTTTCCTCTTATAAATTGAAAGAGTTGGAGAGACCATTCCCCTCACATTCTCTTTGACTCTTCAAGTCACAAGTGATATTTTAAGCATTGAATAGAAGAGATAGAGAAGTTATTTAATATTTCTTGTGAGCTTTCAAATCTGAAGAAGAAAAATTTGTTAAGTCAATTTTTTATTTAGTGCTCACATTTATATTTATTTTGCATATTTACTTAATTTGTTTAGTTCAAATTTAGTTTTATATTATTCTATTGTGTTTTTTTAAATGAATTTTGATTCCCTCTTTCTCTTAAGTCATGAAATTTTTGTCTAAAATTTCACAAGATTTCAGAGATATTCGGTGATACCCTACATCGAATTATTTTGCTTTTCTGCAGCCTATTGATTATAAGTGAAGTTTTTTCTAAAGCTATTAAATGACCGCCTATTTTGAAATTTTTTTTAAGTCTATTCGAATTAAGATTTAAAAGATGCTTAATTTAAAAATTTTGATGTTTTTGAAAATCTTGTAAGCAAGATTGAATTTATTTTGAATAAGAGGAGAAGAAATTTTTTATTTAATAGTTAAATTAGTAATTTCTTATTTTAAATAATTCATATATATATGTATTAATACTTTTATGTAAATGTTATATGTATAATAATATAAAATGTATTAAATAAATAAATAGTAATAAAATAATAAAAATGAAAGCAAAATTGTTTTAAAATATATATATGTATAATATTCTAATTGATTTAAATTTAATTTAATTTACATATGTTTTAAGTAAAATTAGTATATTTATATAATTAGATTATATATAAGATTATATCCCCATTAACTTTAATATATTATATAAAGATATGTAATAGCTAAAAAAATTTTATTAAAAAAAGTCAAATCAAAATCATTATTGTCAAAAACAAAATAAAAAAAAATCAATGAGGATTAAAAAAAAAAGCATTGTCATCTATTATTAAGTTAAACAAAAATAAAGTGATTTATTAAGTGTATATATATATAAAGTTATATATATAATTTAGTTATCAATATATATTAAACGGATACAAATACTTGTTTAAATTTTGATCAAAATTAATATTTATTATAAAATAATAATAAATATAAGATTAAAATCTTTAATTAAAATTTTGTATGCTTAAAAAAAAAAAAATGCTTTATTTAATTATTTTAGTGTTGTAAATAATATATTAAGACTGGGTCCGTGGAAATTTTAGAAGAATTTCTAGAAAGTTGTCTAAAGGTGTGATTATGTTTGAAAACCTATTGAGAATTGTCCGCTTTATGAAATGATCAAATGACACTATATGTAATATAAATTTAAACAGAATGAACAAAAATAGAGTAACTAATAATTATATTTAGTCTTAAGTCAACTAAATTATATTGACAGATTGCACATCGCTTAATAGATAATACTACCTAGTGCAATCAGAATATTAAGCCTAATATCCTATTGATCAAATTTTTTTAAAATTTTTTTTCATTGCTACCCTCTTAGCATGATCACTATTTGATGTGTTATCCTCATATTCGTCAAACTATCTGAAATAGTTGTAATCATCTCCTGTTCTATTTCATGGACACTTGAGAAATTTTCTCCCATAATTTCTTTCCCTATGTAAAGTGAATATATAACATTGCAAACCACAATTGCAATACACAGCTCTTGACTCAGTAGAGATCCTTAAAGTCATAGTTCCTGATAAAAAATTATTATTAACAATAAAAATATTAATATGAGGATGGGTGACATTACAAAATATTTGATTTTATTTCTTACATGTCTGACATGAAATTGAATGAAGAGATTCAAAGTTCAAAAATTATATCAGAGTTGAATTGAAAGTTCAATTGAATGATGTAGCATATTAAATGACATAAATATAGATTACATATCATATCCTCAACACTTGTAATGTAATGTGATTAAATTAAAGTAGTACAAAATACAGAAAATAAAGATATGTGTAAACACAAATGTATAATTTTATTTTACCTCCAATCGAGCCCTTTGTTTCATAGAATCGCTCTATTGACCTTTCTTCCCATCTCCCTTCCCCATGGTCCACCTTGTT
This sequence comes from Cymbidium sinense, assembly GCA_021442155.1. Taxonomy (NCBI): domain Eukaryota; kingdom Viridiplantae; phylum Streptophyta; class Magnoliopsida; order Asparagales; family Orchidaceae; genus Cymbidium; species Cymbidium sinense. The sequence continues at coordinate 263,879,433 of CM038215.1, forward strand.
TGGAAATCTTCTAGTTGAATGAATAGAAAGTAGAAAGGCAATGGAAAATTGAATAGTTTCAAGGAGACATTAAGAAGAAGTGTTAACTAGTGGTCCAATCAGAAATCTCCACATCTCATAACTGCATAAGTTTCAACCATAGGCATATAAAAACAATCTTAAAATTACTCAAGAATTTTGGTAGGGAAAGTGGATTAACTCTCAACAAGACAAAATGTTGCTTTATTCCTTCATCCAAAATTGCCATCAATAGGATTAACCATATTCAACGACACCGGCTTTCAGAACATGGCCTCTTAAATACCTTGGTGCTCCTCTTTGCAAAGGTCACAAAAGTCACATCATTTCGATGAGATAATCCAAAAGATCTCTAATCGTATTTCTTGGGAATATAACTTTCTCTCCTTTGGCGGTAGCTTACTCGATTAAGAGCACCCTCAATTCCGTACCCATTTATCTCATTCAATCTATTGTGCCTACCAATTCTATCATCAACAGGATTGAGAGGCTGATAAATAAATTTTTTGGGGCTCTAACACTTCCACCAAAAAAATGCATTGGTCGTTGGCAAAAAATGTTGTGGCCCATTTGAGGAAGGCGGTCGAAGACTATTAAAGATACACTCATTGCATTTTCTCACAAACTTTGGTGGAACTTTAGATGCAATTATAACCTTTGGGCTAACTTCATGAATGTTAAATATTGCCAAGGGAAGCATCCTATAACTTGTTCTTACAATGCTAGAGACTCTCCGACTTGGAGAAGACTATGTAGCATTAAATGGATGGCCGAGTCACATATTACTTGGGGCATAAATTCCGGAAACTCTTATTTTTGGCAAGATAACTGGATTGGTACTGGGTCCATTGACGAATTACTTTCTTCGCACTCTACTGATACCATTAGAGTTAACTCATTCTGGCTTAATAATAAGTGGAATATTTCGAAACTCCAGGAATATATCCCCTCCTCTATAATAGAAGCTAAATTTCATTCAAATCTCCGCCCATCAAGGATTAGATTCTTTTAAACTATCTCGAATGGTGAATTTAATTTAAAAAACACGGATGTATAATAATAGAAATGCTCAATTCTCTAACGCCTATGACAAAATTTGGCATAACAATATTCCTACCACTTACTCAATTCTTGGCGTATTCTAAAGAACTTTATTCCTTGACTCTTTAATGTGGAACAAAGGCTTCCACTTACCCTCTAAATGTTATTGTTGTTTTCACATCAAGAGGTTAATCATCTGCTTGTTAATGGGGCCACAAGGCCGGGTGTGGTATGATGATCTTTTAACATTGACCTTTTCAATGGCTCCTTATCCATATACCAACTTCTAGATATTTATTTTAAAACAACCCTAAAGGTCACATCAAAATTACTATGGCTAGTATTATTATTTGGTTTATATGGTTGGTTTAAACGAAGCAAAACATAACGGTATAGCTATGAATCACAGAAAAATTATTGCCAGAATAAAATACAAAATTAGTGACCTATTCAATGCCAACGTTATCAAGCAGAAACACTTCAAAGGTTGTTTTATTGTGGCTACCAAATTAGGTCTTCATCTACCTCTTCCAACTATATCATCATCAAGGTTGTTTTTGGGTTAAACCCAAAACAATCTTCTTAAAATTAATCTGGATGGTTCACCCAATGAATTTATGTGGGCGGTATTTTTAGAGACTACACCGGTAAAGTTCTTTATGCTTTTGCTTTTCCAACTGCTCCATATGTCGAGCTTATCGTGTACTATGCCATTGAGATTTGCCTTCAACAAGGCCGGGTTTAACATGGATTGAAGTGGATGCTTTGATTATTAACCTCTTAACTTCTCTAAGGCTAGTAATGCTGAATTGTTTTACGTGATCAAGCATCTCGGACCCTCCTCTCTAAATTCGCCATAAGATCTCCCATGTTTGAGGGAAGGCAATGCATGATTTTCTAGCAAACTTAGGTGCTAGACTGAATAATAGAGCTATCTTTGATAACTTAACTCTACCTCATCATCTCAAAGGCTTAGTTAACCTCGATCGGACTGGGCTACCCTATTGCAGATTTTAACATTCTCGATTGGTTTGGTTTTGCTTGAGCGAGTCCAATCACCCCTTAATTTTTTTTTTTGGGTACTTCCCACTAATAGAAATTTCGCATTTTCCTTCCATGGTTTCTCGCGTTCCTTTAAGTTGGGTTTTGGTTGTTTGGCTAAAACGTGGAGCCTTTGTTAGGCTTTATTTGGCATTGTCTATGGATTGTTGGTGTTTGGTTTCTAATGTATATGATACCTATATGGCAGATTATTTTATGGTATTGGTTGGAAAGATATTAATCGGAGGCATTTGTGTTTTTTGTTGGATCTGCACCTGGCGGAGCATTTCACTGTTTGAATATTTTGATCATCCTGGTTTTGTTTTCTGGATGGTTTTTCTTCATTCGGTTCTTGCGGTATTGGCTGCTCCGTGGATCCTTCCTGGCTGTTTCCTTTTTGAGATTGCAGGGGCTTTGTCTCGGTTACCTGGATGTCTTGCCTATTCCTTTTTTGGGGAGCTGCGGCTGTTTTGTTTTTCCTATACACTTAATGGATTCAAGTCTGGATACCTTCATCGTAGCAATTTGTGCTCGGACCATATATTATGTCTCAAATGACAAATCCCTAATAGTTCCTATTCGTTTGTGGGATAGGAGGGTGGTCTTCACTTCATTTGGGTTGGTAGTTGCATTTACGTGGTTTTCTACCTATGTTGGATGCTCATATTTGCAATTGCCCCAATTGGCTGAATGACTGAGCCTTCTTTATCCCCTTTTTTTCTCTATCAAGCTCAAATTATCTCGATTCCGTTTCACTTCAGGCACTATTGAATTGGCTAAAACTAGTCTTTGGATTTTCACTTCGGGTTTTAGTTTTGTCCTTGTGTTGTTTAGTGTGTCATGGACTCTTCTCTCCTCCGACCTTATTTTTCGATCATTGCCTTCATTTGGTTTCGATTTATCATTTTACTCTTTCAATTTTATGCTTTGGATTTTGGATGTATTTAGCTTGGGGTTTTCTCCTTAGGTTGATTGTAGCTCTTTGATAGTTCGAGTGTAACCCTTTAAGGACCTTGTAACCTTTATTTTGTGGCAATAAAATACCCCAGATAATGGGGTTTCTAAAAAAAAAAAAAAAACCATAGGCATAGAAGGGAACATGAAAAAAGTATTCATGTTTTCATGAAGGCTTTTTCTCCAGGCTGCAGATTCAAGCCACATATTTTGAAATTTATTGCTCACTATTTTCAAGAAAAGGGTGATATAAAAATGACAGATTAAAAATAAATTAAACGCTAGTGTATGTAGTAGTTTCATCTTTCAAGTGAATGATATAGTCGATAATTATCAGTAGTAGCATTATAAAACATATAAAATTAGAAAAATGCATTGTAATAACGTATGAAAAGTAAAATTAGCAAAGCACTCAAACTTCTTAAGAGAGAAGTAAACGATTGGAGCTAAGGAAAGCTAGAAATAAGAGCAAATAAAATGCAGGAAATTTGTGAGTGCAGATCATGTAACGCACAATGCACGTGATATTAATTGCCATCTTTTAGATATTACCTTGATTCCAAAGTCAGAATAACAAATACAAAACTACCTTATTATTTTCTTAATGTTAACACACTTAAGTTGCTTCAACTTGCGAACTTGATCTGGCAGTAAAGCTGGAAGAATTACGTAAGACAAATTTTAGAAATTTTCAAAATATATCCTAACACAAAGAATCAACAAAAAAAAACCTTCCTATAATTCATCATCAGAAAAATCCATTCAAATAATAGGTACCAAGAAAATGAAATTTAGTTAGAAGTGTTTCACTAAGGCTAATTTGGGATTGAAGTGAAGGAAATCAAATGAAATCAAAATAAGTTATAAGCTGATTATGAATCTTTATCATTGATTTGAATTTTTCAACATTTATTAAATCTTTTCACTCAAGCAAATCCCTTTCATTTTTTCATTTTTTCCTCCCAGAGACAACAATCAATTTCTATTTCTCCTTCTATATGGTTATGAGTGACCATCATTGATTTGGTGTTATTCTTTAGAAAGTATTTTATTGCTATTGTATTTTTTCCTTCACAGTAGATTAGACGGTATCTCACCAAAATCACCGCAGCCCCTTTGATTTTGTGCTTACTAGAACATAAAATTTCCACGATTTTGTTCTTATGGAAGATTTAATGGCCTATGGAATACAGTGTAGACCTTGTGCCTTAACCTATAGATACTAGCAAACAGCAATGATGCAACAAACACTAGTAACAAGGTACTTACGCCGCTAGGCAACACCAAACCAAACCCCACACGTGATGAAGATAACCACATGGAGGAAGCTAAGAAAATGAGAAAATATTTACCATTAGTTCTAAATTGGTTTTCAAGAATTACAAGTCTTTAGATGAGCACTTAGTAGAGAATGTTTTAATCCACTCTAAACAAACTTTTTTAAAGGAAATAAAATTACAAAAAACCAATTACAAGTCTTTATTTTTTGTGATCATTAGCCTTTAAGGATCCATCTCAGAACAATTTATGGAGTTGATTGATCCCACAAAGAAAAACACATATTTGAAGGACAAGCATTGACATCATCTAAAGCCGAAAGCAATATTACTTGTTTTACCCCTCCTTAATGAGTTTCTAATGTTTTCCCACAACCAAAACATAACCCTACAGACTATATCAATACACCAAAATTATTGCATCATCTTCAATTGAGATGGTGTCAAAATCAGAACTTTTTCCAAATAATGAAAACCATGGGGAAGTGGCCCAACAACCCCATTCTAACCTCCAAAGTTCCAATACATACAAAAAAATTTCATACCTGCAACATAGTCATATTTATTCTGAATCTAATCAACTCACTAGGTTTTCCATAATAAAATTTCATGTCCCCAGAGTGCTCCATAAGTGAAAAAAGAAGAAAACACCTTGGGAGGAGTTGTTGAAATAAGGCATAATTCTTTTAATTTTCCTCTTCGACCATCCCTTCTCAACACTTTGATGATTTGCATATTTTCAACAAAATGAAAAAAATCTGTTGTCAATTTTCTTTTATGTTTTCATGAATTTAAGTTGTTTCCATTTCAACAATAGCTTCCACAATAGTAAATTACTCAGAGTGAAAATTTCCTGTTTCATACTTTTTTATGACATCATTCTAGTGCACAAGTTGATGCTAAGACTATGCAGTAGAGACATTCTTAATCATTATAAGAATTGAATATAAATATTTTATTTGACCATGACATTCAGAAGAACAAAATTTCTTGATAGAAATTCACGTTTAACTACTTAACAGAAAAAGTGTGGTTTGATCTAGCAGAATCCTTGAGCAACAAAAAATACCAAAGCAATCAAATTTCATCTTCCACAGAAAGCAAAATAATGCAGCATAATCTATTATCAATGAGTGGATGCCAAAAATTGAAGAGATTTTCCTTGGCATCTCATTAAGCACTCGAAAGAGAAGAATATTTTAAGATGCTATCTATCACCAGATTATTACTCTTGTCTATGACATTGAACTCTTTAATTTATGACAACTATAAATTAAGAAGGTTAGCATTTTACTCTTGTGTACCTCATTTCCTACAAGCACCAGCTTGAAACTGTAATAAACAACACAAAGGCATGAAACTATCAACTGTTATGGGGAAATCAGTTACGTTTGGAGAAACATGATAAATCAGTAACAACATGATCAAAAATAGAGTACATGCTGTGGCTATGTCAACGCTTGTATGGTTCATCAAATCAACACTAACATTTAAATACAATACTATATTCCCATCACCACAAGTCTCTTTGAATCACAATTGAGACACTCATAGCTTGAGAATTACTCTACCATGGTATTATATTGATAATGTTACACAAAATACTAAAATTAAACTTTAAAGGTAAATCAAACAAATAAGCATATAAACCATTTCCCTAAATAAGCAATACCTTCATATTTACACAAAATACTACTATGGAGGGAATCAATTCCGATAAAATATTCTTTCGTTAATCAAACAAGACTGAACACAACAATTTCTTAAAAAGGAATGAGCACTAAGCTAGAAAAGAAACAGGCCAAAGCTGGTCTGTAGAAGCTAACAAATACTTTACAAATGTTGAAATATAACACTATCTAAGGCATCTGTAATTTGCTCTTCATCTCCTCAGCTCCTTCTCCATCCTGTGTCTCAACTTCTATGGTATGTTGACTTGTTTCTACCATTGAGTAGCCCAATCAATGTTTGAATGCTGGTGGAACAAATGATTGGTCGTTGTCGATAATGTTGAACTCAATGTCATGGTGTGATGGGTGACGACATATATAATTATACAAAGCCATTATAGCTGTAACTATTTTAACCTATTTCTTGAAGGAGTACGCAGGCATATCACGTAGAATAACTCATTTCTTCTTCCATACTCTGAAGGCTAGCTCAATTACACCACACAATGATGAGTGTCGTTTATTAAATAATTCTTTCCTGCCCTTTGTGACTTGACTGCTCTTTTCAAAATCAAAAATATGATATTTTATTTCTGGAAAAGGCTTCAAGAACCCTCATTGCATTGGATAACAAGCATCAACAACGGATATTTTCATGGTTAAATTTATAATTAAAAGCTGTAAAAAAATATCATTCTTTGTACTCAATGGATGATTCATTCCGTAATACTTGGAAGAGATAATGAGAAGTTGTTTTCTACGTCGTATAGTATTATTGAATATGTGACTATCATGTGCACTTCCTTCCCATCCAGCCATTAAAAAAGTGAAACACATATTAAAATTACATACTGTCATCACATTCTGTGTAGGTGCGCTACATCGACCAATATAAGCGACTTTTTCAGTTGATGCCACACGGGCATCGACATGTGTTATGTCAATTGCTTCAATACAATCCTACAATAGAATTTGTTGTGAACTTAGGTGATAATCAGAAATGATTATTTTCAAATAAACTTACAAATGAAGTATACCTTGAAATATGGCATGTATCGGCAATCATGTAGAATCTCATCAAGTATATTCTGGAAAGTTGAATCTACCGGCTTTATAACTTTAGTTGATAAACATACCAAAGCATCAAGGCCAATAGAGAAGTAGCTGCTTATGGTTTCAGATGAGTGCTGAAATCGCTCGCTAGCCGTACTGATAGAATCATTATGCGATAAAATATATAGTGTTATGGTCAAAACTTCTCTGGTTATAGTTCTAGAAGATCCACAAAGTTCATGTAAATTTTCTAATTCTTGTAGCAGGTCAATGAAAATAACTTGTGACATACGAAACATGTTATGAAATCTCCCTAGGTGCCCTACTAGTAACTCATTGATCCATTTTTCACCAATAAATCTGGAAGTCATACATGGAGTATTGCAAACATAAGTCTCATAGTACTCATGTATTAAGCATACTCAAGAATGATCATAGGTTGATGGTCATCACTATCCATAACTACAACTAATGAAAAAAATATATACGTCATTATATTAACCATTATAGATTAAGCTACTAAACAAAATTCCCATAGTAATATATATATCAAACCGATATCATATAATTTATAAAGATGTTCATCATATAACAGAAACAAGTGCATCAAGTAAAAAATAGCAAACTCTCCACTACCAGATCACGGAAAAGTTTAAATTTTGAAAAATCAAAAAACATCTTTTACTAAAGGCAACCTAGCTAAACATCATGCGTTTCAAAATGATAGCGTAGATAATGAACTCTCCGTTCGTGTCATAGCCATAAAGATATCTTGCTTGTTTGCATCTTCAAGCAACCTCATTGAATGCGATAAAGTGAAATATTTTCAAAAATTTCAGTTTGATCTAAAATTGTGATCGCCGAAAAGTGATGGATTACAGGTTTTATTCGCAGACTAGAAGTGCATAACTAACTCGATATTTGATGTCGAGAAATTCAGCATCTCCTTTTTTTTTTTTGTGATCTCTCAGAGCTGTAGGTGGTGAACGCCTAGCATGACTAGATTCGATGTGAGAATCTGTGACATGTGACAATTCATTGTCTGAATCGTTTGAACCAAACCTGCTCAAAATAATTTTGTTCTTGCATAATATCGTCAGCTTCTTCATTTGGTATCCAAGAATGGGCACCTGTGGCAACCATACTACTGAACATGAGATCTAATTTATCTTCAATTTCAAGGTCTAAGCCGTAATATCTAAATTTCTTAGCATTTGGTAATATCGCAAGTACATGCAATTATGTTCAGATGTTATGTTCATATGAACTCTTTGTGAAGTTATTAGAATTGACAAGTATGTATACTAAAGTTACCAGTATCTTTTCTCACCACCAATCGTCTGATGTGTCAATCATCTTCTTTGTTGGATCCCATCCTAAATCAATTGATTCTTGTTTCAACTCTTTCCACAATTTCCAATCCTTCTTCAACTGATCCCATTTATTTTTAAGTTGTCTTCTGTTGTATTCCCTTATAGTTCTCTCCTTAAAATTTTTGGTTAAATTATTCCAACTCTCTTTATTAAAATAGGTCATCAGTCTATTACCCAAGTCTATCTCCTTCAGACAAAGATCACAAAGTATTATTTTCACATCTCTCTCCCAAGTAGCACTGGCTCCACCCTCTTGGGTTTCCCATATAAAGCTTCTATCATTATCACACGGCGATGAAACCCGGAGATGAATCAAACAATGGGGATTGCAATTATTTAATTTGGTTAGGCAATGCTAAAGATATAGCATAACTTATAGTGAATAAACCATAAGTTCTTTAAAACTTGATCAACATCATATTGCATGTGTACTAAGTGAATGCAATTTTTATCGAACTATAATGTAACAAAGTATCTTAGTTATTGTTCATAATCTTTTTTCAAGTTCCTAATATCGTATCATATAGCTATGACGAAAATATGAAACAATACATATTTTGACTCAAAATAAGATTCTAGATCTGATGAAAGTAAAATCAAAGCTTGAGATAAACCATATAGAAAGATACGTTGTATTAAATCTTGAATTTGATTATTCTTATTTAATGTTTAATACTTAATTAAATCAAACCATTCAAACATGCCTTTATGTAAGTAAAAGGAAGCAAATAAGAATCATATAATAAACTAAAGAGAAACTGAAAGAACAAGAAGGAGAACTAGTAAAATCCTTGATTTAAAATGACAATGGTAAAATCCTCTTAAAAGAATTTGATTTCTCTAACACCGATGCTGTGATTTAAAATTATAATACTTGTGTTAGCTACTATTTAATTTACCATCAATCTAATATTTCACAAAAAACATAAATTAAAATTAATTTTTATTTCCTATGAGATGGCAGGTTAGCGAATAATTTTACCACTTTTTTTTTTTTAAAACTAACAACTCGTTGATGTGCGTATGAAGATCTTATAATCTCTTCAATCTTTCATATTATAAAACAAGTTAGCAGCTCATTGATATATATCCTCAATATAAAGAATATTAACATAAGACAAAATATATAGAAAAATTGTCTTACACATAGCTAATGGTATTAACTTCCCTCTTCAGGACATTGTGTTTCTTCTTAAAACATTAGTTCAAGAAAACTTTTAAATTAAGGTTAAAGTCATCGTAATCATCAATCGGATGCTTAGCTTCAAAGTTAATAAAATTACTATACATAATACATAATTTCTCACAATAAAACAGTCATCAAGAAACATATAGACAGGGGCTGAAGTAGCCTTAGCTCCTAAGAGGGACAAAGAAGCTCTCCTTACTACTACTCTTATTGCAGTAGCTCTTATCACAATAACTGTTGATAATATCAAAACTTTTAACATGCAAACTGCATATGAACTTCTATTGCTCTCATCACAACAACATATAAAAATTTCAGTGCTGAATAAAATTAAAAATCTTAGAGCATAGTGAAAAAGCAAAAAAAAAACATAATAATTAGAATCCAAGAGTAATATTGATGATTATTAGTTTTAGCATAAATAATTACATCAACAATAAAATAGCTATTTTAAACATATGAAAAGTATACCATAGCTACAATAATGACTCCAATAAAAAATTTTGAAATTGGTTGGCCTCAAATTTAATTTTTGGTATCTCATCCTGATAGCTGATTAACATAATATGTTATGTATCGATGATTCAACTTCATCCACCTAATTGAAATTTTTTTGATCGATTATGTGGGCATTGAAAACATTTTATTCCATAATTTTATTCTCTTTAATAAGTAGGTAGAATGCATTGTAAGTTGCATCGACAACTGTTTTGGAACCAAAATATTATAAAATCAACACTTTGACTAAAAAAGATTAGTAAAAAATATATAACAAAAAAAATCAACACTCATAGAGCACCAAATGCTCAAAAGAGAAATCAAATAAGACGACCTTCAAAGATCCGTCGGAAATCGGAGAAGATGCTTACGGAATATGATGCTTACCTTCACAAATGACTGAAGACGGCAAAAGAGAGGTCGGAAACGGAAGGAAGAGATAGAAGTCCTTGACTCTCAGATCAGTCGATGCCCTGGTAAAGAGAAGGAGGAGATCGCGAGATCAAGCGGAGAGAGAAAGACCCGCACGGAGAAACGTTCTTGTCACGAGGGTAGTTTAGATAAACTTTTTCACTGCGGGTTCCAGACGAGTGTCACAAACGAGCCCTAAAATTACTATTAGTTGGCATATATATAATATATAAAATGAAACCTAATGTCTGTAATAAAATTAAATTGAATTAAATTATGTTAATTAATGATAAACTACTTTATAAACTTTTGTTATTATTAATGAAATTCAGTTGTTATTCCATACTCATCATGCTTTGCCCACCTGTCATGGCCATGTTTGTTCTACTAAAAGCAAAACAAAATAAATGACCCAAACACTATTATGTTTCTCGTCGGTTCTAAAGAAGAAAACGCCAATTCTTCTCCCAATTTTTCATTTTCTCTTTTTTGGTTCTTTCAGATCTTCGGCAAAAAAAGCTTGGCAGCATTTTCACCTCCAACTCTTCTTCACATCGCCGACTAAGATTCGCTGTAAGCCTTAATATTTACTCCATTTCTTCATCTTCATCTCTCGACACTCTCTTCCATTCCTCTCCGTTCTCTCTGATTTTCTCTCAGCCGAATCCTCATTCTTGAATTACTTTTCCATTCCATCAAATCTCAAGCTTATTCCTTCGTGGGCCACCACAACCCAGATTTTCTCAGTTTTCCCTCAAGCGGTTGTACAGACGCTTCTCCTAGTTGTTGTCCAGGTTACCACCTCCTTCTCCGTTTCCTTTATAGTCGGATTCGCAGCAGCCAGATTCCTTCTAGCTAAGTAATAAATTTTGATCAAAATTGTTCAATCATGTAAACGCATTATACAATAATATTTAAATGCATATGAACAATTTCAATATAATGATCTATACATATATGTGAAGCAACCTTCATCCCATTTTGAGCGTACTCTATATGTGATAGGTTAAATGCACTAAATATGTGCTAAGAGTTGAAAATGAGATTTGCACATATTTTAGGAGCTTACTTCGATACAAAAATAACTGATTTCATATCAATAATAATATTCTAATTTATGAATTTTATTAATTAGAAAAAATCGTCTGAACTAAAAAAGAATGCATGTGCTCGGACTAAGAAATTCAGAATACAATTCTATTGTCAAAATACTAGTAATTTAGTAGAATAAATAAAAATATAAATTACTCTAATTTAAATAAAATTATTTAAATTATCAAATATCCGCATAAGTCACGATAGTATTGAATGTTTAAATTCGGATAATGACGACGGATTAAAACTAATTTAAACTTAATTTATATTATGAATTATGCAAATATTTTGATAGAAAGATAATCATTGTGAAAGTTTGAGAATATTTTAGAATTTAATATTCTAAATAAATACTTCTCTATGTATTTTAATAAGTCAACATTCATGGCAAGAAAGTTGAGTCCTATTTTGAGCAGCCAAATCCTCCTCCTCATAGGGACTGGAGTCGATAACGCTGAATTTTTTTAATAGAAAATTAAGTGATTAATCTTAGTAAGGATTTATAGAAAAATTAATATAAATAACTCCACAAGTTGATCATTTAAACTTACTCTTGCTACTTGAGTAAAGTCTTTATTAGTCTTAATGTGTATATTTCATATTTAGAAATACAAACATTCAACTTCAAAAATCAAAATGCATAATTATAAGTCTCAATGTTTTGGTCTGAACCTCCTCTTATAGAGTAGAAGCGGCAAAATCGATATGATATAATACATTATCAAAGTCGAATTTACTCCTCTACTAGTGAAAAGTAGAGTTGAGTCCCAACACTAGACATTGATGAATATCAAGAAGTTGTTTATTATTATTAATATTATTGAATCTTCAAAGTTAAATCAAGTTCCTATCGACCATCAAATATTCAAGAAAATTCCAATAAAAATAAAAATAAATGGGTAAATGAAATTTATTAATTAAAAATCTAAATAAAAATCCATTCATCCATCTTTCACATTTATTTGTTGAGGGTGACAATTTAAGAAATTTTTTAGCTCATAAAGGAGCCAATATCATATTAAGTATACTACATCCACACTCAAAATATTCTATACACCAATAAAGTAAATGTCCTCGTAGTTTTAGAGCCCACATATAAAGGTACAACTGAGTCCTCCGGTCGGGTAGTTTGACCAGTAGGCTCTACTATATTACAATCACAACTATAGTAGTATGTTCCTCAACGGTTTCTACCCCTTTAAGTTATGAATTATATGGTATACCAAATATGGCACAAAGCTTTCTATAGCTAGGGTGGACTTAAAATTGTTCCTTTAGACAAATATCAATTATATTCTACAAAGTTTCCCTGGACGATGCAACCCATGGCTACTAACAATAATCTTTCAATTAGGTTGGGTCGATCACCTCCTTTGACTAAGTGGACTTGGGATCATGACAGCTCGGGATGACGAAATCATAGGATCTTGACCAAGCGCATCATCATTTCATCAACCATATGCTCCAAGCATTAAAAATGATGAATTTAATTAAATTTCAAATATGAATTATTGCTACTATATACTAAGCAATTAACGACCTATGACTAGCCTTAATCAAACCAATTAGGGAGGGGTAATTAATCATAAATGCTTGCGCCTATAAGAAACCTAGAACCATATCTAAAGTCCTCACCAAATTGAGGCAAAATCTTTGGATAGTGCCTTATTTATCCACTATAAATAATTATATATCTTCTAAAAATTTTATTCATCTCTAAATCTAAACTATCTTTCAATTGAGAGGCCGGGTGCAAATTTTTGGAGCCCATAGGCAGTCGACAGTTCAACTCATGGCTCAAGGAAGCATCTGTATTCTTCGAAAACAAATGTGTTTTGGACTATGATGAAGCTATTCTTGAAACAAAAAATGTCCTACATTTTTGACTTTTGGGCTTCTACATTTTCTCCTATGTCCATTTAAAGTCTATCACATTTGGTAGTAACATTACTAGACTAAAGCAACAAATGATATGGAATTGCTTCCATCTTGAAGAGCTTTATGGGCTATATAGCCTCACCTCTCTGCAACACATATATATATATATAACCTGTCTAAACTTTTGGTATTTGTGCCCAAAAGCCTTCAATCTTTTCATAAGCGTATTTCAATTGGCGATAAGAAAACCATGGACACTGAAGATAACAATGAAGAAAACCTGATGCACAATGATGCTTGGCCCTCTTCAAGTTCCTCAATCTGTTTCTTGGAAATAAGCAAATGCCCTAAGCTCTATCTTGACGACGAATTGCTGCAATATATGGAATTCCAAGTCGAAATCCATGCATGCCCACAACTACAAGAATGGTGTCAAAAAAATCTTGTTGCTTATTTTTTTACCATTTTTAACAACATTTAACTCTGTTAAAAAGACTCAATTTTTTACAAAAGATAGTTAATAAGATTTAGAAGGAACTTTTTATGCGTCATTTATGGAATCTTGTAGGACTAAGTAAAAAAAAACAAATGAGATGCCAAATATACCATCCTCGATAAACCTGAGCTGTTGCATATGTCTCACCTGAAACCATCTTATTGGCATCACAAGCTCTTGTTGGATACATAACTGTGGAGCTTAGCTGTCAAATTCATCGCCCTACTTATCATTATTATTGTCCTTTTTAGATCTGCTAAACTGAATGAATTTGTAGTTAAAACTTTTAAGTTGAATTATAAATGTATGACGAACTAAGGTATTTATCAGCCCATCCCATCACGCTATTACTGGAAGAAATCATTTGAGATCAATTGTTTTTTTTATATTTATATTTATGCACCTTTAAAAATGCAGTCAATTTTTGAATCAGCGATGTGACGAAATCTTAGATGGGCTCCAAGCTATTCTTTTAGCATATTAAAATTAAAATAAAAAATATATATGAATTAAAGCCTATTCAATAATTCAATAAATTTTGAATTAGCAATGTGGCATAACAATAATTTATTATCCTAAATTAATTATGATTTATTAGTGAAGTGGAGTAAGTGAGAAGAAGGAAGAAAATAATATTTCATTAATTAAAAAAGTTATCCTATTTCACAATCTTTTAGATCTCCTCTTTCTCTCAACTCTCTCTCTCTCTCAAGAGGTTATTTGGTTCGACGTTTTGAAAATAAATATATTTTAGAATTTGAAATAAATTTAATATAGTTTATTATATTTATGTATATATCTTATATTTATATTTTTTTATATGTAAATTTTAACATTTACATTCTTAACACTCAAACTTTATAAAAATTTTCATGTATAGGTAAAGTGTTAAATTTTAATTCTTAGATATCTAAATGCATATGAATTGTGTGACATGCATGTAAATCTTGAGTTTTTTTTAATGTTTGTGACTCTTAATCTTTATGTTATTTGATGAAATTTAAGGATATTATTTTGATAAAACTAAATATATTTACTTGCAAATATTTTTAGTACTCTAATTTTCCAAAATATATTAAATAAATTGATGAAATAAGTAATTTATTTAAAAATCTAATTTTTTAATAAAAGTAAAATGAAATTATAATTGTTTAATTCATTTATATTTATTTAAGTTGCATAATTATTTTATAATTATTTTAATTTTTAAGATATACTATTCTAATTTTGTGTTTAATGAGTGTATAATAGATATATTTTGTCTTTAATATTTATGTATTATTGCATGCGAATATTTAATTTCTTGAAAGAGAGGTAAATTTTAATGGGTTTATTATTTAGCACCTATAATAAATTATGAATGTTTTTTCTTATATATTATTATTATTATTTTTAATAATGAGAAAAAAATTATAAAGAAAAAAATAAATTCTAAAATTTAAGAGTATTTAATTGATGCCTAATTTTAATTAATTTTGCTCGTTCTAAGTTGAACTGGACCGTAGTATAGTATTTCTATGTATTGACTAAAAGTCAACATTCAAAAGAGAATTTAAATTTTTTTTAAATTTTGATTAAATGTATAAAAATAAAAAATTTAAATTAAAATAAGAATATTTAATTTTATGCTTCAAAATTTTAAATTAGAACTATATTTAAAATATTTAATACTAAAATATCTCAAAATTAAAATATTATATATTAAGTTTATTCACATCATAATTTTATCCTCATCTATGCCTATGAAAATAATTTATTTTTTGAATTAATTTTGATTTATTTGCTAAGACGAGGAAGTGAGAAGAAGAAAATAATATTCTATTAATAAAATAAATTATCCTGATATTCTATTAACATATATAATATAATTTTATAATATCATATTTAATGCATCTCTATATCTTATATTTTTAATAATATGCATATGTTGTGTTCATATTGATGAATCATAGCAAGTCATTTTTAATCATTTGATAACAAGGTAACCTAGCACAATATTTTTACATATTACAGTCAAATTATGATTGTTTTTGTATTATTATTCTTATTATTCTTTTTTGTACTATTATTATTATTATTTAAATAATGAGCTAAAAAATCATAATAAAAGATAATTTAGTGCAAAGTATGCATCTCATAGCAATTTGGAAGGATTTAATAGTACTTAATTTTAATTAGCTTGGCTCATTCTAAGTCAAACATGACTGACTCTAGTTGGTAGCTTAGATGTTAAGAAAAAAAAGTATATTTAAAGCTTTAATTAAAGAAAAACACTTGATGTAAGGGGTTGTTTGATTGACTGAAAAAGGAATGCAATGTAAAAATAATGTAGTGTAAAGTGAATACAGTGAATTTGAATACTTTACAACTGTTTCGTTGTATGTAAAGTAAATATATGAAAACAATATTTTTTTGTTTAGTTGGATATATATAAAATAAAGTAAATGCATGTACTCTGAATAGTATTGTATGTGTAGAGTAATTAATTTTTTTCTCATTAATTGAATTAATAAATTAAATATTTATTAAAATTTAAATAAATTATAAATAAAATTTTAGTACTTGGTTAAAAAAATTGATTATGATATATTTATTTTAGAATTATATATATATATATATATATATAAAAGCATAAAAGTATTATTTTTGATTTGTTGATTAACTTTGTAACTTGAACACTAAAATAAATAAATCATAATTATTTTATTTGTCTAAATAAAAATTATATCATTTGAGTTAATATTAATAAATTAATTGAGTCATATTGATAGATTTTGAAAGTGATTTCAAAGATTTGTTTTTCAGAAAATAATAATATAGTAATATAAAAGTGAAAGGGGTTTAATTAAATTATTATTTTTTAATAATAAAAAATTAATGATATGATTGATAAAAAATATATTTTTGTAATACTTTTCTATGTTTTAAAAAGTATATTTTATTTTAAGAAAAAGTATATTAAAATATTTATTGCATGCATGTTGTGAAACATCATTTTTCTTGTGTAGTGATAAATATAATGACTAGAAAAGATGATGCAAAACATTAATAATTGGTTGACTATTTGTAATGCAGATAGAAGGCTAATCACTCAAGAAAAACACTTTTGAGAATCTCAACCATCTTTATAGTATGTTAGGGATTTCATTTATCATGATGTAGATTGATATATATTCAATCAGATTTCTCCTAACATTGTGTTAGGGTTTATTTAAATCTCAGTTTTACTTCCTATCAACACAAGCATTCATAGTTAATTACCACTCTTACCATAGTAAGAGAGCACTCTCGATTAAGGTTAAAAATAAATATATCTCTGATATGAATCGATGTCTAATAATGTGGTGTGGATGATTGTTTAAAGAAACAAGGTGAGTAGCTCCGATTAAGATCTCATGGTTCTATCATCCCGAGACTATCCAGTCTACTAACATCAAAGGACTATTAGCCATAATGTCCAAGGAGATTGATTAGCAACCTGAGTTGCCTCGTTTCAAATATCCCAAGTAGACTAGATTTATTATGTAGGTAGTATGGTACAAGTATTTATTGAATTAAAACTAAACTTAATTTATAAAATTATCGAATAATTCAATAAAGTCTGCATTGCAGATATTGTAGGGCTTGCATGCATTAGAATGTCGTTGGGGTGTTTGCATGGCATACATATGGATTGGACTTGCATCTATTTAGAATGCCTTGTAGATTTAGGATGTTTGCATAATGAATGAAAAAATTGAACTTACATCACTTTGGAATGTTAGATAGATGTTTGTGTAGCGAACCAAAAGATTAGACTTGCATCCCTTTGAAATATCAGATAAATGTTCACATAGTGAACAAAAAGATTGGACTTACATCTCTTTAGAATATCATATAGATGTTTGTGTAGTAAACAAAAAGAGTAGACTTAATTCCCTTTGTAATGCCATGTAGATTTAGGATTTTCGCATAGCGAACGAAATTTTTTCTTAGGTTTTTTATTTCTAGTGGATAGTGTCGGGGCACCTTAGAAGAAGTGCTACAACACTAGGGGTCAGTGCCATGGTACTGGGAAGTTATCCTTTTAATGCCTAGCGTTTAACACCTCGACACTAAGAAGTTAGTGCCCTTGCACCATTAGGCATAAATATATGTCTCAAAACCAAAGAAAGCAGCACTTAGGTGTTAAAGAAGTGGTATCGTGGTGCAGCTAAAGTGCATCGACGCTATCTAGATAGTGTTAAAGCATCGTGAAGCGGAGCACCAAGGGTCCAAATTCCCGAGAGCTCAACGCCTCTACACTTGGTAGCAACGCGTTGGTGCTATGAGTCAAGAAATTTTTATGATAAATTTTTTTTTGTACAATTTGATGATTCTAACAAATTTGTGACAGTGTAATGGCTTAGTAATGCTAGGCTTTGAAAAAAAATTGTGCAATAAACACTCATCTCTTGTTCTAAATCTAAGATCAATAGAGAGAGAATATTCATCTCAGTCGGAATCAAGTTCAACGGTGGAGGTCTTTAAACTTTTTTAATATATGATTTAATAAATTAAATTTTGAGTTAATATTAATTTTAGCATAGTTTTATTTTGGCAATGCCCAATATTTTATAATGTTCAATGCGATTATGCTCTTCTCTCTTGCTCTGGATCTTAGATTGACGAAGGGAGAATCATCACTTAGCGTCAATCTAAGATCAACGATGAAAATTTTTAGAATTTTCCTATGGGGCAAGGAATCATGTAAAAGACCCTTTTTGTTTTGAAATTTATCTAAAATCAGTGAGGGCTTCGTTTCAATTGTATCACACGAGAAGAAGACTCTTTGTACGAGAGGAAGACTCTTCGTATGAGGGGGAGGGTCCGATTGAAGGAATGGTGATGATCGGAGGGAGTGTGTAGTGGAGAGTGAGAGTGTGTAGAGAGTAAGGAGTGGCTAGGATTTAGAGAGAAGGGAAAAAAATGAGAGTGGCTAGCCCTCTCTTCTTATAAGAGCCGATTCTCAACCGCTCCCGCTCTCCCTTTGGCGGTTATCGCTAATAGGGTGTTGGAGGGAGTGGTTAAGGCTTCTAGATTTTATAAACTTAGGGAGAGCGCTGCTAGTGCCTAGGTGTCAAGATTGCAGCACCACAATACTCCGAGTCAAGATGCTTTCATATATATTTTTTAAATTTGCAAACAAATGCATTATCATTTTATGGGTGGGCGTCAAATAATCATTTGTTGGTATGTTGGCATCAACTTTTGTCAATAAACAAACACTAATAACATTAGTGTCAGTCAATGATGGCAGCACTAAGTATTTAAATTATTATTAGTAGATGATAGACATCGATATCGGTCGATGGTTAGTGTATTGTACATTTAACAGTAGTGACGTTAAATATTGATATTAGTTAATGATTAATGGATTAGTGTCAAGTGTTAATGGGCAAAGCTCTAGAATTTCTAAAGTTTAACATTTTTTTTCAATAAAAATACTCATCCAAGTAACCCCTAGCATGTGGAAGCAATGCTTATAGATGCTTAAAAATTTCTAGAGTCAATCTCGAAAGTGACTCTAGAAATTTCTTATTATAATAGTTAAATGTTTAAAAATTGGAAAGTGAAAATTTGTATTTAATTTGATAAATTTTTTATTATATATGTGTACCTTTTATATATTAAACTAGTAATTTATCTTTGGAGATAGAAGATCAATCAAAATTGAATCAATTCTTAGTTATTATACAAGTTAATCAACCAGTGCAAATAAAATAAATAAATTTTGTCAGCCTATAACCAAATTCGATCAGAGTCATCGAAATAAAATTAATTTGTAGTAATCTTCAGCAAGAGGCATTTGAGGTCTAGTCGTTAATAGCTCAACGACGGCGTGGCACAATCGTAATTTGACCTAGCCGTTGTGGGGAGCTCAGATTATGCGACCGGTGCTAGCAAAAGCTCGGGTGTCACTTTCGGGGCCAACTGACGCAAGTCAAAAGCGCGGTGTTGCGGCGGTCATTTTGTTCACGACTTAGCGGTAAATCCGTCATTTAAGGTATTTTGAAAAGCTGGGCACTCGGCAAGCACACTAGTTGGCTAACCAGGCCTCAGCAGAGCACTCGGCAAGCACACTAGTTTCGCTCCTCTTCCGTTTATTTTCTTCTTTTTTTCGGGCTTGGCTCTCGTCCGTTACGTTCTCTGTCTCTCCTCTGCACGACGTCGAACACTTAGCGGGGGACGGCGGAAGTGTCTCTTCATAACAAACCTACAACAAATTCCCACTACGCAGCTGACGGTTACAGATTCTACACTACCTTCTGACAAACACGATCAAGGCATCACGGACGTTAGCTTACAACCACTTCTCCAAACAACGGTGATCCATACTGCTCAAGGAATATCATTCACGCTATAAATACATCTGTACAGTAGCATGCAGGAATTAGTGAATATACTACAAACTTATATCTACCTCTCTCGCTTCTCTCTGAGGATGAACCTGCTCTCTCCTTCTTACTAATTCTCTCCACTTCTACATGGTATCAGAGCTTGAAACTCCCACCGGAGATGTCAGAATCCTCCGCTCACTCAGACCGAACAAGGGACATACAACAAGAATGCTTCAGCAAACTTACTATCCCACCAGCCCCTCAAATTTCTCATCGCAACATGAAATCCGTGACAAATACCACCCTTACAGCCACCAATTATTCACTATGGAGCTCACAAATTCAGAAATTATTCAAAGCAAATGGATTCATTAGCTTCCTCGGGTACCACCCCATGTCCCTCTAGATACTCTCGACACAAATGGACAACCCCAACCCAATATCAATCATAGTATGTGGGAACTAATCGACCAAAATCTGTCCGCCGCTCTCTACTCCACCATCTCACCATCTATTCTCCCATATGTTCTCAACCTAGAAACCTGCTCGGATATTTGGACTACTCTAGCAAAAAGGTTGCAGTCACAAAATAGATCCAGAGTCATTCAACTTAAAAACGAACTTCACCACATATGCCTTGGCGACAAAACTATGACTCAATATCTAGTCGAGATCAAATCCCTGATCGACCAGATCACCGCAGCCGGATCCAACATGGACACCGAAGACATCATACTTTACACGTTGAACGGACTACCTCCCACATACCAGGCCTTCAAAACAGCGATCCGCACGAGATCAGATCCAATCAACGTCGACGATCTTTATTCCCTCCTCTGCAGTGAAGAAATTAACATCACCACGGAGCAAGAAAAAGAACTAGCACCATCTATCGCAGCTCTCCATCTCACCCGCGGCAAGCCCTGGAAAACACGTAACAACGGCTACAGCAAACGCAATAACAACTCCTCCTCACAACCAGAAAACAGCCGCTTCAAATCACGACCAAATTACCGTAACTCCGAAACGCCTCGCTGCCAAATCTGCAACAAACTTGGCCATTCCGCTCGTACCTGCTGGCACCGTGCGGATACCACAAACTACCCACCCAAAAATCACTCAGCCCTACAAACAGATATCTACCAACCTAACTCAGACTGGATACTAGACTCGGGCGCCTCTTCTCACCTTACCAACGACCTGGAGACATTACACAACCCAACCGAACACCTCGGGCAGCAATCCGTTACAGTTGGCAACGGACAAACAGTGCCCATTCTCCACCAGGGACAGGGAATTCTTCCGACCCCTCACCGTAAGCTCCTCCTAAACAAACTCTTTTATGTACCACACTTATCTCACAATCTCCTCTCCGTATCTAATCTTTCCGCTGATAACAACTGTTCTATTATATTCGACACTAACGGATTTCATATCAAGGATCGAACAACAAACCAACTTCTCCTAAAGGGTCGCTGCACTGACGGCCTCTACTCCATTCCTCGCAACACCACAGTTCAAGCACTCCATTCGGCAACAAATCCCTCACACCTATGGCACCAACGGCTAGGCCATCCAAATAATGACACCCTTCGACTCATCTCCAAACAAAACAGCCAGATCCGCATCAGTCCAACATCCTCCTCGTGCAACGCTTGTATCCAGTCCAAAAGCCACAAATTAGTTTTCGAAAAATCTACCTCTAGAACTAAACACCCTTTTGAATTAATTCACTCATGTATGGGGTCCATCCCCAACTCCATCATTACAAGGATACAAATACTATGTTACGTTCATAGATGACTATTCGAGATTCACTTGGTGTTTCCATTACAATATAAACAAGTACCATCTAAATTCCAGCAACTACACCAAATGATACAAACACAATCTTCCAAAAAATATCAAAATATTTCGATAATGGCGATAATTTTTCTATCCACTCAGATTAAACCTACTTCATTCATCATGGAATCATTCTACCAATGAAGTTGTCCCAATACCTCCCCCTGAACAAAATGGAGTCGCCGAAAGGAAACATAGACATATCATTGAACTAACACGGACTCTTTTACAAACGGCCCATCTCCCACTACAATTTTGGGCAGAAGCAGCACTCACCGCAGTCCACCTTATCAATCGACTCCCAACAAAAACACTCTCCTCATATCTCCTATCAAGCTCTTTTACAACAAAAGCCAACCTATACAAATCCAAAAGTATTTGCTCGACTTTCCTCTCCACCAGTCCGAACACCAACAAGTTATCACCAAAGGCTCTATGTATCTTTATCGTATTTCCACACAAAGGTACAAATGTTACAACCTGACACCAAACGCACTCGTTCCCCTGACATGTCATATTTCAAGAGACTTCTTCATCACTTACTAAATCAAGTAAAACAAAACTCCACCTGATACTCCACCATTACTAACACCAATACACAAACCCAACCTCAAACAAATAACACTACCTTCACAACATTCTCTCCCATCAATACAGCCCATCCAATCAACTACCACTCCACAAACACCACAACCAATCTCCACCACGTCTCAAGCTCCACCACTCAAACACCCAATGCAAACACGGCTTCAAACAAAGAATTGGAAACCTAAAATAATCCTAGATCTTCACCATCACATCCCAACCGAACCCACATGCTACTCTCAGGCCGTCAAACACGCTGAATGGCGCAAAGCAATGTCCGAAGAATTTCTTGCTCTCCAAAACAAGCTACCTGGTCACTTGTCCCACCACCTAACAATCATACAATAATCGGATGCAAGTGGACATATAAAATCAAACTCCACTCAAACGGCTCCATAGCCCGATACAAAGTAGTCGTAAGCTCAAGGATTCAAACAAGAATATGGGATCCATTACACCGAGACATTCAGTCCGGTAGCCAAAATGCCCACCATCCGTTTCCTGCTCACCATAGCACTCCATTCCCACTGGCCGGTTCAACAGCTCGACGTATCTAACGCATTCCTCCACGGCCCTCTCCATGACACCATCTATATGTCTCAACCCCCCGGTTTTCCCGACTCTCAATTTCCAAATCATGTATGCCTCCTCCAAAAGATGCTCGCCTCCCAAGACAATGGTATTCTACATTTACAGATCAACTCAAACATCACGGTTTTATCACCAGCACTGCAGACCCAGCTCTATTTCTATACACCGTGAACGAGGACCGGATATATCTTCTCCTGTACGTAGATGACATACTTATTACAGGAAATAACCCTACAGTTATATCTCACATTATTCAACAACTCCAAACTGCCGTAAACCTGAAGGACCTCGGCTCAGTTTCTACCTTCCTCGGGATCAAAATACACCACAAGGATGATAAGCTTCTCCTAACTCAATCAGACTACATCACCAAACTCATACACAGCGCCGGCATGACCTCATGCAAAAGTGCCCCAACACCAACCTCCCATCAAAAGACCACTACTCAACAGCAAAACGAAGCATTCCAGGGACAGAGCGGTTACTTCAATACCTTACAATCACTCGCATACGCTTCTAGAATCAACTGTCAACACATGCATAATCCACTCAATATACATCACCAACTACTCAAGCGAGTAATACGCTATCTTGGGAACCACACAATACGGACTCCCAATAACCATCGGGATTTCACTGATCTCTGATCTATTCAATCGAAGGCATCCACCGATCAGACTCTTCCCCTTCCTCGCTCCACACTCATTTATTGGAAAGTCCAAAACAACAAACCGTGAGCTTCGCTCCTCCACGGAAGCCGAGTACTTAGCAGCAGGAATACATAATATGGCCGCTAGCTCTCGAACTTGGAATACAAATGAAACATCCTACGCTATCTGCGACAACACCGCCATGGCAATCAAATCTATACTACATGCACGAACGAAACACATAGAAATCGACTACCACTTCGTTCGGGATCACATATCAGCAAATGCAGTCCAGATTCGACACATCTCCACGGAAGATCAAGTAGCAGACATTCTAACCAAACCACTTCCCACCCGTCGATTCATCACCCTACGCAGCAACCTCACCATCCAACTTCCGGATCATTCGGTTGAAGGGGGATCATAACAAACCTACAACAAATTCCCACTACGCAGCTGAGAGAAGACGGTTACAGATTCTGTACCCTCTCCCTCCTATCTTCTGACAAACACGATCAAGGCATCATGGACGTTAGCTTACAACCACTTCTCCAAACAACGGTGATCCATACTGCTCAAGGAATACCATTCATGCTATAAATACATCTGTACAGTAGCATGCAGGAATTAGTGAATATACTACAAACTTATATCTACCTCTCTCGCTTCTCTCTGAGGATGAACCTGCTCTCTCCTTCTTACTAATTCTCTCCAATTCTTTCGCCACCCTGCTCGCCGGTACCCGCTGTTTCCCGACTGGCGGAAGTAGAGGGAGAGCGAGCCGAACCGTCGATGGTTTGATGTTGTGAGGGGAATCGACGAAGGAGGGAGGGATTGATGGGAAGAGTGGGGTTTGGCGTTGCGGTGGGCTGTGCGGTGGTTTCTTGTGCGATCGCTGCTATACTGGTTGGTCGACGAGCGAGGAGCCGGCGGCGGTGGGGAAGAGCTGTCGAAGTGGTTCGGGAGTTCGAGGAGGGGTGCTCTACTTCGATCGGGCGGCTCAGACAGCTGGTCGATGTCATGGCCGTCGAGATGAACGCCGGGCTCGCATCGGAAGGTGGTAGCAGGCTCAAGATGCTTCTTACCTTCGTAGATAACCTTCCAGATGGGTATGTTAGTTTCTTTGGTTTCTCTTCCGCCTTATTCAGTCACCTTTTTCTCGAATATTTTTGAGATCCTTGAGTTGATGATCATTTAATGAAAGGTGGGGCCTTGAAGTGCTCGAGGTGCTAATTTTATGTGATTGGAAGTTTGTGCAGGTTCCTATCCAATAAATTGTTTTTATACTACTCATCGAACATTGTTTAATATATTTTATATCTGAAAAGTAGTGGTGAGGTTACAGTTTAGTAATTTATTGAGATATCTAAAGGCAACGATTGACAGCTTCGAAGTTTGACAATGCCCGAGCTTTCTTTCATTTTGGCTCATGCACTATTACATTGTGATGATTTTAGTTCATTTAGGTATTTATATTTGGTTTGTGTTTTATGTTGAATGGATTGGGATAGCATCTTTCACAAATGATATGTTTTCCAGTATGTAATATTTTTTTTTTTTTTTTTGGGTCAGCAAAGCGGAATGTATCATTTTTTGTTCATTTGGGGGTTCACATAGCTTATATTCCTCCATGGTAGCTGCATTTAGGGCTGATTAAGCTTTTTATTGTTCTTGTTTGGAAATCTTTATTTTAAAATTTTTTATTTGGCCATTTTCTACCATTTCTTAATTTATTGCTTTGATGATGTTTAATGTTCTACCATTACTTTGTTCATTTGGGGTTCACATAGCTTACATTCCTCCCGATTTTGCATTTGAGCTTTTTTTTATCTTGTTTGGAAGTCTTTATTTAAATTTTTTTTTTTGCCATTTTCTACCATTTCTTAATGGCATTGTTGCGCTTTGATGTTGCTAATGTTCTACCATTGCTATTCGCCCATAAGGTCGTAATCCATTTCTTAAAGGCTCGATCCATGGTCATGTCTCACCAAACAAGCTACATTCGAGCTAAATTGGTTTCTCTTACAATTTTTGTTAACTCTTACTTTTGATTTATCCTTTGCGTCATGACCGGTGCGTAGGTATCTTTAAGATGACTCAGTGAATGAAATTGTCCGAAGAAGATAAATCCAATTTTTTGATGTACTTCCTTGAGGAGCTAGATCCAAGTTGAGCTGATTGCTTTCTGCATCCCTATATGCCCGTTCTTATTTATTTTCATCAATGCTTGTGATGCCATATATTTTCATGAAATGCTATGCTTCTTTTCCTGCTTTGAATAACATGTTAAATTTATTGTTTTGGCTACTGGTTTGGTATTCTCTGGCTTCGTTTGTTTTTTTATGTTGAATGAAAAGGGCAATAAAAAAAATTTAAGTTTATTTTTTCTTATTTTGTTTTGAGGATTCAAGAACCTTCATCCTTTAGGGACACCTAGGTTAATTTGTCTAGAATAGACAATTTCTTTAATGTACTGTAATACATTTTTCTTTTATCTTGTTTTCATTATTATTTTTATTGTAATCTTGATATTGTCAGCACTCTACATTGTTTGTGTAATTTAGTATGTTGACAGTTGAAACAAAGGCAACTAAAAATTTGTTGTCTATCCATTATTATGGGTTTACCATAAATCAATCCCATTCCTCCGGTAAAGCCACATGATTTTGTATTTCTTTCTAATCTATAATTTTGTATTTGCTAGTTCAAAAAAAATCAGTTTTACACTTTTGTTGCTTCACTTGTTTATGCAGGAAAGAGGTCGGAACTTACTATTCTCTTGATCTTGGAGCCACCAGTCTTAGAGTATTGCGTGTTGAGCTTGGAGGAACTCACTCCAAGATTTTGACTCATCAGGTTGAAAGCCAGCCGATTTCCCCATATATAATGATGGGCACAGCAGAGGTGCTTGGACTGTACGTTCTTATTGAATTTTTGTTCTCATGAAACTAAGTATTTATGTGAAAAATATGTCCGACTACTTTTCATGCAGGAATTATTTGATTTTATTGCTACGACACTGCAAAATTTTGTAGGTAGAGTTGAAGGGTTCGAGCGTTCATCTGATTCAAGAAGGGAGCTTGGATTTACTTTTCCTTTTCCTGTTAGACAAATTTCAGTTTCTTCAGGCATCCTTATCAGATGGACAAAAGGATTTGCAATTGAAGATGCTGTAAGTAAAACTTGTATTGCACAATCGTTCAAGATTTTCATAGAAATTTGTCTTTGGTTTGCAATGCATTTTGTATTTGATAGTGAAGTCAGTTTTGTCACCATAGTTACTATTTGATGGCTTACCATGCTATAATACCATGGCAACCTTTGCTAATGAAGTACCTGCATCTAGAGGGTGTTTAAATTTTAGAGTTAAATTGTGATTTATTTGCTTGACAGTAGTTCTTTTTTCTAATATGTTGTGTGTTTTTTGAAAAAAATTGACATGTTAGAGTTTGAAATTATTTCATTGTTTAATTTTACTAATAAAGATCCTTGGGTAATTAATACGTATCCTGAATTAGTGAAATTAGTCATAGGGCAATGGTTGTTATGATTTGGAGATAAAGCTAACAGAAGCAACTCATCTTTGTGAGATGGGATAGTGCTCCCCAACCATTGACGTTTTAACCAACAAAGGTTTGTGTTTATTCTTTGGCAAAATTTCAAATGAAAGTAATGCTCATCAATTCATTGGATAACGGTGCAATTGATGACTTTGTATGATAAGCTTCTGGAGATTGGTATCAGTCATTTGAACTTGGGAAAGCTGACTTGGTTCTTTTCAAACCAAATATCTTTATTATAAGATGCCAACATTTTGAAAGTGAAATTTCTTTATGTAGCAGTCTCTTTGTGATCCATTCATCTATGCTTCTTATGAACAATCCTTTCCATACAATTTACTGGTCGATGCTTTATATGTACAAGTGCTATTGACCATTGATTGTAATATTTTTGGTTTGGGCTGAAGAGCAGTCTATTATAACAATCATTTTGTGCAAGACGAGCCTCCATCTCTTTGGGAATGAATTATGTGGCAAATGAAAACTAGGTTAATTATATGTTTGAATTTCTTTCATTTGTTTGGATAGATTGCATTGGAGCACTGTATCTAATTGCTTCGATGTTATTGGTTAATTTATGCATTATAACTGAAAAGAATTGGAAGCTTACCATCCATTTACTTGATATATATGCACTTACCAAAAAGGGACATACTAGGTTTAGAAGTTTTGTAATCATTATGATCTCCAAAATCATAATTTTTTCTGATCTTCTTTATTTAGTTGATTAACTTTGTATTGTTTTCCTTTATGTTTGTCTGAAGAAATATCCATCAAGTTAACTTAGTAAAGCTTATCTTCACATTTGCCACTCATGCTTTCTAGCAAGCTGCATCTTTTGATTTTTTCTATAATGAGATTTGTAGTCCAAAATGAATATTTTTTCTTTTTTTTTTCTTTTTATTTGTTTTGTATGCATGCTTATTGTGTTGAGCATTACTGATAAAATCAATTTAATAGGCTTGTATATTTGTGGTAAATGGTTTTATTGTTATACATCTACAAAGGAAGAAACTTACATTTAGCTTGGAATGTAGATTGGAAAAGATGTTGCTCGATGTTTAGAAGAAGCAATGAGCAGAAGGGGACTAAACATGCACGTTTCAGCACTGGTATGTTAGTTAAATGTTTCATTGCATTTATGGCTTTCTTTCAAAATAGAAAATAAAAAATAAAGTGATCTTAAACAATCTCTTAGTAAATATATCTATCCATGAATAGTAGTTATCATCTTTCATATCACCACGTTTTAAATGAAGTGACAATCAATCTTAATGTAGTTTGTGCTTTTATGGAAACATGAATAGTACCTCATAGCATTTCTTATGAATAGAAATTGGTACAAAGACAAGGAAAAATACTAAAAGTCAAAAGAAAAGATGATATATATATATATATATATATATATATATATATATATATATATATATATATATATATATATATATATATATATATATATATATATATATATATATATAAGATTGAATTTGATGGTTACAACATTTTTATCTAGCTTTATTAGATGAAAGAATTTTTGTAGGCAGTAGGCAGATGCTTGGACTATTTGGATTTTGTGGATGGTATTATTGCAAGAGAATGAGATCGTGGTGCACACTCATGTAAAGGTAGAGATGGGTAGGTATGAATGTTTTGATGGATGAGGAATAGGTGGAGAGGATGGTTCAAAAGGTGAAGAAAATTAGAGAGAGTGAAATGTAACATATGTTGAAGTTTATAAATGTTTGATAATCAAGTCATAAAATTGATAGCTTTTTGGGAATTAGAGTTTCCTAGAGCTACATTGAATTGTCATAGGATCCAATCCAAAAGTGGTGTACAAAGCATACATTGCCAAAAACTCTAAGTGAATAGGAGGTAAGATTACCAAGGATGGTAGATGAGATATGATTAATAAGTTAGCATGCCACATTGCATTGTGTCACAGCCCCACCTAATGTTCCTCGAAGGGAATCACAAAACCCAATAGGGTTGGGTGAGTTAATAATTTTAGAAATAATTTCAATAAGTAAAAGCATGATTTGTAAAAAATTTTGCACAAATTAGATCATGAAAACATCTAAATCCAATCATGCTTACTTAGTTTATTCATCAAAATATAAATAAATTTTAATTGTTATAATAACTCATCCAAATAATAAATTACTATTGAATCAACTATATAATCACCTTCCAATAATATACCTAAAACATATGCTAAGAAAGTCTTCTTTAAATGAAGCAATTAAAAAAAAAGTTATAAAATAATAAGTGTGTATTTATAAGAAACAAATTTAGTAGGCAAAATCTATTGGTTAATGTTTAAATGAGAGGCATATGACATAAATATAATTAATGAAAGAATAAATGGTGATAATGTCACCTAGTTATAGACAATGTATAAAATACATAATATTTAGTATGTCAATCATTTAATAGTGCTTATTATGAAGTGTAGTTCATAAAAATTCATATACAAATTGATGAACATTGCGTTAAATTGTCAAAACATCCACTTGCATGCATAATGTCTTTATACATTCATAAATTACTCATAAATGTCATTAATATAATACCTATATTTTTTTCTTCTTATTCATAATAAGTCAACTAGGATACCTTATATCAGAAAGGTTTTACTACAACAACAACAATAACAACAACAAGCCTTAATCCCACTAGGTGGGGTCGGCTACATGAATCCTTTGTCTCCATTGTGTCCTATTATGTGTCAAATTTTCATTTAATTCAAGTATACTAAGATCATTTTTTATACATCTTGACCAAGTCTTTTTAGGTCTACCTCTACCATTCTTAACATAAGGTAAATCTAATGCATCTATTCTCCTAATCAGGTCATCGGACAGCCGACGCTTTATGCGGCCAAACCATCTAAGGCGACTCTCCCTAATCTTATCTACCAGTGGAGCTACTCCAACTTTTTCCCGAATATACTCATTTTGCATTCTATCTCTGAGAGTAAAACCACTCATCCACCTAAGCATCCTCATCTTTGTAACATTTAACTTCCTTTTCTTTTATTGGCCAACATTCTGCACCATAAGTCATTGTAGGTCTTACCACCATCTTATAAAATTTTTCCTTAAGTTTAAGTGAAACTTTTCTATCATACAATAGGCTAGATGCATTCCTCCACTTCAACCATCCAACTTGAATTCTACTAATAACATCTCCATCTATTTCACCATCATTTTGAACAATATAGCCTAAATATGTGAATCGCTCACTCTTATTAATGACTTGTTCACCTAATGTCACAACACTACCACTAACTTCTACAACTAAAATGACACTTCATATATTCGCTTTAGATCTACTTAAACGAAAACCTTTAGACTTTAAAGTTGACCTCCATAATTCAAGTTGGACTCCTCTCTAGTCTTATCAACAAGAAGAATGTTACCAAAGAAAAGCATACACCGAGGTACATCTTCTTGTAAATGCCTAAGTAAGAACATCCATAACTAAAGTAAAAGATAAGGGCTTAAAGCTGATCCTTGATGTAATCCAACTCAAATAGAAAAATATTTTGTCAATCCTTCTTGATGGAAACCCTATGATTTTCATAGATTTTGATTTAGTATCTCTTTCTGTCTGCTTGTACGAAGAGTTGTAGATCCGGTGCAAAGAAAGGCGTTTTGAAATTATAGGTTCAAAGGATAATTTAATTTGTTATTTTAAGAAGAAGATTTACTCCTCAAAATAATTCTCATTTTCCCCTTTTTATTCAAACTTTTCAACATTCATTTTTCTTCCTCTTTTTATTCAAACTTTTCCACATTCATTTTCTCCCCTCTTTTTATTCAAACTTTCCCGCATTCATCTTTCCTTCTCTTTTTATTTTAAAAACAACTCACTATCTCTTTTAATTTCTATAAATAAGGCTAAGAGGGAGTCTCCTATTCTATTCCATTTATTTGAAGGGTTGGAGTTAGGACACTTGAAAGGGAGTTAGAAACTTTAATGCTTTCAACGCTTAGATAAATTTCAGATATGCTTTTCACCATTCTTGTTATTTTGTTTTACTTTTATGTTTGTTGTATGTCATTTTATTTCCCCCCCCCCCCCTTTTTTTTTCTAAGTCTGTCTAGAAATTAGATAAAATTTCAGAAGATTTCACGAAGTTTACATCTAACGGGTGTTGGCTTACTCGACGCCTGTCGAGTGTAGTGGCTGTCTCATGACATCACGATCTTTTTTCATCTCACATGTTTAAGACAACGAGGCCTTCAAACCTAGAAAGAATACACAATTATATATATATTTTTCACATTCACGATCACATGTCGATGCATTTTGTACAGAATGCGGCAGAACGAGTTAGGTATACAATTGAGAATGTAAAGGAGTGTGACGCTAAAAATCAAAAGAATTTTCCGTTGACGAGTTTCTGATGTGTGAAAATAGAAAGCTAAAGCCGGCGACACGGAATGTGAAAGATTGACGATGTTCTTCCGTTATGCGATAACGGGAGGCTAAAGCGAGGTGCAACGTCAAATCGAAAGAAGACCACCTTGAAGACGTTCTTCCCGATTCAGTTTAAAATGGGATGGGGTGGGCCGGAACAGCTTGCTGCGGGTAGCGGGCCGGAGTGGGATGGTGCAAACAGCGGAGGCGAGCTGTGCGGGTTGGTGCGAATAGCAGACTGCGGCGGTTTTTCAGGCCGTGAGAAGAGGAGCGGTCGGAAGGGAGTGGAGTGGGTCTAGCAGGCCGAAGGGATTATGCCGGCGGGATCGGACTTGCGCTTGCGGCGGAGGCGGGCCCATGCTGCTGGATGCGCCACAGCGGCGTGCAGTGGAAGGAGGAGATTAAGAGGGGGAGAATGATCGAAAATTACCTGTGTAGAAAACGTTTGAATCAAGGAATATAGGAGAGATTTTTTTTCTTTTTTGGAGCAGTTGGAAGAAAAAGCGACGTGGGGAGAATAGAAAAAAAAGAGAGAGCAATTTTTTTTTAGGATTATTTTTAAAATAGGCTTATTGTTAATCTTAATTAGGCGTTTAGGCATGAAATTTTTTTTTTATAAAAATAGGTATAGTCGTCAAACGGACGGACGACTGGCCGACGTTCACGACCGCTTTTTTTTGTGGTTTTACAAATCAAGGGGGGAGAGAGAGAGAGAGAGAGACAGAGAGAGTGAGAGGGAGGTTTTATTTTTATTAATTTTTTTAATTAATATAATTATTTAAAACATAAAATTTAAAAATATTTTTTATAAAATATTTAATAACTAAATATATATATATTTAGTTATTAATTTTTATTTATATATATAATTAAATATATAATTTAAAATATTTTTAATTATATATATAAATTTATAAATTTATTTAATATTTTTTATTAATTAATATAATTATTTAAAATATATAATTTTTATTAATTTTATTAATATATAATATAAATATATTTAAAATATATAAATAAATTTTAATAAATAAAAAAAAATGAATAAATTATATAAATATTTTATAAATTATATAAATAAAGTAATATATATATATATATATATATATATATATTTTTATATATATATATATATATTTAATTAGTTATTTATTTATTTAAAAATATTTATTTCTTTAAAATATATAATTAGTTAAATAAATAAATAAATAAATAATTGTAAAAATATATATAATTAAATATATATTTAATTAGTTATTAATTTTTTATTTATATATATAATTAAATATATAATTTAAAAATATTTTTAATTATATATAAATTTATAAATTTATTTAATATTTTTTTATTAATTAATATAATTATTTAAAATATATAATTTTATTAATTTTATTAATATATAATATAAATATATTTAAAATATATAAATAAATTTTAATAAATAAATAAATAAAATGAATAAATTATATAAATATTTTATAAATTATATAAATAAAGTAATTATATATATATATATATACATATATATATATTACATATATATTTTTATTTAGTTATTTATATATTTAAATTATATAAATATTTTTAAGTTATATAATAATTTAAAAATATTTAAAATATATAAATAAATAATTATTTTATATATATATATATTTAATTAGTTATTTATTTATTTAAAAATATTTATTTCTTTAAAATATATAATTAGTTAAATAATAAATAAATAAATAATTGTAAAATTATATAAATATTTAGTTATTTATATATTTATAAAATATTTAGTTATTTATATATATATATATTTATTTATTATATATTTATTCCTTTCTTTATTTATTAAAAATTTATTTATTTTTTTTTTATTTTTTTTATATTTTATATTTTATATTTTGTTATTATTATTATTATAGACTTATATTAATAAATATATATATATATATATTTATATATAATTAAAATATTCTATAAAATTATTTTAAATTATTTATATAACTTAAAAATATTTATATAATTTATTCCTTTCTTTATTTATTTATTAAAATTTATTTATTTATATATTTTAAATATTTTATATTATATATTAACAAAAAATTAAAAAATTATATATTTTAAATAATTATATTAATTAATGAAAAATATTAAATAAATTTATAAATTTATATATATAATTAAAAATATTTTTAAATTATATATTTAATTATATATATGAATAAAAAAATTAATAACTAAATATATTAATATTTAGTTATTAAATATTTTATAAAAAATATTTTAAAATTATATGTTTTAAATAATTATATTAATTAAAAAATTAATAAAAATAAAACCTCTCTACAAAAAAAAATCGAAACCATCTACATAAGGACGTCCGTCCGTTTGACGACTCTGCCTATTTTTATAAAAAAAAAATTTTCATGCCTAAACACCTTATTAAGATTAACACTAAGCCTATTTTAAAAATAATCCCTTTTTTTGAATCAGATAAACTAAAAATAGGGGGAATGGTTGAGCATGAGGGAGGGTAATTTATGGATTTTTAATGAATTTTAAATTAATTAAACAATTTTAATGTGGATTTTGTGCCAAAAAATGCACATAATCAATATATATCAATTTAAGATAATTTTGATGTTCCGAACGCAATGACGTTGTTCGTTTCGCGATCGAATGCTATTTGGTTCGAGTCGGCGTAAAGAGTC
The DNA here is from genome assembly GCA_021442155.1 of Cymbidium sinense. Lineage (NCBI taxonomy): Eukaryota > Viridiplantae > Streptophyta > Magnoliopsida > Asparagales > Orchidaceae > Cymbidium > Cymbidium sinense. Next base: position 263,914,144 of record CM038215.1, read on the forward strand.
TATTTCAACTCAAAATGCACGTCACCGCTTTCGACGTTCGATTTTTGTGCAGACTCATTCAAATTAAATACAAACAGTCTTACTTGATAGATTTTGATATTTCAAAGCCAATGACATGATCTATTTCAGAACAAAGGTTGTTTGCCTCAGCTCCCTACCCTCATTATGCGTGCGACGATTGATGACTTCGTTGATCATCAAGTTGTGCAATATTTATATCCTAACTAATTTCAATGTTCTAAACATGACGACAAAGTTCGTTCATCAATTGGAGATCATTTTGATTATTTTCTGTGATATCCCATACATTCTAGCCTCAATTTATGCACTACCACTTCTCATTATGGAGGTCAATAGTTGCATTTCATTAAGATCTTGATTTCATCTACATCTTGGATTTAGGAGTAGATTGTTCTGTAGTGCGATACTTGGACGTTGTTGTTCATTCTCCCAATATGGTGTGACTCGTCGCTACACCACATATATTGGGCACCCTTTGAGCTCATTTTTGGGTGAGTTATCAACTTTCTTATCATGACTAAGACTCTTATAAACACTACAAGTTCTTTTAGTCTTAAGATACTTAGTGATTAGAACACTTAGCTTAAGGAGACTTAAAAGAGTTAACCATATGAATAAGTTATGCCTTAGAGATTTAGGAAGACTTGCCTACCCTAAAGCCTTTAACCCAATCCTTGCTTCCATCCTTAAACCAAACCTGAAATTCAAACAAAATCATAAATCCAATTTCAAATCAAATGACGGAAGCCCATGATTAAATTCAAATTTCAAAAAAAAAAAAACATTTCTGAGCCCTTTGATTTTATCTTATAGACTTAACCTTAACCAAATTCAAATCAACCTCAACTCAATTAATTTTCTCAAATATCCATTCAATCTCAAATCAAATCCAAATCCAATTCAAAATCAAATGATTTAAACCCAAAATCAAATTCAAATGTCAAAATATCTTCTCAAGCCATATGAATCACCTTCATGTGCTTAGCCAATACTCTTTTAAACAAATTCAAACTTGGTTGATTTCTTTATAAATTCATTCTTTCATTTATATTTAAAAATATAAATGAAATCAAAATTAAAATAGCCAAAATCAAATCAGACTAAATCAAACTAAATCAAGATTTTTCTTAAGCCACATGAAACTACCTCCATAAGCTTAATCAAATCTTAACTCAAATCAACCAAAACTTAATTGATCTCTTTATAAATTAATTATTCCTTCATTTATATTCACAAATATAAATGAAATCCACCCTCCAATGACCAAAAATAAATCAAACTAAATCAATTCTCTACTTAAGCCCTTTTGATCTACATCCATAAATTTGGTCAAATTTACTTCCAAATCAAACCAAACTCAAGTGATTTTTTCATGAATCATTTATATCTTCATTTATTCACAAATATAAATAAAATATAAATCCAAATAACCAAAATCAAACCCAAATAAAATACCAAGATTAAATATGAAGTTCCCAAAGGATTATAGTCTGCCCTCAGAAGAACAACTTGAGAAGAAGTTTAGTGTTTTCGGGCCATTGGATCACACAAGAACAAAGATTTTCTTCTACACGGGAGTTGGCCAGGTAGTTTTCTACACCAGGCTGATGCACTTGTGGCGTATAACTATGTAACGAGGAAAAGAATATTTGGTAAAGCTAATGTGCGCTTCTGATTTTATAAATATGAAAACTGCAGAAATGGTAGTAGTAGCAATCATTCTTCGTTGAATCTCAAACCCTGTCTCAAAAAATCTTGCGTGCCTGAACTGATTGATTATAGGAAAAATAGCAGAGTGAGATTCAGAGTGTGATATTGATTGTAGCTCTATGCCTAAATATTTTTTTAGATGAAAAAAAAATGAAGTTACATGGTTACATTTGAAAATCTTGAATACCTTTGTAAATTTCAGAGTACAAGCCAACTGTTCATATTTTTACACTTTCTTTTTCTTTTTAGTAACCACAGAGAACTGAAATTATGGGTTCATATATGTTTTGTGATGTGTTCAAAGTATTTTCTTGTTATATGATTGTTAAATATGTTTTTTATCAATTCAAAATGTAGTCTTCTAACCCAAGAATTATAATTTTGTAAATATATGTTCTTCTAAAAGCTAGTCAAATATTATGTTTTAGAATTCGAATGAGCTGAGTTTTGATATTGAGCGAGTTTTATTGTGTTTATTTTTGCATTAACTTGCTTTTAATGATTTCTTTTCTACTGTTTAGTTGGATTGCAGTGTTTTTTATTTATTTCATTTTTCTCTTTAATTTTCATTATATTATTAATTCTGAATAAAAATAGGATTTAAATACGTTCTCTATGTAATGATATATATTTTTTGTTTTTATTGTCATTCTCAATAGAAAAATAGATATTAATTTGTTAAAAAATTGAATGCTTGTTTGTGACTCTTTCAATATTTATGATTCTCTCTTCTAAAGTTTATTGGGTAATTAATATGTAATTATTAGGAAATCTTAGATGTAGGTTTTTGTTAACCATTATGAATTATATCATCTTAAAAATTTAGATGAAGAGTGTGTTTAGGATAGTTTTTTTTTATGTTTTATATTTTTTAAAAGTAGGTTTATTTTTTAGAAAATTTTGTGGTGAAAATTTATTTTTGAAAATCAAAGTTATTAAATTATGGTGACAATCATAAAATTATTATTTAAATTTTTTAAAAGAAAAATATTTATATTAGTTTTTAAAAAATTATTTTTCTTACAATTATTATACTATAAAAAATTATAGTCGTCCTAAATAGACTTTAAATATCAAAATTTTTGTTTATAGAGTGAGCTTTATATATATATATATATATAAAAAAAATTTTATCTTAAAAACTTTTTATGTATATTTGATATAAATGTACATAAAAAGTTAACTAAATTTATATATCTGTTAAAATATAAAAAAATAATAGAAATTTTAATGTGATAGGGCAATCTTTTTTAGAAATAAATAAATTTATTGATGTAATAATACTTATTAATTATATATTTTTATCATGCTCTTATTCAGTTTTTTAAATTTAGATTTAATACAAATGTAATTAAACTAATACTGATAAAAATATATAGATGAAATTCAATTATATTTTTTGGGGTGCCATGTATATAATTATTCTTGTTTTAAAAATATTTTATATTTCTAAATTATTATATAATGTGAAAAGTATTATATAAATATATCTTAAGAAATTGAAGGTATTTAATATATATATATATTCCCCCTCTTCCTGTTCTCTCTCTAAAGGGTATCTCACTCCTGTTCCTCTCCATCCAATGGCAACAGCCTCCAGGTCTCCTAACCGAGAAAGTATTCGCACTGTCCTATGATATGTGCCCTAGTTTAATCGCAGAAGATTCTCGCCGGCGATCATCTTCATCTTCTCCGAATCATCTTCGAAAGCAAAAAAAATGATTTCTCTTCACGCTTCCGATTCCTTTTCTACCTCACGGTATCAATTATTTTGGCATTGCTTTGGTTAATGGTTCCACGAATTGATTCTACAACTTGTCTTTCAAAGCATTTTGGTGATTTTGGGATCTTATGTATGAAAATTTTGTTTTTTTATTATGAATGTACCAGATTTGTTCCTTTGTTGCTGGTTGCGAAGATTAAATGGAAGAGCAGGAGTACGGACGGTCTTTTCCGGGTTGCATGAAAGGCCTGGTGCACTTTCTCGATTTACATCACCAACTTTCTCGATTTACATCACCATCTTCATCTCAGAAAGATGAAGATAGAAAGCATGGCGAGGGAAAGCGTGCCATTAGTAAGTTTATTTTTTTTGTTCTATAATGTCTTATTGAAGATGATATAGTCATGACATTTCAAATTTAACTTTCAATTTGATGATTTTCATCCTAGTGTTGTAATTATTATTATTTTAATTAAAATGTGATTAAGTTCTTAAATTCTTTTTCTACTTCAAATCAATTAAGCATCTTTCAAATATAAAAAATTTAGTTGCAATCATAAAGCCTATTTGAAAGGTTTTTGATAGGGCTGCAAACGAGCCAAGCCGAGTTGTTCGAAGTGCTCGCTTATCATTATTGAGCTCGAACTTCGATTCGAGTTTTAGGATGGTGTTCAAGCTCGAGCCTAAAAAATCTTGTTCGAGCTTCGGCTCAAGCTTCTTGAGCTCGCGTGATTGATCGTGTTTTAACAAGAAATTACGAAAAAAGAAGTCTTAATCGAGCTTATTCAAGCAATGTGTTGAGAATATAAATATAATGTTACAAGTCTTAATCGAAACCAGACTGCTCTTTAACGTTGTTCGCTGAAGCTTTAAATGAATCGCTCATTTAACATAATGACCAACAAAGTTGTTGCTCGTTTTCATTTAAGATGAAGATTTACAAAATTCCGCTCGCTCGATTAGTTAACGAGCTCTAATGAGCCGAAATCAGTAAATTTTGAAGCCGTTCATTATTAGCTCTAGTTTTGAAACTCTTTTTTGTTGCAGAAATTCATATTGATCTATTATATCTTGAATTAAATTGTTAAACAACAAAAAATGTGTCTATTTATAATATCTGAAGAAAAAAAAAATCTAAATATGAGTGACATTTACATAGTACAATTTGGTAGCTTGGGTTAGAAATGCGTAGAATGAGCTTAGCTTGCATAATTTTTTTGAAAGTATGATATCGGAAAATTGTCGTGGTTCCTTTATTCACTTGCAAGACAATTACTGTGCATTTTTTTAAAAATCCATATACAGATAAGCTTTGGATATTTATGCGATGCATTACAAACAGGCTAATTAACATTGCTCAGGCTTTTCCATGTGCTTATGCTTATGTAGGAAAAAAAGAAAAACAGATCCAGATGCTCCTTCAACTAGCCATCAATATGTTTGTTTTGAAGATACCAGCTTTGGGGTGAGTTTGATTGTATAGAGTACAAATAGAAGAATAACTTCTTCATTAAATTTGTCCGCCATTACTGCTTGATTCAAGCTTCTTTGCTTTTGAAGTGGTTCTTCAGGTCCAAGCCAATCTGATGAGGAAAACATTTTACAGATGAATCAACTGCATCAAAGCAATACTTTGAACAAGCTGAAATCGGTTCTTTTGCAGAAAGATACAAATGCCAAGGAAAAGCAGGAAGATGTTATCTTACATCCATCAAAAGAATTTCTAGCTATGATGAAGCTATTTAATGGAAACAAAGAGTTAATTCGAAATATTCTTGATGATCCGAGCTTTATTTTTGTTCATTATCTTCAAGCTAAACAAGCTTCCAGTGCAGAGTTAACAAGGGCTTATTCATTCCAAGCACCATGGAAGCTAGAAATGATGGGCAGTTAGGAATCAAGCAAAAAACATTCGAGAATGAATGTCTTGTCAAACAGAGTGATAAGCTTCTCAGAAGATTTACCTACATATACTGATAAGATTGAAGAAGATGCACCAAAGGAAGAAATGGTGGATGGTGATGAGGAAAGTACTCCAAAACATACAGAGACAAATCCTGGTTCTATGATGGTAGCTCTATGGAGTACATTTCAAATTGTGAGGATTAATCCTCCCAATTCTAATCGATTTATGACCATGGAACATAACAAAAAAGAGCACCATCGCATCTTCATGGACGGAATTCTTCATAAAATTCCCTTTGGTAGAAAGGTGATGGAAGCTATGAAGAGAAGCAAGTCTGGTTGGTGGGATGGATCTAATATTAAAACCTGATGGAGAAGGCTCGATATATTCTAGTTGGAACAAGAATAACAAACATGTCAGGAAAAGTATCCAAAGATCTCAATCTCTTAATGACTCCTTGGACAAGTATTCTCATTTATATGAATCTATAGCAAAAGAAGAATTCAAAGGACTTCCTAAAATAATGAAGGTGAAATCCTTTGGAAGATTATTCTCTCTAGACATCAAATATTGTCCTTCAAGAAAAAATTCATAGTGAAGCGACACCCTTTTCATCTCCTAAGAATTTAACCACTTCATATATGGAGAAAATACTTGAAAAGAAGAATCAAAGGAATCTACCACAAAAGTAAGTTCAAAACGGATGGTGATTGATTGTGAGAATATTCCACTTCGAAGTAATGAAAATGAACAAAGTGAATCTTGCCAAATACCGAAAAATTTGACTGAAGATGGTTTAACAATAGATAACAGATCTATTACTCCACAAGGAGAAAAGCTACTGGATGAAGCATATGTAGTATCTGCTACAAGGTCACTTGCTCGAGGTGATATTTCTGTTGGTTAGTCTTACTGTTGTCCATTAGTATAGTTGTTGAGTTTGTTATGATGCAAAATATATATTAAACAGAATAGCTGTGATGTAAGATGTTTTAATTTGCTTTTTTTCTTCCTCTTATTATTTCATATACTTTAGTAGCTTTAATGATGTTTTAAACATAGTTCGTACAAACATTTAAATTGCATGACATTTATTTTTTTGGGTCAAGATTCCTTTGCTATAAAACATGAAATCTAAATAGGTTGTTGTATTTATTTTTTTGAATTAATTTTGATTTATTTGCTAAGATGAGTTAGTGAGCAGAAGAAAATATATTCTATTAATAGCCTAAAGATAGAACTATTTTATTCATTGTACTCTTCCACATTAATATAATGAGAAAGAATGAAAGATCACTATTGCTTGAGAGTTCAATAATATATATATATATATATATATATATATATATATATATATATATATATATATATATATCAATTAAAGAGTAGCTGTTCCCACGGCCAGTTTATGTTGTATGTTTTGTTATTTCATAAAAAAAATTTCTCGAGAATTTTGACTTGGCTTATTTCTTTATTCTTTGACGGTAACATTTTTCAATAATTTTATTATATTTTATTAAAATAAAGTTTTCATGATGAAAAATTAATAAATAAATTTAAATAGGATGACATTTATTTCTAAAGCCGACACTATAATTTTCTATTATTCAATGAATATATTTCTAACAATAAATGCAAGAAAATTATTAGTTGAGTTCTGATATAAATTATATTCGACTATAATAATCATAAAGATTTAATACATAATTACTAAATTGAATTTTGTGTATATGATGTGATGCTATATGATATCATTAATCGCAGCTAATATTATATCAATACATAATAATTTATAATACATAAGAAATTATATCGAAAGATACGATATGTTATAGATTGGATGTAAAGTTATATCTCGACTCAGATGTAATAACCTCTAAATACAATCTGTCACGAAAAATGGACGTATAAAAAAAAACTTTGTATTCATGAATTTATTAAATTTTATTAAAATGAAGTTTTCATGATGAAGAAAATAAATAAATTTGACCAAGTAGTAAAAGTATTTGTCCTTTTCAATTCTTATTGACTTTGACAAATTAAATGAATACAAATAGAAAGAATGGCAACGGACCAAGCCGTATTGATTTTACAATGTTTATTATTTATTAAATTTTTTTAATGATTAATTTCTCTATCCTAATTTTAAAATTTTTTAAAAATGAAGTGTTCACGATGAAAGTATTAGTAACTAAAAAATTTGAAGAAAAGTTTATAACTGATAATTAAGGATTTATTACGGATCAATTTTATTTTTTTAAAAATTTTATTGTTGATTATTTTTTTTTCTATGTGTTTTTTAACAGTTTCGAAATTTTGTTGTTGATTATTTTTTTTTAAATTTTGTTTTTTTAAAATTTGGATGTTCATAAAGAAATTAATGTTATGTGGGAAAAAGTTGAAGTGAAATTTAAAGAAAGAAAAAAATGCTCAAAATCAAGAAAAGGTTGTTTTAATAAAAATATAATTAATAAAATGTAAAGAAAAGATAAAGAATAAGAACTATCATATAAAACTTACTTTAAATATAAAATCGAGAATTTGAAAAATATAAAAGTTCAGAGATTCTAAATAAAATAATATATATAAAAAAATTTAGTTTTGATACAATGATTATACCAAGTTGAAAGAGATGATAAATTAACCAACCAAAGAGAAAGATAAAAGAAGAAAAGATCTAGTCAAAATGATAAACTTTTTTTGAAAAGATATCAAAAATATGATAAGATTGATAAACTTTTCAATCGATTGAAAATACGATTGATTTTAGTAACTTTACTCTAAAAAAAATAGAATTTTATTTTTATCATCGTATAGAAATTTGAAGTTAGAGAAGCTTTAAAGAAATTGAAATGTAAAACAAGAGATATACTATTCTAATAAAATGTGAAAATATTTAGAGATGGAATTTGACTTAAAAATCTTTTTAATGTTATTTTAAATATTAAAAAAGATATCGATGAGTGGAGAAAGAGTTTGTTTCTATATTTAAGAATAAAGATACACAGAGTGCAAATTATAGAGGAATTAAAAATGTGAATAAAATTATTGAGAGAGAGTAATGAGCATGATGATAAAATAAAAGTTTCTCACAATCAATTTGGTTTCATGCCGTAGATCTACTATTATTATACATTTGTTAAGAGATTTGATGGAGAAGTATAGAAAGTAAGAAGGATCTACATATGGTATTTATTGATTTAGAGAAAGCATGATAAGTTTTAAGAGATGTTCTTTGGAGAGAGAAAAAAAAAGAATTATATATGTTCAAATCATTAAGATATGTATACTAGAGCGTTTGTGTCCAAACACAAGGAGGATTGACAAAATATTTTCCTATTTTGGATTACATCAAGGATTAATTTAAGCCCTATCGCTTTAGTGATGAATGTTCTTACTAGCATTTACAAGAAGATGTACCTTGGTGTATGCTTTTCTGATGACATTCTTCTTGTTGATAAGACTAGAGAGGAGTCCAAGAGAAACTTGAATTATGGAGGTCAACCTGAGTCTAAAAAAGTTTTCGCTAAGTAGATCTAAAACTGAATATATGGAAATATAGGTTCTAGATAAGTGTTGTCACATTAGTGAACAAATCATAAAAAGAGTATCAGATTTTGGCTCTATTATTCAAAATGATGGTGAAATAGATGGAGATGTTATTAGTAGAATTTAAGTTGGATGGTTGAAGGAATGCATCCACTGTGATGAAGTATAAACTTAAGGGAAAATTTTATAAGATAAGACTTAAATGATTTATGGTGTAGAAAATAAAGAGAAGCAAAAAGTTCAAAACATGAGGATGGATTTTTTATTCTTAGAGATAAAATGAAATATGTGGGGTTAAAGTTCCATTGGCAAATAAGATTAGAGAGTATTTGGTTTGGCCACATAAAGCCGCCATCCATGATTGAGAGTAGATATTAGATTTGCCTTAGAAGAAAGTAGAGACTTAAAAAAGATTTATAAAAAAAATTTAGTATACCTAATTAAATGAGAATTTAACACATAATAGAACAATAAAAAAGAAGATTCATGTAAACCACTTAGTGGATAAAATTGTTGTTGTTGTGATTAAGTGCTAAAAATTCTTTTTCTACTTCTAATCAATTAAGCATCTTTCAAATATAAAAAATTGAGTAACACTCATAAAGCCTATTTGAAAGGTTTTTGAAACTCTTTTACTTGTTGGTTGCAGAAATTCATGTATGATCGATTATATCTGAAATTAGATTGTTAAAAAACAAAAATTAGTTTGTTTATGCTATCTGAAGAAAAAAATAATAATATAAACATACGTGACATTTACATAGTGCAATTTGCTAGCTTGCATAACTTTGTTGTTTGTTGAAAGTTTGATACCGGGAAGTTGTTGTGGTTCCTTTATTCACTTGCAAAAACTCACCGTTCTTTTATTTTAAAAGAAATCATGTACAGATAAGCTTTGGAGATTTATGGAATGCATTACAATCAGACTAATTAACATTGCTCAAGCTTTTCATGTGCTTATGCTTATGTAGGAAAAGGAGGACCTAAAACAGATCCAGATGCTCCTTCAACTAGCCATCAATATGTTTGTTTCGAAGATACCAGCTTTGGGGTGAGTTTGATTGTATAGAGTACAAATAGAAGAATAACTTCTTCATTAAATTGGTCCGCCATTACTGCTCCTTGATTCAAGCTTTTGCTTTTGAAGTGGTTCTTCAGGTCCAAGCCAATCTGATGAGCTTGAAAACATTTTACAGATGAATCAACTGCATCAAAGCAATACTTTGAACGAAGCTGAAAGGTTCTTTTGCAGAGAAGGATACAAATGCCAAGGAAAAGCAGGAAGATGTTATCTTACATCCATCAAAAGAATTTCTAGCTATGATGAAGCTATTTAATGGAAACAAAGAGTTAATTTTTTTTTGCTAATCCGAGCTTTATTTTTGCTCATTATCTTCAAGCTAAACAAGCTTCCAATGCAGAGTTAACAAGGGCTTATTTATTCCAAGCACCATGGCAGCTAGAAAGGAAAAATGATGGGCAGTTAGGAATCAAGCAAAGAACATTCGAGAATGAATCTCTTGTCAAACAGAGTGATAAGTTTCTTTCAGAAGATTTACCTACATATACTGATAAGGTTGAAGAAGATGCACCAAAGGAAGAAATGGTGGATGGTGATGAGGAAAGTACTCCAAAACATACAGAGACAAATACTGGTTCTATGATGGTAGCTCATGGAGTAATATTTCAAATGGGAGGATTAATCCTCCCAATTCTAATCATGACCATGGAACATAACAAAAAGAGCACCATCGCATCTTCATGGACGGAATTCTTCATAAAATCCCCTTTGGTAGAAAGGTGATGGAAGCTATGAAGAGAAGCAAGTCTGGTTGGTGGGATGGATCTAATATTAAAAAACCTGATGGAGAAGGCTCGATACATTCTAGTTGGAACAAGAATAACAAACATGTCAGGAAAAGTATCCAAAGATCTCAATCTCTTAATGACTCCTTGGACAAGTATTCTCATTTATATGAATCTATAGCAAAAGAAGAATTCAAAGGACTTCCTAAAAGAATGAAGGTAAAATCCTTTGGAAGATTATTCTCTTCCAGACATCAAATATTGTCCTTCAAGCAAAAATTCATAGTGAAGCGACGCCCTTTTCATCTCCTAAGAATTTAACCGCTTCACATATGGAGAAAATACATGAAAAAGAAGAATCAAAGGAATCTACCACAGAAGTTCAAAATGGATAGTAATTGATTGCGAGAATATTCCACTTCGAAATAATGAAAAAGAACAAAGTGAATCTTGCCAAATACTGAAAAATTTGACTGAAGATGGTTTAAGAAAAGAACACAGATCTATTACTCCGCAAGGAGAAAAGCTACTGGATGAAGCATATGCAGTATCTGCTACAAGATCACTTGCTCGAGGTGATATTTCTGTTGGATTTCTTGATTATGCTGTCTCTGAAGGTTAGTCTGACTGTTGTTCATTAGTATAGCTGTTAAGTTTGATATGATGCAAACTATTCTATATATTAAACAGAACAGCTCTGATATAAGATGTTTTAATTTGCTTTTTCTTCTCGTCTTTATTGTTTCATATACTTTAGTAGCTTTAATGATGTTTTAAACATAGTTCGTACAAACATTTAAATTGCATGACATTTATCTTTTGGTCAAGATTCCTTTGCTATAAAACATGAAATCTAAATAGGTTGTTGATAGATTTCAACTTTGCATGAAAATATATATATGCAATATTCTGAGCAATTTCTCATTTTTTTGTGGACCTAATCTTGACAGATTTAGAATACAAATATCCATCCGGTCACTCTTATCTTCTTGATATCAGTGCTGTTGATGGACTTGAAAGTAATGAAAGAGATCTTGCAAAACCAAAAATCTTCTCCAGATATTGATTGCTTTGATTTTTTACATCTTCAAATGGACCAGAAAGAAGAAGCTAAATCAATTTTGTTAGAGAAATACTGAAAAGATATGGATTTAGTGGCAGTGAGTTTCTTGAAGCTTGGCACTCCCCTATCAACCAATGGATCTTTACTCTTTAACGAAGCTGAAGATTTATCTTATGAACTTGACGTTTCAGAAGATGAACATGATATCTTACTGGAACATCAGTTTTTGTTTGATCTGGCTTTCTTTCTTCAGTACCAAAACTAGATCAATGCCTATGGGAAGCCATATTTTGGAAGATCTGAAAGATCAACCTCAGCTGGGCATAACTTTAGAAGACATTGTGTCTCGAAATTTTACAAAGAATGTTGGATGGATGAATATTCAATTTGATATTGAGGATGTTGTCTGTGAGCTAGAAAGTCTATTACTGGATGCTTTGTTAGATGATGCTGTACTTCAGCTTTCTCTCATGCCTGCTTCCAATCAAATCTCTTGCAGTATACTTTATATGTCTGTACAGCCCTGTCTCGACTAACAATTTAGTTAACTTTCATCAAGTCTGATCTCTGCACAGCGAGTTAAAGTATTTCTCCCACTCGCAAGTTAAAGAAGATCTCACTCAATTCCCCACTTTGAAATCCAAGATGGATTGTAAAATCAACAAGTAATTATCAGTAAATAAGGTCAATTCCCCACATAAGATAATATATAATATATATATATATATATATATATATATATATATAGTATATTATATATATATATATTGAAAAGAAGTAAGTGATGTAATAAATTTACCCACTTCGAAGGAGGAAGATGTTGATTCCTCCCCTGCCCACTCGGTGGAGTAACTGTTATTTATTTTTTAAAAAATAATTTAGAACAGGTTGCAGCAATCTGAACCTACACAATCCTGTAACAATTACATCGCATCAATGCTATAACATTAGATCAACTAAACTACTCTCCTAGCTGTCCAAAACTACTGTGAAATATCTTTATAATAAAAATAAATATGACGATTTTGTAGCGATTTCAAAACTGCTACAAGTAAAATAATGGCCACTGCAAATACATAATTTGTTGCTGTCAATTTTATTTATTTATTTATATTGTGTTATTAAATATTGTCACCTCAATCCTGTCCTTCATGCCGATCAAGCTCTACGGTGAGTCACACAGGGAGCAGCGTCCTCAAAAAAAATTTTTCTGGTGTATAACATTTCAGGGCCAGGATGCATTTGGTTTCAGAAATTGAAATAGAGAAGGTAATGCCTTAAGGTTGGAGAACAAGCCATGATTCTACTACTACAGTACCAAATGAAGAAAAGATACAGAGGCCAGTGCCACGGTGCTGCTCCTGCAACGTCGCAGCATTTGAACCAGTGCAGAAAAGCTTAGAAGACAGTGATGCCAATACCTAGGTGCTAGAATGTTGGTTGATGTGCTCTTATTATGATGAAGGGATAAAAGATAGTTGCTAGATTATATATTTTATAGGGTTATGTGGTTGTAAATGATACAATAATTACTATTCTTTTATTGGATGATAAATGATGATAAAATCTTCTTTTTTTTTTTTTGCAAGTTTTAAAAGAAATTCCTTATGAAAATTTTGTTTATAATTGTTAGTAGAGCACACTAAGAGCATGTTTGGGATCAATTTTGCATTATGTTTTTAATTTTTTTATTTTATTTTTAAAATATGTTTATTTAGTAGGCATTTTAACACATTGATTCTAATATTAATCAAATTTAAACTTTTGAATTTTAATAAAATGTCTAGAAATAAAATATTTAAATTAAAATGAAAAAATAATTAAATTTTAATTTAGAATTATATTTAAAATATTTTAAAATAAAATATATTAAAATTAAAATATTATATATAAAATAGATAAAATATTATTATTATATTATTTAAATTTATTAAAATAATATTAATATTTATTGATTTATTTAACTTAATTTAATTCTGATTGAATATGTTGATTCTTAGTTTTTCTTTACTATTTTAATGTTTGATTTTAAAATAATAATTATGATTTTATAAGTTTTGATCTAATGAGTGAGAAATTGTACATGCCTTTGTCTCAGTTATTGTGATTTTATTATTATTTTAATATAAAAATTATAAAATATAAGAAATTGCACATATCTCTATCAGATCACTTCAATTATTGAAGTTGTCTTTAGCGAAAGTTAAATTTCCTCATCTTGACAATTTTATTCCCATCTAATCTATGCTTATGATAATAATTTATTCTCCAGAATTAATTATGATTTATTAGTGAAGTGGAGTGAGAAGAAAGAAAATAATATTTCATTAATTAAAAAAATTATCCTATTTCATAATCTTTTAAATCTCCTCTCTCTCTCTCTCTCTCTCAAAAGAGGTTATTTTGTTGGATGTTTTGAAAATAAATATATTTTTGATTGAAAAATTTGGAGCTTCATTAATTAAGACTTCTTATATACATTCACATTCAAATCACAATTGTAAAAATCACTCTTACTTTATTCATTTATATGAAAGCAATAGATGCTCATCGTATTTATTTCATAGTTCACACTGTCTTACATTTATGATTTAAGAAATAAGAGCATGTTATTCAGTAAGAAATATCAAACTCATTCAGTTTAATATATATATCATAATGATAATAAGATTTTTTTTTGGCTCAAAAATATCATCATTATACAAATCGTCACAATCAAATTATGTATCTTAATTATTTGATATATATGATTATATTTGATGTTAGCATGAAGATGCATCGATTATTATTTTCATATAAATGAACATTTATATCATCATATTGTAAATCATCTTAAGAATTTTTTACACATAAGATAAATGTTATGTTGGCTCGATGATTTGATGACATTTATGACATTACTATCTATTATATTATAAATCATTTTTATTTAATTGATACTATCTTCTATCATTCATGACCTCATTCATTATAACATTTTTTTTTATAACAAGTCTCACCATATTTTTTTGTTGAGCTATCACTCTAAGAGTAATACATTGTAATAGTAGTGATTATGTTCACTACTTGAGTTTATGATGTAGCTTTATTTTAATTTCTATGATGTTTTGGGTAGGCCATGTTTTTTTTTTCATTTTTCTTCTATTAGCATTGTTGAATTATTATTGTTACAAACCATGTTATTGTAATAAGATTTATTGTTTACTCATACGTATATATTTCTAGTTGTAATTATTTTATATATTTATAAATTTTGTCGATCAAATACACAACACCTTTGATTAATCTTGACTTTTTTTTAGGTTTATATTAAGAGTTGAGATTATTCTTTTCATTGTATATCATGTGTTGACAAGTTATATCTATAAGATATTTTGTATTTACGAAAATATTTTCTTAATCTTGCAAACAACATAATTGCTTAAACACGTAATCTCAAGATCTTGAACAAACTGATTTTAACAAATTAATTAAGAATAAATCGCATACCTTGATTTGTCGTGAATCTTTTTAAGTTTTGAAATTAGGATTTCTCTTCCTTCACCCAATTTTTTTTATTCATGTAGTTATCTTAATGGTGAGATACTTACATATTAAAAGGTAAGAATATAACCAATAGTTTTCTTCAATGAAGAAAGCTTTATTTGATCAAACGTCCATAAACTATTGATCAAATTCTCTTAACTAATAGAATTTGAGTATATAATTAATTTTAACTAACAAATTGAATAATCATTAATGTAAGTCATAGTTCATGATTAATTATATATTTATTAAGTACATAATTTTATAGTATCGCCTTTAGATTTGGAATGAAATAAAGTGCCACTTAAAGGATCTCACTGATCTAGAAAATGAAAATAAAATTGATCCACAACAATGCAATGCATTAACAATATTTTGAGAGTGACATTGTTGAGCACAATTATCCCATCATGTGAATCGAATATGGTGGATCCGATAAAATTCAAGTCATATAAAAAAGAAGAAGAGTTTCAATTACGCTTTTAAACCTTGATAACAATTGCTTGCTCATGCGCTTCATAAATTGGGTTCAAGACAAATTAAAGATTGTCAAAATTATTCAAATGATCTCAGCTCCCAAAATAAATCATTGAAGTATTCTTAATATGTTAAAATCTATTGGACAGGAATGTTTTGAAACTAAATTTATGAAAAAAATTGAAATCGACGAGTGCAAACAGGCATCATGTAATTCAGGCCAAAGTCATTTTGATTACTACCGAAGACATCAAGATAATATTCATTCTCAAAATCAAGTGCTGAAATGTATTCAAAGTACTAAGATCTCAAGGAATATTTTACAATCAGTTCACTAGAGAGAAACCGATGGACTATGATGGAAAATCGTGACACGACGATGCAAAAAAAAATTACCTATGAATTTAGGATAATATGTAATTCGAAATATGAGACTGATAAACTTTTGAGAGATAAAGCATGTAAAGAAAATATTAAAAAAATCAATTATATTATAAGCTGTTAACAAATGCAAAAGGAATAGTAGAAATCAAATATTTTGAATTTCACTATAAATTAACTGCGTAATATATAATCTAATGTGTAAATCAAATTAATTTATTAATTCAAAGATTATAAATAAATCAATTGAATTTAGTAAAATAAATAAATAAACAAAAAGATCTCATATGATGACACTTAAAATACTATTAATCCAAGCACGAATCTTGATGTTAAAAGCAAGCTAATCCAAGTCAAAACCGGCTCCAAAGATCGCCTCTTAAAATATCTGGAAACTTTGGGATCGGTTAAATCCTAAATAGCTCTCAAATATGAAGTGTTTATAGTCAAAGGCCGTCTCGAGCTTCCAAATGCCAAAGATCTATTAGACTTCATTTGAGCGTTCAAATGCACAAAATACATTGATCATATGACCTGAGATCATTCTTGGAATGGAGTGGCAATCGTCTTTGGAGAGGCGCTTTACCAGACCTCATTCTATAAGGAGGAAGCCCCGTTGATGAAGGGAGAGTACAAGCAAAGCGAGAGGAGAAAACTAAAGATCCTCCAACACCAGCTCGACTCGGGGTCAACCGCTTAACTAGTAGCTGATCAGCTCGCCACCCACGTTGGTCGTCGACCATCATCACATCATCCGAACATCCAATTGATCATCGGCGTCAACCGATCGGCTCGTCGAACCTATTAGCTTAACATTGGCCCATTAAGTTTCTCATCTCTGATACACTCAGAATCGTGATCGGAAGATCTTGTACTAGAAATAGATACATAGTGGAAGCTTTTCTTGGGCTACAGCCCCGTGGTTTTCCTCTTGAGATTTTCCACGTGGATTCCTCCATCCTGTGTTTTCGCGAACCCCCAAACTATGTAACCTCTCTTAAAGCTAGCGGCAACATATATATATATATATATATATCATTATTGGTTAAAACTGACCTATATACATGGCCTCTTACTAGTATTATGATTAGATTAAATGTAAACGTAAAAAAAGAAAATAAAATAATATTTTGTTTTCTCGTTATTGATATTAAATTAACTACCAGCAATAATAAACACATTAAAGATATTCTCAATTTATATATATACCAAACTCATTATTACTATTTAGATTAAATCATTTTAGAGTAACACTCAAATCAGTTAAACACCGAAGAAAAGAAATCAGCTAATTGCATTAGATTAATATATTAACATATATTAGTATAGTTTTATATACAAAAAACAAAAAAAGTTTTGTTAAATAATGATAATTAATGAGAAAATATTATAATTTATATATAATTATATGTGTATAATATATTGCTTAATATATTCTCTTAGCCACTTTCTAAAAAATAATAATAAAATAAATAATGAAAAATAGAAAAATAAAGAAAATAATTTCACTCAAGATGTTAGATGATAAAAAATATTATTAACAAAAAAAATCATTTGTTACATATTTAATTGGTTTAAAAAAACTAAAATAAATTTAAGTAATATTAATTACCTCGGATAGCTTGAATTAATTATGATTATTGAGTAATAAAATTATGATATTAAACTCATTTATATATTTTATATAAAATTTTAAATCTAAATCTAATGATTAAAGATACTAATATATATATACCAACATGAGAAACGATTGCAACTGAATCTTGCATTAAAAAAAAAAAAATTTAAATAAATACACAAATTTTATTTATTTATATGTTCAACATCTAATATTTAATAATTATTTTTCTAATATTTTTATGCATAAAAATAATAAAATAGCAATATTTTTGAAGTAATTAAATTTTTACTGTTATAAATATAAAATTTATGAAATTTATATTAAATATAAATATAAGAATGTAAGTTATGATATGCATATAAATGCTTCTATAAATAAAAAGAAATAATAACTAATGCTCAATTTATATAACTATTATATTATATATATAATATTATATTATATATTAATATAATACTCACTATACATCAATTTATAATATTTATATACATATCATTAACATAAATTAATAATTATTATTACATTAATAACAATAAAAAAAAATACTATACTATTAAAACTCGACATAGAAATTATCATAATTCTGAGATTTTTTTTACATTTTAAGCAAAATTTATAACATTGAGAGATTTTGTCCATAATCAAAAATTAAAACACCAATCGGACAAATTTTATATCAATTCATTTTATCATAAATAGTTTTTTAGTTATTTGATTGCTCAAATGACCCATGATTTTTAGGACGTTGGATCTCAATCAATGGAATCTAATTATAACTAAGTTAAATTCTAAAGTGTTGATCGTCATCCCATCAGGGTTTGAAATTTTATATATAACTTTTTTAATCTGTTTAATTTTGCCCAATTCTAATTAGCGATTATTAGATTATCCCATTTGAAAGTGTTTAATTTGATTATATAATGAAGCTTTGAGATTTATATTGATTTATAAATTTTAAAGAAATATCAAATAGGATTATAACTTTGTTAATTATTGTATGTATCTTATTTTCATAGTAATGTCATAGGGATGCCACTTTAACGACTTGGAGAATAACTATAGTGGATTTATTTTTATTCAGGATTTAGTTTTATTCATGCGTAAATATTATTTATTATTTTTTTAAATAATGAGAAAAAAATTATAAAATGAAATGAAATAAATTTGTGATTAATGTATACATCAATTATTTAATTGGTGTTTAATTTTAATCAATGGCTAATCTCTTTAGTTGGATTGGATCATTGAACGTGTTGACTTAAAGTCAATTTGAGATCAATTATTTTTTATATTAATATTTTTATATTTTTATTTCACTTTTTATATTATTTAAATTTATTATAAACATATTAATAATTATTTTAAAAATACTGAAAATATTTGAAATTATTCTAAAGCATTTTCAAAAGTAATATATATATATATATATATATATATATATATATATATATATATATATATATATATATATATATACACCAAAAAGAAATAAAAAAAAATTAAAATATTTTAAAAAATATACCAAATAAATACACTTTTTTCAAAATAAAAAATCTAATAAAATTGATTTCAAATAAGCCTAAAATATTTGGACTTTCGTTAAGATATTTAAAAAAAAAGGTCATTCTAGCCACTTCATTTGTGAGTTGACCATCCAATCGATTCTACTTAGATTCCAATCATTTCTGCCTAGAATCGAGATTGAACCAATGAATTAGATATTTATAAAATTTAGGGGATCCTAATGTTAATCAAATTTGAACTTTGAATTTTAATAAAATGTCTAGAAATAAAATTTAGATTAAAATGAGAAAATATTTAAATTTTTTATTTTTAAAAAAATTTAATTTTAGAATTATATTTAAAGTATTTAAAGAAAATATCTTAAAATTAAAATATTATATATATAAATAATAAATATTATTATATTATTATTTAAGTTTTATTAAAATAATATATATTGATTTACTTAATTTAATTCTAATTGAATCTATTGATTCAAGTTTTTTTTTTTCTATTTTAATGTTTAATTTTTAAAATAATTATTGTGATTTTATAATTTTTTTGGAAAAAAAGATACATTTTCTCACCTCCACAATTTTATTCTCATTTAATCTATGACTATGACAATTATTTTAAAAAATTGATCACAGTTATTATATTAATTACCTAAAGCAGTTTATTCGGGAGCAAGTTATCCTTTAAGAATGCCGTCAATTTTTTAATCACGGATGTGAAGAAATCTTACTTGGGCTCCAAGCTATTCTTTTAGCATATTAAAATTAAAATAAAAAATATAATAATTAAAGCATATTCAATAATACAATAATTTTTTTAATGAGCAATGTGACATGACATTTATTCTAAAATTAATTTTAATTTATTAGCAGAAGTGGAGTAAGTTGAGAAGAAGAAAAGGAAGAAAATAATATTTTATTAATTAAAAAAGTCATCCTATTTCACAATTTTAGATCTCTCTCTCTCTCTCTAGGTTATTTTATGAAATTTTTAAATTAAGCACTATTAACCAATTACGTGGTTAGGCAGGAAAATAATTATCAAATAATGCATGACCTGACGGATTGATTAGCCAGCGTGGATACATCATGCCTCTAATTTCCAGATTTTAAACCCAGAGGTTTTGTTGTTTTCTTTCGAATCATTCTCGCCTCTTCCACCGGATCCATACTCGATCCCGGGATCAAATTTTGGATTCCATTCGCGCCGCCGTGAAAATAGCTTGGAGGGATTATTTTGGCCGATTTAGGTATTTCTAAACCCTAAGCAAAAAAAGAAATGTATTTTGTATGATTTTATTTGGTTAGTTATAAGTTAATTGTTATGATATTCATGTGTCGCAGATCGATCCCAAATTGAGTTTTATTTGAAAGCTTCATTATTTGTCTTAGTGTTTTTTTTTTTTTATTTAGGAAGTGTATATGTGTAGTTTAATTTAGGGTTTAGGAGATCTGTGATCGATCTGAAATTGTGCGCAAAAGCTTCATTTTTTGAGCAATATTTTTTTTTATTTAAGAAGTGTGTATGTGTAGTTTAATTTGTCTTAGTGTTATTTTTTTATTTAGAAATGTTTTTTGAGCAATGTCTTTCATGTATTTAATTGACCCACGAGTATGAATTACAATGCAATGTAATACTTTTTGAAATGTCGACTATGTTGTCTCCTCAATACCAAAGGTTAAGATGGGAAGCCGCCCGCGGGAGGAGAGGAACCTGTGGGGACTACAATGAGGTGCCACCAGCATAATGCGGTTACAGACATGGCGATCCCGATTGATGCGTCATTTTTTGAAGTTATTTACGCAATGTATGCTCGCTTTTACTAACGTAATATGTACCCATGCTGTTGCGATTTCCAAAGGCTCTGAGGTCACATGTTGATGTTGAAGGAACAATTGCCCCTCGAATTCATTTGCTCGATGTCATTTGAGATTATGCCGCTTGGAGCGGATCACGCAGATGTTACATTGTCCCAACCATCACTCATCGACATCACGAAAGAGCAACGAACACATTCCCACTTTCTTTATAGGTGAGATGGCTATCACACTACGTGGATGCCCATGATCCTGGATGATGGTCCTCATAAATAAGCATTCATGGTGGAGGAGACGGTGGGCTACGCACGACGCTGATATGAGTTGATTGGAATTCATTCATTTAACGGTATGGGCACGAGAACATTCATGCAAACCTAGACCTTTATCCCAGAGATTGATGGTACTAAAGAAGGATTTGTTAGCCTGAAATTGAAGGATCGCAACATATACATGGATGAGTTGGATGGACTCACACGAAATGCCAACTCAAATAGCTCATTTTACTTGTTTACTCATGCGAATTTTAATTTCAGTAACTTATGGTAATGTCGCGGGTCATCCAACCGAGCATATGGACGCCAGATCCGCATCGCGAGATATATGTTTGCGGGGGAGAGGAGATATGGCCAGTACCGTGATTTGTTGGAAGAGGGTAGACCGCAATTTCTAAAGATGCTCGAGCGATCATCAAGATCGATATTGGGAGCGATCAATCAATTGTTTGTTATCGTGTTGATGCAGAAAAAGTCGGCGTTGATTGGAGTGTGTACCACCACTCCTCATAAGATCGGGCATGTGGAGAGCGTGTTGATGGATTGGATTCAACACGGGGATGACGGAGCCGCGATCAACCAGGATAATGAGGTAAATCAATTGGCTTCACTTTATATGCGAAGGTACAGGGCCTACTGATATACTAAATCTACCCAAGAGATCGTCGATTACATGTGAAATTACAACGAGCTTTACCTATATAAGAAACCCGATATAAATTTACTTTCTTTGCGGACTTAATGACCCCGCGAATCAAGAAGAAGCTATTTCCAGTAGAGAGATGGTGACGAATTTCGGAATCCATCGGCGATTACATGTTGCGATGCTGGCGCTGCATATATCGACCAGGCTACTGAAGCAAAGGATAAGACATTCCGAGCACTTACGCAGCACTTGACAGCATGCCGTCGATGATGTGGGTCCATCATATATGCGGTGGTGACGCCTACCCATCCATTCACACAAAGATCTAGCATGCTCGGTGATGTGGATGTCTCGATGAACCCATTACGCATGCATGCCGTCCGCTTATATATGCTGTCATTATTCCACAGTGACACCGCTCATATGGTGTAATTTTTGCCATCTCAAAGCTTCCGCGAGATACCACATGTTAACTTGGGATGGCGAATAACCCGTGAGGTAGTGGTGATCAGGAGGAGAGGATCATTCGAAAGATCATTTGCGTGATCGACCACCACCATCTATTACACTCCGGTAGCGATGCGATTCCACCCGTATAGCGGCGATATAGTTGTATTTTTTTTTTTGCATTTTATGCATTTTAGTCATGTAGTCAGATCGCTTTTTTTTATTTGTTATGTCCACTTATTGATTCAAATTGATACTTATGCCATATCTTGTTTATATCAATTTAGTTTTATTTGGTTAACTCACAATTATTTAGACTCAAACCGAAAAAATTAATACACTTACAATGTTTAATATTATCAAAAAATCATATGTATTCAACAAGTGTTAAGATCACACAAACCAGTGTTATCGTAATATTTTTAATTTTTTGCAACGAAATTTTTACATTTCCAAGACTCTACCTTTTAAAAAAAATACATTTGCAAAATCAAAGGATCCATCAAAAGGTATCAACATAAAAGTTGTAAAATTTGTTATTATCTTTCCAACGATGCTAAACCGCCAAAATCCGACAACCGATGAGCGATACCAAAAAGCGAGTCGCATAAATATTGTTATTTTTGCAACTTCACATCTCACACATTTGCAAAAGCTAATCCTCGTCAACGGCTAGATTAAGTCAAGTCAACATGAAAGTTGTAGAATTTTTCATTATCTTTCCAACAACACCAACTACACCAAATTCTGACACCTAATGAACCTGATATGTTCAAAAAATGGGAACACTATTTTTTTTTTTAAAAAAATTAATTAGCGCACAATGAAGGCGATCCCGACCGATGCTCAGATTGCTGTACCTACTACACTAATTTTTGTTAATTTTATCCCTAATTAGCTAATTAAACGATGTATGTTTTTAAAAATTTTACTGGATGTTTTCAAAAATAAATCTATTTTAGAGTTCAAAATAAATTCAATATAATTTATTTTAAATATATATATATATATTTCTTATATGTAAATTTTAACATTTATATGCTTAACACTCAAACATTATAAATTTTTTATGTATAGGTAAAGTATTAAATTTTAGTTCTCAGATATAAGTGTGCATATGCATTGTGTGACATGCATGTAAATCTTGAGTTTTTTTTTAATGTTTGTGGTGCTTAATCTTTATGTTATTTGATGAAATTTAATGATATTATTTTGATAAAATTAGATATATTTACATGGGAATATTTTAGTACTCTAATTTTCCAAAATATATTAAATAAATTAATGAATTAAGTAATTTATTTAATAAATCTAACTTCTAATGAAATTAAAATGAAATTATAATTATTTAAGTTATGTAATTATTTCGTAATTCTTTTAATTTGTAAGATATAATATTCTAATATTGAGTTCAATGAGTGTATAATATATATATTTTGTCTTTAATATTTATGTATTATTGCATGTGAATATTTAATTTCTTAAAAGAGAGGCAAATTTTAAAGGATTTATTATTATGCGCCTAAGTTAAATTACGATTTTTTTTATATATTACTATTATTATTTTTAATGATGAGAAAAAAATTATAAAGTGAAAAATAAATTTAGCTGCAATGTATGCATCTCAAGAAAATTAAGAGTATTTTATTGATGCTTAGTTTTTTTTAATTAATTTCACTCGTTCTAAGTTGAATTGGATTGTAGACATAGTATGTTTTATGTGTTGACTAAAAGTCAACATACAAAAAGAATTTTTTCAAAAATTTAATCAAATGTATAAAAATAGAAGTTTTAAATTAAAATAAAAAAAAATTTTAAATTTTATGAACCAAAATTTTAATTTAGAATTATATTTAAAATATTGAATACCAAAATATCTCAAAATTAAAATATTATATATTAAATTTATTCACCTTCATAATTTTATCCTCATCTATATCTATGACATTTTAAATGTGGTTAAATGTTTTGAGAATAAATACATTTTTAAAATTTAAATATAACTTAAATATAACTTATTATGAATATTTTGAGTTGTTTGGTTTGTTATTAGATAAATATAATAAATTATTTTCTGATATTCATTTGATTATAAAATAAATTCAAAATACTTAAGAGAGAAAAAAAAAACTCAAAAATATTTCAGTAATAAAAACAAGTGGCACGTATGTCATCATTCATGAATAATAAATTTTAGTTTAAAAATTATATTTAATAAATAGCTTAAGCTCAGCCATCTCTTTTCTCCTTTAATTTAAAAATATATTATCTTTTTAATACCTAATTAAAAATAAATTCATTTTTTTAATTCTACTCTATTTTCAAATAATTTTTTTTTTAAATGTCTATATTTTACTTTCTTAAAAAAAAATAATATTTACTAAATTCAAGCTAATAATTTATATATGACTATTTTATAAATAATTTAAGGATTTTCTATAAATTTAAATATGTATTTTATTTTAAGTGCACTTGAAATAAAAAGTATATTATTCATGAATGTCTCTTTTTATATAGAGAAGTAAAAGTCTAAAGTAAGATCTTATAATATACTTTGTATGATTTGGTGAATATTATGATTAATTTAGTTTATGCTCATTATAATAATAATAATTTATATAAAATTTTTTATAAAAATATTTAAATTATATATTTCATTAAGTTTAATATTTAAATGTGATTATTTAATATATATATATATATATATATATATATATATATAAATTAAGACTTGTTCATCAATTGAATTGGTGATTCTATATAAGTTGTTAAAATTTTTTTAAAATTTTATTAAAATTAAAAATAAGTTTATTTAGAGCATTTTTATGTATTTTTATTTTTTATTTCTAAAAAGTAAATATTATTTTTTTAATATTTAAATTTAAAATTAAACGATTACATTGAATAAATAGAGTATGATTTGATCAAATTTTAAGAGAGAGATATGATAAAGACGCTACCTGAGATTTCGGCCCTCATTTGGTGAGAACTTTAGATATGTTTTTCCTATAGCGTAAGCATAGTTAATTATTCGCATGAGAGAGAATTGATTAAGGTTCATTGGGATAGCTAAACGCATAACTAAGTAGTAAGATAGTAGTTCATAATTTAAATTATGAAATTTATCATTTCATTAAAGGATAAGAAAGGGAGAATGATGACGCCCGATCTAGATCTCATTTACATCTCTACGGCAATCTTTAATCATTTTAGGAGGTAGATCATCACAAAAGGATTATAACAACAATTATTGTAAGAAATTTGTAGACTGGTGTTTTTCGGGAGACAATCTGAGTTTACAAAGTGAGATTGTTTGCCTTATCAAGATCTCGATTCACAACTCAAAGCGATATGAGCATACAGAGATCGTAATATACATATGCATTTACATCACTTTTTTTTTGTAATTCTCCGATTTGATTATGTCAATTTACATCATTTGATGTTTAGATTTCTGTTTATTGTTTTTAATAATGCTTTATTAGGAAGCATAATAATTACCTCCATATGATAAGATTATTAAACAATTTGGATTTATTACTTTAAGTTTATTTTTTTAGAGTTTGGTATATTTCTTCAAATTTTGATTAAAGCTTGTAATTTGAAATTTACAAGAAAAAATAATTCACTTATTACTTCAATTTACCATGATAATCTCTATTAAGTTCATGAGTTTAATATTAACCTAAATTTTTTTGCATTTTAAAGGGTGTTCTATCTTTTCAAAATTTTCTTTAAAAGACTTCCATTTCTTGATTTAACATTTATCTTCATATTTATCATATCTTCTTGGTTGACATAAGTTTAGGAATCATATTTGAATTTGTTTAAGTCATGAATTTTAGTCAAATTTTATCATAGATCTGTATCTAATTCTAAAGGTATAAATCAAAGATTCTTATAACAACATATGTTATATCCAAGAAATTCTTTATTGGTGTTTGTTGGAGACAAACTTAAGTCTAAATTGAAGTTTTATCTATCAAGTATAAAGATTCACAAAAAGGGTAGCTATTATATAGAGATGTGATGTAATATAATGGTTTTATTTTCGAACCAGAGAGAAATTCTTAGAATTTCATATATGAGATGAGAATGCATTGAGGAAATTCCAAGAAAGAGTGAGAGTGAATATAAAGAATAATGATTGACATTTCTTTGGTATGAAGTTTTCTTAATTTATCATTTAACAAGATAAGGTATGAATGGATTTGTTTTAAGTTTTATGATTGAATTTCATTTACATTTCAGTTTAATGACATTTAGATTTTGCATTTGGATTGATATTTAATTGAAGTTAATTTAATTTGAAATTAGAAATCATATTTTGATGAAATTCCTATTGAAATCATCATTATTTAATATTTATAAAGTTATCATATGACTCTATTAGTTTAATAATAGAATATCATCTAATAATTGCTTAAGATATTTCAATAAGTTGAAAATTTTATAATAATTATTTTTTTTGTAGAAATTAAAAAACTGAAGCAAACAAATCCTCAAACAAATGGAAGCATTTATTGTAGCATGTGGGTGTTTAGTATTTTATAATTTTATGTTAAATTATAAGATTAATTTTATATTTTATTTAATTTCAACTTGACTGGATATTTTAGTCATTAAAAATTTACTCAATTTCCATGTCTAGCACATGAGTATTTATATGGGATAATTTCATCTAATTAATAAAATCATTGATTTTAAAATCATAATTAAATAAAATTCCTTAATTTTGATTGAAAGAAACTATAATTATGGAGAATTTAATTAATCGCATTCTTTTGCAAGAATTATAGATCCTCATAAAAGACTTTTAAATTGTTCAATATCTTATTAGATCCATTAATAAGATTTAATTGCTTTCTTTATTCAAATTTGATTTCTTTGAATGTTCAATAGATTCTCATTTATGTTCATCACAATTCTCAAACTTTCACAAGCTATATTCAAAATTTTGATCCATACAAGTATTTAATAAGACTTAATGATATGCTTCAAATATCTTTCAAGAATTTTTTTTTGATTCTCGCTTTTGTTAGCAATCCTTCAATCTCATTAAGAATCTCTTTATGAATTCTTTAATTTTCTCACCATTTGAGGAATTACATTTGAAAACTACATTCCAATCAAGAATATCTTCTCTCATTGATATTGATGATCATCTTCTAAATGAATATGAGATATTGAAGTGCTAAATTTATATTTATTGCCAAAATATTTGTTTCACTTCAAGTTCATTGAAATCTTATGTTTTAACAAGCTATTTGGGTTTCCAAAATTGTTTGTTCATACTTCTTAATAAAATGCAGTTTCATTTAAAGCTCTCTTTTTATGACTTTTACCCATTAGATGTATATATCAATTTCATTATGTATTGGATATTTGTAAGTCCTAAATAAGTTCTTATTAATTTCATTTGAATACCATTAATTGGAGCTAATACTTATATGTCATAATTCTCATTTTTTAAATCTCAAATATAAAAAATCCTTTTAAAAGAATACATTCATGATTTTCATGATTTCTAATTGAACTTGTCTTGTAAAAAAAAAATATCAAGTTTCTTTGTATACTTTATTCTATTTAATTTGATATTTAGACTCTCACCAATCATTTATCATTTAAGTCAATGAGATCTTTACTTTGTTGACATTAAATATGATTTATTCTTTGACTTTATCTAATATGATATCCTCAACTCATCAAGTTTTGTATTTATTAGTAAATGAACTTCAAATTTATCTTCACTTCTCATGAGTTTAATATTCCTATTTCACTTAAATTCTTTAATTTAGAAAAGGTATAAAAGAGAATGATTTTTGTTTTTTAATTTATTTAGTAACATAAATTTCATGAGTTTGTATTATCCATCAAATGATCAGATTTATTTATTAAGTTGAAACAAGGATTCACATTTACTCTCATTTCTATAAATAAGAGATCTTTCATTTCATATTATTTCTTGAGTTTATAGACTAAAAGGAATTCTCATTTCAAAAAATTTGGCTTCCCAAATTGTTAAAATATTTTGTTTTCTCCTCTTCTTATTCCGTTACTTTTGTATTTGTTTTTTTATTTTATTTAATTTGAGTTTAGATCATTTCCATTTAAATTTCTTAAGTCTCAAATTTCAACCAAATTTCTGAGCATTCCATGTTGAATAATATCTTCATCTTACTTTCTTATAATAGAATAAGTATCTTCTCATACATCATAATCTATTTTCATCTGATAATGGTGAGATTATTCAAAACAAAATAAACACATATATTCCACATCCAATAACCTTATTTACACGCATCCACAAATTACTTTTCAATTTATTCCTATTTGAGAGAAAGAGAGGAAGAAGAATTACCTCTGAAAGCTCCAAACAGACAAATTTGGATGCTTCCGTGTGAACCGAGAGTAAGGAAGAATGTCAGAAAGGATCGAACTAGAGAAAGAGACTCTCCTTAGAAAATTGAACGAACTCGCTTAATTTGAGCGAATCAAAGAAGGCCTTTCGATCCTTGTGGTTAGAGAAAAATAAGCAGAAAAGTTTTGATCTTTCAATTGGAGGAATCGAATAGCAAGGAAGGAGATGTGAGGCTTTCCGTTTGAATCAGAAGAGGTAAAACTAGTCGTTCGAATCTGATCCGCCTAGAGAACTCAAACTTATGAAACTGACAGCGTGCTTTGTTGAGAATAGAGCGTGCCTCTTTCTTAAACAATGAAGGGAGAATAGGAATCGAACTCGTGTGCGTGTCTTTAAGAATTAGAAATTAGGGTCGGTTAGATCAAATAATAAATTACTAAATTTTTAAATGTTTAATCAATTTTAATATGAATTTTACACCGACATCCTTATATGGTTAATATATATATTGATTCTTACTTTTGTTTACAATGTAATCATCACTTTTATCAAATATAGCTAAAAAACACATTTGAAGTCGCTCACATATCGTAATCGAAGAAATTTAATAGATTTCAGCTTTAAAGTAATATAATCACATAAAATCTTTTACTCATCGTTTTTCCTACTCAATAAGTTTTTAAATCTGACTTTGACCATTAAATTTTCACATATGTATATTTTGATTAATTTCATAAGTTAAAGTCAATTACCGTTTATTTTTACGATATATCTATTTTCACCAATTTATCTCAACATCCAATCGATCAAATTTATCTTATCTCATACTCATTAGATATATTACACAACAATCAGATTTTTGAAATTTACTTTTATTAGAAATGCTCACTGTGTTTATTATGACTACAAATGCAATTGACTAATGCATATATAAACAAATTCTTCATTGTATATTATTTATTTTTTTTGCATAATGAATAATAATAATCAATTGCTTAAAGACAGAAAGAGAAAACTTTATATGGAGCTTGAAACCAATGAACAAGCACCTACAGATCATTCTTGAGTATGTAGATGCAAATTCTTAAATTTAATAGATTTAAGGATGCTAACTACGGTGTTGCTCTTGAAAGAAAGATTTGAAATGATTTATAGAGTAATGCAAAATCAAATTGACATCAACGAGTATGGAATCATATTCAAGAATTGATGAAAATTTAGTATCATATGAAAGCAAAAAATTATTTTCATATCTAAGAATATGCATCTCACATTCTATATAAACTCAAGCATATTTAAAAAAAAAATTAAATTGGTAATGTAAAATATGTCATCTCTTCTCCAAAAATGCTACTTTAATATTTATCGAAATTATAATATTTGGTCTATGATAACATATAAGATTGGACTAAATAAGTAGTCAATTTACTAAATCAACCTATGATGATAATAGATTTTTTTAGATCGATATCAATACAACATAATACAAAGTGGATAGAAGTGGATATGAAAGATGACTATAAGTGAATGGCAAAGAGAACAACATCTTCATCTTCTAAAGGATGCCTCCCAAGAAAGAAAATGAGAACATGTTTAAAGGTAAATCTGAGTTCATTCTTTACATAGTGTGGCCCAAGTAGCCAATGCTATAATGTTCAACAAGAGCATCTAGGAGAGAAAATTTTTAATAATGTCTAGAATCTAGCATTTATTTTAAGAAGAAATATTATCTTATTATCATCTAAAAAAAACACAACAATGATTCACTCATTACTCTAAACCATTTAAGGCTCATGGATAAAGGAACTAAACAAAATGATTTATATAGCCCTAGTAATGAAGATTTTGTATTTTATTTTGTATTTTGTGGTTTGTATAGTTGTTCACTCATGACTTTTTCAGATTATCTTTTCTTCTTTGTTTGTTGTTGCTATGTTTTTTTCAAGTTTTGTTATAAAATCATCTTCTCTTTATAAATTCGAATATTTATGTTGATAACAATAAAAATGAGTTTCTAAAAAAATTACCTTTACTTTTTTTTAGATTTTATGAGCTTGATTATTATTTTATATATACTATATTATTTCTTTCCTTTAAATATAAATTATTTATCTTTGTAATTAAAAATATAAACTTGGATGCTATAGATCATAATTTATATATTATTTTATATCAAAATGATTCTTTGTAATTATATTAATCAATATAAATTTATTTTATGTATTTAAGAGAGATCTATATAAATATTCATTTCATATGAGAAAATGAAGGAGAAAAGCAAAAAAAAATTTAAGATTTAAGAATAGATATTTTGTAAATTATTATTTGTGTCAATTGTTTTATCAGAATCATCGTATAAACATTGTTTTTTATATTTATATTTTATTTTTAATATATTTAACATTTTATTATTAAATTTATTTATATATAAATTTTAATTAAGATTATAAACAAATACATCAAAATAAAATTTTTTCTTTTAGATTTTCAAAAAATATTTTCTTTTAAATAAAATTTAAACATTTAAAATAAATATATAAATAAATAATTTCTTTTTAAAATAAATTTATCATGATTTATTTGATTATTGATTAATAAAATATTTGAAATAATAAAATAATTTTTTTTAAATCTAATAAATAATTTGTGTCAAGAGATTTAAAAAAATATTTCATTTGTGAATTGATCATCGATTCTATAGGTTCAAAATTATTTCTGCATAGAGATTGAACCAATGAATTAGATCGATGTTTATAAAACTCGCTAATAATATTAATCAAATTTGAACTTTTGAATTTTAATAAAATATCTAGAAATAAAATACTTAAATTAAAATGAGAAAATATTTAAATATTTATTATTTTTAAATTTAAATTTAGATTAATATTTAAATATTTAAAAATAAAATATTCAAAATTTAAATATTATTTTAAATTAATAATAAAATATTATTATTATATTATTTAAATTTTATTAAAATAATTTTAATATTTATTGATTTATTTAACATAATTTAATTCTATTGAATATGTTGATTCTAGTTTTTTTTCTATTTTAATGTTTGATTTTTAAAATAATAATTGTGAGTTTATAAGTTTTAATCTAATGAGTGAGAAATTGCACATGTCTCTATCAAATCATATGAGTTAAAAATTTCGGAAGAGCTACATTCTCTTTCAATTATTGTGATTTTATAATTTTTAATAAAAATTATAAAATACAAGAAATTGCACTCACTTCAATTATTGAAGTTGTCTTTAGGAGAAAGATAAGTTTCCTCATCTCGATAATTTTATTCTCATCTAATTTATGCTTATGACAATAATTTTTATTGTAATTAATTTATTCATTAATGTTTATAGAAGAAGAAAAAAATAATATTTCATTAATTAAAATTATCCTATTTTAATAATCTTTAGATTTCTCTCTCTCTCTCTCTCTCTCTTCTCTTTTCTCAAGAGGTTATTTGATTAAATTTTGAAAATAAATATATTTTTGATTGAAAAATTTGAGCTAATTAATTAAGACATTATATACATTCACGACAAATAAAAAAAAATATTAATTTATTTATTTATATGAACAATAATGCTCATTTATTTATTTCATAGTTCATACTTTTATATTTATGATTTAAGAAATAAATTTCTTATTATTAGAAATATCAAATTTATTCAATGTAATATATATATATATATATATATATATAATAATATATATATTCTATTAATATTTATGTATCATTACATGTCAATATTTTATTTCTTGAAAGAAAGATAAATTATGAATATTTTTACTTATATATCACTATTATTAATTTTAATGATGAGAAAAAAAAATTGAAAGTGAAAAATAAATTCTAAAATTTAAGAGTATTTAATTGATACCTAATTTTAATTAATTTTGCTCGTTCTAAGTTGAATTGGACCTTAATATAGCATTTCTTGTGTTGACTAAAAATCAATACTCAAAAGGAAATTAAAAAGAAATTTGAAGTTTTTTTAGATTTTGATCAAATGTATAAAAAATAAAAGATTTAAATTAAAATAAAATTATTTAAGTTTATGCCTCAAAATTTTAATTTAAAATTATATTTAAAATATTTATTACTAAAATATCTCAAAATCAAATATTATATATTAAGTTTATTCACCTTCATAATTTTATCCTCATATATGTCTACCACAATATTTTATTTTTTGAATTAATTCTGATTTATTTACTAAGACGAATAAGTGAGAAGAATAAAATAATATTTTATTAATAAAATAAATTATCCTAATTCACAAACTTTTTTAAATTTTCTCCTTCAAAAGGTTATGTGGTTAAATGTTTTAAAAAGAAATACATTTTTTAAATTTAAATATAACTTAAATATAACTTATGATGAATATTTTTAGCTTTTTGTTTTGTTATTAGATAGACATAATAAATTATTTTTTGATATTTGTTTGATTATAAAATAAATAAAAAATACTTAAGAGAGAAAAAAACTCAAAAATATTTTAGTAATAAAAACAAGTGGCACATTTGTAATGTAAACGAATAGCTTATTTAACATATTCTTGAGAAAATTAAAATTTGTTTTATTCGTTCTGCTATATATCTTAATTTTGTTATTAACTAAACGATAAATAATATTTAACAACAATTTTAAGAGGAGGATTCAATTAATCTTTATAACAAAAAATTTTAACTAATTATATTTACATTTAAATGTAAATTTTAATAATAATAATAATAATAATAATAATAATAATAATAATAATAAACTAATAATAATAATAATAATAATAATAATAATAATAATAATAATAATAATAATAGTAATAATAATAATAATAATAATAATAATAATAATAAAAAATAAAATAATAGTAATAAAAATAATAATAAAATAATAAATAAAAATAATAGTAATAAAATAATAAAATAATGTAATAAATAAAAAATAATAGAATACAATAATAATAATAATATAATATAATTTTTATTTGTATAAAATATAACAAATTATTCTTATATTTAATAAGAAAAAAAATTACATAACTAAAAATATAATAACAAATTTTAAATATGTATGAATAATGAATTTTAGTTTAAAAGTATATTTAATAAATAGCTTAAGCTTAGCCATCTCTCCTTCTCTTTTAATTTAAAAATATACTGCCTCATTAATAACTAATTAAAAATAAATTCATTTTTTTATTCTACTCTATTTTATAAATAATTTAAGGATTTTCTATAAATTTAAATATATATTTTATTTTTAACTGCACTTGAAATAAAAAGTATTTAGTATTATTACTCATGAATGTCTCTTTTTATATAGAGAAGTAAAACTCTGAAGTGAAGTAAGATCTGGTAATATATTTTTTATGATTTAGTGGATATTATGATTAATTTAGTTTATCCTCATTATAATAATAAAACTTTATATAAATTTTTTTATAAAAATATTTGAATTATATATTTTATTAGTTTAATATTTAAATGAGATTATTTAATATATTTAAAAAATGTATTTATTATTTAAAATCAGGACGGTTTCATCAATTGAATTAATGATTCTAAGTTGCTAAAAAATTTCAAAATTTTATTAAAATTAAAAATAAAATTATTTAAAACATTTTTAATTTATTTTTATTTTTTATTTTAAAAAATAAATAATATTATTTTTTAAAATTATTTTAAATAGTTTTTTTATATTTAATTTTGTGTCTGAGAAGGAGATAGTGAAAGTTTTTACATTGTCAAGTATGAACCAAAACACACCTATTTAAAGTGAACAAGAAACTTCGATATTTTTACTTTAAAAAAACCTCAAGAGAGGAAAAATCATGCAAAGAAGAATCTTTACTATGTATTGTTCGATACAAAATCTTCCCAATAACGGGATTACAAATTGTATATGAAAGGAAATAGAACTGCAACAACTCGTTATAAAGCAACTAAAGATGACTATGCGAACATCGATCGATGGCGCCGTATGAGACCAATGAGATTGACGACGACGAGGATCACGACGGGGCCGGGCATGTGGTTGACGATGGCCATGATAATATGACAATGGCGATCTTGCTTTGAGCTCTCTCCATTTCTTTCGTCATATGAGGAATGAAACATAGCGATAAATGCCTCTATAAATACATGCAAAACCCGTAATTACCCACTTCATCGACGCTCACAATGATCCCTTTGATCATTTGATGTATTTTAAATATTTGAATGCTCAAAGAATTTTAATTTTATTGTTAGATCTTGCCGATCTTCGATTTACTATAAACATCCATGTTTAAGAACTTTTTAATTTAATCATATCCAAAATTTTAATGATATTTTAAGTCTCATTCACTATTTCAACTTCGATCAATTTTTTTAGCATCAAGATTATTAGTAGTATTTTAAGTGTCATATTATTAATATATTTTTTAAAATAAGAATTACTTTAAATAAAATATGATAAAATAAAATAAGAGAGAAAATGTGAGAATGTGTTCTCTCGCATTGTCACTCTCACTCTATCTCTTGTTTCTACTATAATTATCTATCTATCAAGCCTCATTCTAGACTAGAAGTGTGCTTGAACGCCATTAATGCTGCTCAATGTATTGATTTGATTCCTGAGATGGCTCCTTTTGTAGAAACTGCTTTGCAGATTTCTGCGAACAAAAGAAAGGTTTGTGAACCTACTACTTTTGAACATCACAAATTGTCCCAAAACTCACTTCCATGCTCTGTCAATAATGTGATTGATAAACCAATTTTCGACGCTAATTATAACAATGATGCCACCAAACTCCACTTTCACAACCAAAATCATTTTTTGAACAATCCTGTGCATGTCTCCAAACCTTGCTATATAAAGAGACAGCAAAATCACCATCTTGGACCCAACTGTAAGTCTTTTTATATTTCGCCATTGACGATGGATGGGCTGAGCTCGACTAACAACCACAGATTGAAGTCCTTGGATTGTAATAACCACCAAAATTCAAATTCGTCAGTGTCAGTGTTATTAAATATAAAGTTCCCAAAGGATTATAGTCTGCCCTCAAAAGAACAACTTGAGAAGAAGTTTAGTGTTTTCGGGCCATTGGATCACACAAGAACAAAGATTTTCTTCTACACGGAGTTGGTCAGGTTTTTCTGCACCAGGTTGATGCACTAGTGGCTATAACTATGTAACGAGGAAAAGAATATTTGGTAAAGCTAATGTGCGCTTCTGGTTCTATAAATATGAAAGCTGCAGAAATGGTAGTAATAGCAATCATTCTTCATTGAATCTCAAACCCTATCTCAAATAATCTTACGTGCCTGAACTGATTGATTATAGGAAAACGAGCAGGGTGAGATTCAAAGCGTGATATTGATTGTAGCTCTATGCCTAAATGTTTTTTAGATGAAAAAAATGAAGTTACATGATTACTCAGAAGCATCATTTGAAAATCTTGAATACCTTACTAAATTTTAGAGTACAGACCAGTTGTTCATATTTTTTACACTTTCTTTTTTCTTTTAGTAACCACAAAATTGAAATTATGGGTTCATATATGTTTTGTGATGTGTTCGAAGTATTTTCTTGTTATTTGTCTGTAAAATGTGTTTTTTTTTCAATTCAAAATGTAATCTTCTGACCCAGGAATTATAGTTTTGTAAATATATGTTCTTCTGAAAGCTGGTCAAATACTATATTTTTTGAATTTGAATGAGTGGAGTTTTGAAATTGAGCGAGTTTTATTATGTTTATTGTATATTATTTTTGTTTTTGCATTAACATGCTTTTAATGATTTCTTTTCTACTGTTTAGTTGGATTGCAGTGTTTTTTTATTTATTTTATTTTCTATTTAATTTCATTATCTTATTAATTCTGAATAAAATAGGATTTAAATACGTTCTATGTAATGATATATTATTTGATTTTATTGATGTAAAAAAAAAGTGAAATTGTTGTTTGAACTTTGAAATCTATATTGATTTGCAAAGATCTAAATTATATATAATGTTAATAAACCTCACGTTCGGTCAAGGCATAGTCATGACATTTCAAATTTATTGGTCTATAATGTCTTATTGAAGATGACATAGTCATGACATTTCAAATTTAACTTTCAATATTACTTTCTCGATCTACATCACCATCTTCATCTCAGAAAGATGAATATTGTAACATATAGAAAGCATGGCGAGGGGAAGCATGTTGCTAGTAAGTTTATTTTCTAGGTCTATAATGTCTTATTGAAGATGATATAGTCATGACATTTAGATGAAGGCTTTGACTCAAGGAATGACGAGATAAAATCACCAAGTGAAAAGACACCATACTTCAAATCAATCGGTAAGCAAAAATACCATGCATCCTACAGATGATGTCGAGGTCACAAATTTCATCAAAATTCTAGACTTAGAAAAAAAAATGAGAAGTGAAGGAATCAACTTAAGAATGTCAAGCAATGAAACTTAAAGCTAAAATTCAAATTAAAAAACTTCAAACAATAAAAGAGGGAGGGAAAATAGCATATAACAAAAACAAAAGTAAAACAAAAAAGTGGGGGAAAATGAAAGTTACTTTGAGGGATAAATCTTCTTTAAAACAATAAATAAAACTATCTTTGGAATCTAAATCAAAGCTTCTTCACAGACCAGAACTTTGTATAAAGCAGTATTGCTTATATCAAAATCTACAAAATTATGAGCTTTCCTTCATCTTAAAAATTAATTTCATTCTAATTATGATTTTCAAAATCAATGAAATCACTAATTATGAAATTATCTAAGTAGACACCGTGTGTTGACATGATATTCAAAGTGCAAATTTTAATGCAAAAGTGGGGCTAAATTGTAATCAATTAAATAATTGAAAATCTAAGATATTAGATCAATCAAGAATCGAGAACCATTTGTGCAAGTAGATAGACTTATAAAAATCATGGCTTCCTTCAATCAAAAATTAATTTCATTCTAATTATGATTTTCAAAATCAACAAAATCATTAATTATGAAATTATCTAAACTATAAACAGCATGTTTGACATAGAGATTTCAAGTACAAATTTTAATGTCTAAAAAATCATATTAAAGTTGAATTAAACAAAAATCAAATCAATCTCATCAATCTCATTACTAAATAAAAAAATCATTTGACTTTTAAATACACCATGAGCGACACTATGAATGCTTAAATTCAAGTGTTTTGAGATGTTATAGTTGTGCTTAGTCTTAGATGATGTTAACAAAAACCTAAAACCCATAATAAGATTTTCAAATCATCAAATATATAAAGATCTGGGATAAGAGATCTAATCCTCTCATAGCCTAAACTTAGATCTAAAGTTCTTAAACATATTCTAATTAATCAATTTTTCAAATCAAATTAAGTAGCATCAAAAGCTAAATGAAATTTTATCATTAAAAGCTCAAATCAAAACTCAATCTATCCACCCTCCACAACTGTTTATCAGGAGTGATAAATTAAGAAAACTCTAGCTCACAATGGAGCGATGTCAAATCAGAGATGCCACTTTATCAATTCACACCTGTGACGATCATGTCTGACAACATGGCTTTATAGCTCCACAGATGAAGTAGGTGAGTCTTCGACGGGTAGTTAATGACATTTCAAAATGTGAGGATTAATCCTCCCAATCTAATCAATTTAGACCATGGAACAACAAAAAAATAGCGCCTCGCATCTTCATGGACGGAATTCTTCATACAATCCCCTTTGGAAAGGTGATGGAAGCCATGAAGAGAAGCAAGTCTAGTTGGTGGGATGGATCTAATATTAAAAAACTTGATGGAGAAGGCTCGATACATTCTAGTTGGAACAAGAATAACAAACATGTCAAGAAAAGTATCCAAAGATCTCAATCTCTTAATGAATCCTTGGACAAGTATTCTCATTTATATGAATAGTGAATCTTGTCAAATACCGAAAAATTTGACTGAAGATGGTTTAAGAAAAGAACACAGTTCTATTACTCCGCAAGGAGAAAAGCTACTGGACGAAGCATATGTAATATTTGCTACAAGGTCTATTGCTCGAGGTGATATTTCTGTTGGTTAGTCTTACAGTTGTTCATTAGTATAGCTGTTGAGTTTGATATGTTGCAAAATATTATATATTTTATACAAAATAGCTCTGATATGCAAACATTTAAATTGCATGACATTTATGTTTTTTGGGTCAAGACTCATTTGCTATAAAACATGAAATCTAAATAGGTTGTATAGATTTCAACTTTGCATGAAAATGTATATAAATGCAATATTCTGAGAGCAATTTCTCATCATTTTTTGTGGACCTAATCTTGACAGGTTTAGAATACAAATATCCATCCGGTCACTTTATCTTCTTGATATCAGTGTTGTTGATGGACTTGAAAGTAATGAAAGAGATCTTGCGAAATCTAAATCTTCCTCAGATATTGATTGCTTTGATTTTTTGCATCTTCAAATGGACCAGAAAGAAGAACCTAAATTCAATTTTGTTAGAGAAATACTGAAAAGAAATGGATTTAGTGGCAGTGAGTTTTGAACCAATGGATTCTCACTCTTAACGAAGCAGAAGATTTATCTTATGAACTTGACGTTTCAGAAGATGAACATGATATCTTACTGGAACATCAGCTTTTGTTTGATCTGATAAATGAAGCTTTGGTGGAAACATACGAGAAATTTTTCGCTTCTTTCTTTCCCTGGCATTCTTGCTTCAGTACCAACACTAGACCAATGCCTATGGGAAGCCATATTCTGGAAGATCAGAAAGATCAACCTCAGCTGGGCATAACTTTAGAAGACATTGTGTCTCGAAATTTTACAAAGAATGATGGATGGATGAATATTCAATTTGATATTGAGGATGTTGTCTGTGAGCTAAAGTCTATGACTGGATGCTTTGTTAGATGATGCTGCACTTAGCTTTCTCTCATGCCTGCTTGCAATCCTATCTCTTGCAGTTTGCTTTATATGTCTGTACATCCCTGTCTTGACTAACAATTTAGTTAACTTTCATCAAGGCTCAGATCTCTGCACAACGAGTTATATCCTTGTATAGGCTGTATTAATACATATAATTATCTGAGACACTTAGTTGTGTATGGACTTAACTTGATACTAAAGCAAATGATACCATGAGTTGTGGTATATTGCATGGAATTCCACTGTCTCAGATATAGATTGTTTATTATAATCAGCTTAGAATGCTTAAACTCTTAATTTTAGTTGTAATTCTGCATCAAGTATTTCTCCAGTCGCAAGTGTGTTTAAAGAAGATCTCAAGGTCAATTCTCCACTTTGAAATCAAATTTTCTGATGGATTGTAAAATCAACAAGTAATTATCAATAAATAAGCAATTTTGTCACTCTTTAATAAATTCTTTTGTCCAATACTTAAGAAAAAAAATAAAAATATATGTAATAAATTTTACTTATTTATGATCTGTTTTTGTGGAAGGGGTGATAATTAGTTGTGCGGTGCCACTAAGAAGTATATCTATTGAATTTTTTTTAATTTATACCCAGCAATAATATGCCTGATTTCTCCTTACCTTCAGTAGAGGCATAGGGAGGATTAAATATTTGGATTTATTATAGCCGTTTAATACCACGGCTAGTTGGTGTTACATATTTTGTTATTTCATAAAAAATATTTCTCGAAAACCTTGGCTTAGCTTATTTCTTTATTCTTTGAGGGTAAAATTTTCAAATAATTTAATTATGCTTTATTAAAATGAAGTTCTTATGATGAAAAAATTAATAAATATATTTAAATATGATGACATTTTGTTCTAAAGCTAGCGTTACAATTTTCTGTTATTCAATGAACATATTTTTAAGTGCCAATAAATACAAGAAAAATTATTAGTTGCAGAGTTCCAATTGTAAAAGTTATATCCGGATTATAATAACATACTATTATGTCATTCAATTAATATATAATTATTGTATATTTATTTTAAAATATATGATGAGTGTAAAGATGTATGTTATTTATATGATTTAGAGATAGATAATTAATATTATATTAATATATAATACTTTATAATTTATAATATTCTTATAATTTTAAATGATTATTATAAACATAAATTTATATCTTAATATAATAATTTTCTAAATATAATAAGTCATCACAGAAGATAGAATAAAAAAACTTTGTATTCAATAATTTATTATATTATATTAAAGTGAAGTTTTCTTGATGAAGGAAACAAATAAATTTGACCAAGTTGTAAAAGTATTTGGCCTTTTAAATTCTAATTTACTTCGACAAATTAAATAAATTCAAATAGAAAGAATGGCAACGGATCAAGCCCAATTGATTTTACAATGTTTATTATTTATTACATTTTTGTATTGATTAATTTCTCTATCCTAATTTTTAAATTGTTTAAAAATGAATTTTCACGATGAAAGTATTAATAACTAAAAAATTTGAAGAAAAGTTTATAACTGATAATTAAGGATTTATTACGGATCAATTTTATTTTATTTTTAAATTTTGTTGTTGCTTTTTTTTTTCTATTTCTGTTTTTAACAGTTTCGTATTTTTGTTTATTTTTAAAATCAAATCAACTTATTTTTAAAAATAGTAAAATAAACTGTCAGGTGCTTTTTTGTTTATTTTAAAAAACGTTGCTTTCTGTGTGGACTGAAAAATAAAAATAACTATTATTTACTATTTATGGCTGATTAAATTTAATATGTTGAGTTTTTGAATACATTCAAATAAAATCTAATATTTCGTGAAAATCTAAAGTACTGTCTGTAAAATATCATCATTATTTTAGAACTTTGAGAGAGAGAGAGAGAGAGAGAGAGAGAGAGAGAGAGCTGGCCTCTATCATATCAGCTACTGCAGAAAATGGAAATTTTGTTTATAATTGCTACGCTAAGAGCATGTTTGGGATCAATTTTGCTTTATGTTTTTAATTTCTTTATGTTATTTTTAAAATATGTTTATTTAGTAGGCGTTTTTAATTTCTTTTTATTTTAAAAAATAAATCACATTATTTTTAAAATTACTCATAACAATATTTGGATATTTTGAATATTTTTAAAATAATTATTACTATCAAATATATTTTATTTCAAATCAAAATATAAATAAATTAAATTTAAATTTTAAAATAGAAAAATAAAAGTGATCACAAACTATTTGGTGCGAAATTATGAGCTTTACTTTAGACTTTTTCAAGATCACCAATTGAAAGTCCTACAAATAATTTATTTGAGGAACGATTAGAGTCTATTTGGAAACAATTTTATTTCATATTTTTATTTTTATTCTTACGTTATTTTTAAAACATGTTTATTTGATGTATTATTTTAACATTTTTTATTTAAAACAAAGCACACTTAAATCAATTTTATTTTATATATTTTATTCTTATATTCTTTTTAAAATATGTTTATTACATGTATTTTTATGCATTTTATTTTTTATTTTAAAATAAAGTATTATTTTAAAAATACTCAAACTAGGTTTTGAGTATTATTTAATTGTTAGTCAATTACTATTTTGTTCATCTATCATTTATACATAAAATGATTCACATCATTATTACTATAAGAAATCATTTGCGAACAATTATTTTCTATATTTATATTTATATTTTTTTTTTTATTTCACTTTTTATATTATTTAAGTTTTAATCTAATGAGTGAGAAATTGCACATGCCTCTCTCAGATCACATGAGTGAAAATTTTTGGAAGAGCTACATTCCTCTTCAGTGATTTTATAATTTTTAATATAAAAATTATAAAATACAAGAAATTACATACCTCTATCATCACTTCAATTATTGAAGCTGTCTTTAAGAAAGATAAGTTTCCTCACCTCGATAACTTTATTCTCATCTAATCTATGCCTATGATAATAATTTATTCTCCTGAATTAATTATGATTTATTAGTGAAGTGGAGTGAAAAGAAGAAAGAAAATAATATTTCATTAATTAAAAAAGTT
Source organism: Cymbidium sinense (assembly GCA_021442155.1). Lineage (NCBI taxonomy): Eukaryota > Viridiplantae > Streptophyta > Magnoliopsida > Asparagales > Orchidaceae > Cymbidium > Cymbidium sinense. The sequence goes on from CM038215.1 coordinate 263,956,960, forward strand.
ATCCTATTTCATAATCTTTTAAATCTCCTCTCTCTCTCTCTCTCTCTCTAGGTTATTTGGTTGGATGTTTTGAAAATAAATATATTTTTGAAAAATTTGGAGCTTCATTAATTAAGACTTATTATATACATTCACGTACAAATCACAATTTTAAAAATCACTCTTAATTTATTCATTTATATGAAAGCAATAGATGCTCATCTTATTTATTTCATAGTTCATACTGCCTTACATTTATGATTTAAAAAATAAGAGCTTCTTATTGGGTTAGAAATATAAAACTCATTCATTGTAATATATATATATATATATATATATATATATATATATATATATATATATATATATATATATATATATATATATATTAATGATAACGAGATTTTTTGGGTCAAAAATATCAACTTATACAAATCTTCACATGGATATGCTAGCATGAAAATACATCGATTATTATTTTCATTTAAATGATCATTTATATCATCATATTATAAATCATCTTTAAGATTTTTTTACACATAAGATAATGTTATGATGGCTCGATGATTTGTTGACATTTATGACATTACTACTATATTATAAATCATTTTTTTATATAATAGTTGATACTACCTTATCATTCATACTTCAAGAAATAGGAATTTCTTATTGAGTTTGAAATATGAGGCTCATTCATTATAACATATTTTTTTTTATAACAAGTCTCACCAAGTTTTTTGTTGAGCTATCACTCTAAGAGCAGACTTTGCAACAGTAGAGATTGTGTTCACTACTTGAGTTTATGATGTAGCTTTATTTTAATTTCTATGGTGTTTTGGGTTCATTCCTCTTCTATTAGCATTGTTGTTTTCGTGTTAAATTACTGCTACAGACCATGTTATTATAATAAGATTTATTGTTTACTCATACGTATATATTTCTAATTCTAACTATTTTATATATTTTATAAATTTTGTAATACACAACACCTTTGATTAATCTTGACTTTTTTTTTAGGCTTATATTAAGAGTTGAGATTATTCTCTTTATTGTATCTCATGTTGAGAGATTGTATCTGTAAGATATTTTCACATTCGTTGAAAATATTTTCATAATTTTGAAACAACATAATTGCATAAACATATAATCTCAAAATCTTGAACAAAGTGATTTTAACAAATTAATTAAGAAATAAATCGTTTACTTTGATTTGCCATTTATCTTTTTAAGTTTTAGAATTAGAGGTTATCTTCCTGCACCTAACAAATTGAAGGTTGTCAAAATTATTTAAATGTTCTCAGCTCCCAAAATAGATCATTCAAGTATGCTTAATATGTTAAAATCTATTGGAGATGAATGTTCTGAGACTAAATTAATAGAAAAATTAAAAACAATGACTTCTGACAGGCATCACATAATTATGACCAAAGTCATTTTGATCACTACTGAAGCCCATCAAGATAACATTCATTCTCAAAATCAAGTATTGGAATGTATTCAAAGTGTTAAGATCTATTAAGAAAGAGCTTTTCACAATGAGTTCGATCAGACTTAAGGATATTAATGGACTACGAAGTAAAATCGTGCAGACGCACATTTCTCTAATATGTAATACTAAAAATAGTTATTAAATTCAAATCCGAATACGAAAGGAATAGTAGAAATCTAATATTTTGAATTTCACTATAAATTAAATGCGTAATGTATATACATCTAATCTGTAAATCAAATTCATTTATTAATTCAAAGGTTATAAATAAATCAATAAACAAAAAGATCTAAACTCTTTACTAATAAAATATAAATTGTGTATATATATATATATATATATATATATATATATATATATATATATATATATATATATATATATATATATATAACGCATCCAAACTCTGTGCTCCGTTCAGAAAAAAAAAAAAAAGGAAGACTGCAACCCTTTTGCAAGAAAGAAAGATGATCTATTGCCAAATTTTCAACTTTCATGAAAATGGAATAAATTTAAAACATTTCTCATAAAGTTAAAAGGCATAAAAATATCATTTGTAAAAATTATTAATTATTATTATTTAATCATTTTAATTAGCACAAATTAGTCAAACTAAAATATATTAAAGATATATATATATATATATATATATATATATATATATATATATATATATATATATATATATATATATATATATATATATATATATATATATATATATATATATATATATATATATATATATATATATATATATATATTTATCATTATTATGAATCGGTTGAACTGACCTAATATATGTATGTATCTTATTGATGTTATGATTAAATTAAATATAATTTAAAAAAAAGTAATATTTTGTTTTCTCATTATTGATATTAAATTAATTATCTTAGCACGTTGAAGATAATCTCAATTTATATACATACCAAATTCATTATTAATATTTAGATTAAATTATTTTAAGAGTAACATTCAAATCAGTTAAACACTAAAGGGAAAAGAGCATTTTTATAACTGCTAATTACATTAGATAAATATATTATCATATATAAATATGATATAAATAAATTTCATTTTTTGACATTGAGTTAACCGAAATAAATATACTAATCTTTGTACGTAAAAAATTAAAAATAAAGTAATTAAGTAATTATATATCTTCCATATTTTTCTCTAACCCGAGATTTCAAATCGGAAATTTCACGTGCCGCGTGCCGCGTGCTGCGAACAAAATCACGTGAAATATATTCCTTTTTCTTTTATTTTATTTTTTACTTACTATTTTGTTCTCCTTCTCTTCCTGATTTCTCTCTCTCCTCTCTCTCTCTCTCTCTCTCTCTCTCTCTCTCTCTCTCTTTGTGAACAAAAAGTAAAAAACAAAATCTTATATTTTTTTACTGTGCTTTCCTTCCAAACCGAGATAAAAATAAGAGAGAATCTCTCTCCCTCACTCTCTCTCCCTCTCTCCATTAGCTCATAAGTGTAAAGAAAAAATTAATATACAAAAATTATATTTAATTTTATACAAATTTGAAAGATTATGAGACCTTATAAGGCCAGTAAATATAAAAATCACTCCACCGCAGTGTGACAAGACACCTATCATATATAGGTCTCAAAAGCATAATATGAAGACAATTTTTTTAAACTAAGAATCATTAGAATGTTAATTAGGTAATTAAGTATTGTTAAAAAAAATTTAAGAAGAATGATCTCAATTAGTGGGTGATTGGCGTTAGATATGTGGCGCGTGAAATTGAGTCGGTCGACTTGGATGTTTTTTTTTATCTATTTGTGCGTTTTCATGTATTGATCTTTTTATCTATTTCACTCATTTCTTTCGCGCATTCTTTTGTGTTGTATGACATTCAAAGCGTTTTAGCTTACTTATAATAAAATAAATTTGTTTTAAAGTTTATTATACAAATTTAAGGTGTAAATTAAGTAAGAAAGGTAATAAGTAAATCTATTACAAAGCACAATATTAAAGATTAACTCAACTTCACAAGTTAAATCAATCAATATACTAAACTCTGAAGTCACTAAAATATAAATCTAAATATAGAAGATACAAGTGTGCTTACTAATATTTATGTTTAAATCATAAAATAATTATTAGAAGGAATGCAAATCAAAATTATAAAGATATTTTGTACGATAAGAATTATTTTTGACTTAATACCATATTTATATCCCAAGCTTTGTAAATCAAATATACTTTGCAAATAAAAAAAACATCTTTAGGCTGACACTCAATTTATGTACTGCAAGCGTCACGTGGGCGCTAATTAAAGACTATTCTTAAATTTTTTTAACAATACTTAATTATCTAATTAATATTCTAATGATACTTAGTTTAAAAAAAATTGCCTAATATGAAGACCTTAGCACTAACGATGTAGCCTCCTACACATGGACAATGTTAGATTTTAAACTAATTTGATCACAAGAAAACGAATTTATAAAAAAAATATTTCTAATTTTAATGTTTGATTTATCAAATTGGATGTCTACTCTAGATGATTTTAATGTTTCGGACTCAATGGCGGTTTACGTGCGAATCGTTTGGCGACTTCGGTCCATTCTGGTCACTTTAAGTTCAAAATGCTTCGCCAGCATTTGGCGGGTCTCATTTGATAGGTTTTGATGTTTCAAAGCTAATGCGCAATAAATTTCACGAACGGAGGTCATTTGGATTGTGTCGGTGCCTCCTAACTTTGATATGCGTGCAAACATGTTGACGACTCGAGCACTTGATCGGTTGTCCATCAAGTCATGCAATATTTATTTTCGACTTTTTGATGTTACGACGCGATGGCGAAGTTGATTCGTCGATAGTCATTTGAGTTGATTTTAGTGATAATGCAGTGTATTTCAACCGATTTGCGGCGACACGATTATTCGACATTTGCACAGGCTCGTCCGATTTGAGCGTGAATAGTCTAATTTGATAGTTTTCAATATTTTGAAGCTAACGACATGATTAATTTTAAATGGCGGAGTCGTTGGACGTCTTCTACGGTTACGATATGCGTGTCGACATTGATAGCTTCAGTCTCGATTGCTCATTAAATTTTGCAATATTTATATTATGATCAATTTCGACGTTCTGAGCGCGACGGAGAAATCCGTTCGTCGATTGGAGGTCGTTCGACTATTTTCGGTGACGTCTAGTGCATTTTGAGCTTCAATTTGCGCACTGTCACTTCCGAAGTCCGTCAAATTTAACTTGTGGGTTTGTCTTGATTTATGACACACATATGGAGGTCAACAAGTACCAACACTAGACCAATGCCTATGGGAAGCCATATTCTGGAAGATCAGAAAGATCAACCTCAGCTGGGCATAACTTTAGAAGACATTGTGTCTCGAAATTTTACAAAGAATGATGGATGGATGAATATTCAATTTGATATTGAGGAAGTTGTCTGTGAGCTAGAAAGTCTATGACTGGATGCTTTGTTAGATGATGCTGTACTTCAGCTTTCTCTCATGCCTGCTTGCAATCCTATCTCTTGCAGTTTGCTTTATATGTCTGTACATCCCTGTCTTGACTAACAATTTAGTTAACTTTCATCAAGTCTCAGATCTCTGCACAACGAGTTATATCCTTGTATATAGGCTGTATTAATACATATAATTATCTGAGACACTTAGTTGTGTATGGACTTGGAACTTTGATACTAAAGCTAATGATACCATGAGTTGTGGTATATTGCATGGAATTTCACTGTCTCAGATATAGATTGTTTGTTATAATCAGCCAAGAATGTAATTTTGTCAACAAATAATTATCGATAAATAAGTAATTTTGTCACTCTTTAATAAATTCTTTTGCGAAATACTTACGAATATATATATATATTGAAAAGAAGTAAGTGATGTAATAAATTTACTCACTCGGTGGAATAACTGTTATTTATTTTATAATCTGAGTTTGTGGAAGAGGTGATAATTAGATGTGCGGTGGATATCTATTGATATTCTTTTTAATTTATACCCATGCAAGAAACAAGCAAATTAAACCAAATTAATGATCACACAATTGTAAGGTTAACTGTCAGTTTTGTTTTAAAAAAAATAATTTAGAACAGGTTGCGGCAATCTGAACCGACACAATCCTGTAACAATTATATCGCTTCAATGCTATAACATTAGATCAACTAAACTACTCTCCTAGCTGTCCAAAAACTACTGTGAAATTTCTTTATAATAAAAAATAAATATGACGATTTTGTAGCGATTTCAAAACTGCTACAAGTAAAATAATGGCCACTGCAAATACCTTAATTTGCCGCTGTCAATTTTTATTTATTTATTTATACATTGTGTTATTAAATATTGTCACCTCAACCTTGTCCTTCATGCCGATCAAGCTCTACGGTGAGTCACACAGGGAGCAGCGTCCTCAAAATTTTTTTTCTGAGGTATAGCATTTCAGGGCCAGGATGCGAAGAATTAGGTTTCAGAAATAGAAAAGGTAATGCTTCGATGCTGCAGGACAAGCCATGATACTAGGACTAGAGTGCCGAATAAAGAAAAGATATAGAGGCCAGTGCCACGGTACTGCTCCTGCAATGTCGCAGTATTTGAATCAGTGCAGAAAAGCTTAGAGGACAGTGATGTCAACACTTAGGTGCTAAAATGTTGGTGGATGTGCTCTTATTATGATGAAGGGATAAAAGATAGTTGCTAGATTATATATTTTATAGGATTATGTGGTTGTAAATGATGCAATAATTACTATTCTTTTATTGGAAGATAAAACAATTAAAATTTGGTGCATGCATCTTCGGTATACAAGTAAAAAGTGAGTAAAACACAAATTTTTAATGGCCAAAGCATCACTAAATTGAATTTTTGTGAGCACTATATATTTGAGTAAGGGAAAAGAGTTTTGTACATGTATCAACATATTGATGGAGCACTTGACTACATACATTCTAATTCTAGGAACGATCCATAATATTATCCAATGATAGTACTACATATATGTTATCAATTATTGATAATTTCTCTAAAAAAAATTGTATGTTCTTGAATTAAAAGAGTGATGTATTTGTTACTTTTAAGATTTAGATGATTATGATTAAGAAGTAGATTGAGAGGTAGATTAAATAACTTATATATAAATATATATATATATATATATATATATATATATATATATATATCTAGGAGAACTTCCTTTTTCTTTAAATCAAAAGAATTTTGAGGGACTTAACAATCTAAGAAACTCTACAACAAAATGATATGGTGGAGAATGAATAGGTAATAATAATGAATTGTATACTCTCAAATGCTAGGCTACTTAAGTCATTTTAGGTTGAAATTGCTTCTATGACCTCATACTTGGTGAGTCACTCTCCTTCAATTGCTATTGACAAGAAGATTCTATAGGAAGTTTGTTAGATAAATCTCTATATTATTCTAAATTAAACATTTTTTATTGTCCCACTTATGCTTATATTGATTATGAGAAATTAGAGTAGATATATGAAGTGTATATTTTTTGGTTATAAGGTTAGAGTTAATGATTATAAGTTAGAATGCCTTGAAATTAAGAAAGTGATAATTAGTAATGATGTTGTATTTGATGATATTGACAAATTACACAATACTTGTTATAAGGTCAAATAATATATTGACTAGGAGGAGATATCTAGCAAATAGGTGAAGGTTCAGATTGAGGTTAGTATTTTTCCAATCAATTTTAGTGAGCTATGATGATATTATTGTTCTCATTGTTATTACTACAACCACTATAGCATTCTACCACTAAGGATGGGCCAAGGTGAGAAATCAAGCCATTATAAGGATATGGTGAGACTAATTTGGCTGCTTATGCCTTAAGTGTGGCAAGTGATACTGTGTAGCAAATAATTTTTTAAATATGCATAGGTAGTTAATTCATTTAATTCTAGTTAGTTGATGGTTGTTATGCAAGAGGAGATCAAATCTTTATATGAGAATAACACTTGGGATTTAATAAAGTTATCTTGATTAAGAAAGTTTTTCACTGCAAGTGGGTATTTAAGAGAAAAGAAGGTACACCAAGAGTTGATGACCCTAAATAAAAAGCTAAACAAAATCATTAGGCAAATGCGGATTATTATTATTATTATTATTATTTTATTTTTATTTATTACTATTATTATTATTATTATTATTTTATTATTATTAGTTTTTATTTTTTATTATTATTATTATTATTATTATTATTATTATAATAATTATTATTATTATATATATCTGACATATTTACATATTGATATAAGTATGTTTAGTGGTTAAAATTTTTGTTATGCAAAAGATTGATTTATATTCGAATCCTCACTCATATAGGCTGTCAGAAAAGCTCGTTGAGCTGTTCCCTCAAGCTCGGCTCATTTACACCCTTAATTTAATTTAATTTTTTTATGAGCATTTAAAGAGCTAATCGGTTTTGATTTTCTTGCGTTTTTTAGGTGTTTGATTCCAAGTGATATAAATTTAAAAACAGAGGGATTTAAAATGATTTTAAATTTTGTTTTTTGTTTTTTGTTTTCTGTATTTAAAATCATTTGAATCAGACTATTTTGATTTTCAAACAAAATCTGTGTAGCTTTTTGTGATTCTTGTAATAAATATAAAAAATATAAAATAAGTTGTATTTTAATGTATTTAAAATATATTATAATAAATATAAAATATTTTAATTTATCTAATTTGTATCTAATAAAATAACTTTTTTTTATTTTAAAAGGATTAATTTAAAGAAATATATATTTTATTGTGATTTATATGTTAATAGAAGAACTTTATCTTATTATTATTTACGGTTCTTTTGATGCTTGCAGGCATCAGTGGTCAATTTATCCGAGATTTCAAATCGGAAATTTCACGTGCCGCGTGCTGCGAACAAAAGCACGTGAAATATATTCCTTTTTCTTTTATTTTATTTTTACTTATTATTTTGTTCTCCTTCTCTTCCTGATTTCTCTCTCCCGCATTCTCTCTCTTTATGAACAAAAGTAAAACTAGATCTTATCTTTTTTTTTACTGTGCTTTCCTTCCACATCGAGAAAAAATAAGAGAGAATCTCTCTTTCTCACTATCTCTCCCTCTCCCTCCTCTCTCTCCATTAGCTCATAAGTGTAAAAAAAAATGAATAAATAAAATTATATTTAATTTTATACAGATTTGAAATCTTACATGACCCTTCTTATAAGCATAGTAAGTATAAAAACTCATATAGTATCACAAACACCTTATAAATCTTATAAGCGTGATGTGAATGTAATGATGTAGCTACATGAGCGATGTTAGATTTTAAACTAATTTGATCAGAAAACAAATTTATAAAATAATATTTCTGATTTTAATGTTTGACTTTTATAATCTTTAATATTTGATTTTAAAATCATAATTACAATTTTATAATTTTAATCTGAAAATTATAAAATCTGAATACACGCTATCGGATCCTTTGATTATTGAAACTATCTTTAGGAAAGATAAGTTTTCCTTGATAATTTTATTCTAATCTATCTAATCTATGCCTTTGATAATAATTTATTTTTCTAAATTAATTATGATTTATCAAAGAAGTGCTAAAAGACACCTATCTTATTTATTTTTAAAACTCACAATTGTAAAAATCACTCTTTTAATAAAAAAAAAAGTTATCCTATTTCACAATCTCTTAGATCTCTCTCTCTCTCTCTCTCTCTCTCTCTCAAAAGGTTATTTGGTTGGATGTTTTAAATATAAATATATTTTAGAGTTTAAAATAGATTCAATATAGTTTATTATATGTAACATTTACATGCTTAACACATACTTCATAAAATTTTTCATGTGTAGGTAAAGTGTTAAATCTTAGTTCTTAGATATGTAAATGCATATAAATTATGGTGCTTAATTTTTATATTATTTGAATAAATTTAATGATATTATTCTGATAAAACTAAATATATTCACTTGCAAATATTTTAGTACTCTAATTTTCCAAAACATATTAAATAAATTTATGAATTAAATAATTTATTTAATAAATCTAATTTTCTAATGAGATATTAAAATGAATTTATAATTGTATTAATTCATTTATATTTATTTAAGTTGTGTAATTATTTTATAACTGAATTTGCCATTCTCCATAAATCTTAGGCAAAATTTTTAAAATAAGCATGGTTAAAACTTTAATTAGCGGATTAGGTACGTTTAAAAAAAAATTAAAATAGGCACGTCCTTAAGCGTGGCTTAAATGATTTAAAAAAAAAAAAGCGGTGTGAGCAGAGATCGGGCGATCTCTCACTCGCTTTCTCCCAGAGGCGTGACGAACTAAGCTAGCCCTTCACCCTGCCACCATCCCGCCAAGGTCATTGCCTCCCAGCCGGATCCGAACCATTTTGGTAGGAAAAGGTATTTTGGGTTTTTTTTCAAAATAAGCGGGTAATATACATATGTGACATCATTTGTTGTACTTAATTATGTTTGTAGGCACATATTATGGATCTAACTTATTTTAGTATTTTTTGGTATAATATTCATGTGAAATGATTATCACGCTATGTTGTGTAATGTGGAGATTGGAGTTAGAGTGAGTTATAGGGAATGTGATTAATTACTCTTTGCTATTTTAACATGTATCTCTAAGTATCCTATTTTTTTGTTGTTAGAAGTGATTATATAAGAATGTGATTAATTCTTTTGACTGTCTTTTTAATGCAATTTATTTAGTGGGGTGCATCCCAAATATAGAATATTTGAGAATATAATGAGTTATGAATTTATAATTTCCCTGATATGGAGTAGGTTGGGTTGATCGATAATTGGTTTAGGTTTGTTTGATAGATGATTGAGTTAAGCTAATTTAATAGTTTAGGTATTTATTTATTTTAATAGTAGTTGATTTAATTATGATTTTAAAAATATAATTGTAGTTATTATTTGTTTAATAGTAATTTTAACTAATCGATTAGTACTTAGATTGGATGACATTAAAACTTTGGCGTTTGCTCGGTTTGTAAAGGCAGATCATAAATTATTTGTCATTTATGTTTTATAAGATAACGATTAATTTAACTAACTTAAACAGGTCTGCTCTTCAGCATTTCCACTTCCTATACACATATTTGATTCGAAAATGAGTTCAAGCACAATATGTCTGGTGCTGTATTATGGCGGCAAACTTAGTGTCAGTGATGATTTATTCCCTACGTATACTGGCGGAAAAAAGCATCTTATATTAATTTCTTGTCGAGCTAATTTTAGCAGTGTTCAAGATCGAATCATGCGATCACTAAATGTTGATTTGGCACGGTTCAAGATTAATCTCATATGTAGGTTTCCTGTTGGTGTCAGTTTCATTGCTACACCACTAAATGATGACGAGTTTGCTGGTCATCAATCTGACAAGCTGTACAAACCTTTGTTGTCATATATGTTGAAATTGAAATGAAACAAATTATCGATTCAAGCGCATGATTATCGCGAGATGAATTAGAGCATTGAAACTTCAACACCACTCTTCCGCCATAAGGACCATCATAGGTAATTTGTTTGAACTGCTTGTTTGTCTTCAAATTTTCACCTTAACCAAAAACACTACATTCATATGTGCAGCAGTGAAGATGTAGACATATCTGCATCTCCTATTCGTGCTACTCATATGGCTTCAACTTCCGTAAATATGGATGAGTACCATTGTGATGAGGTGGCTCCTCCAAAAATCGGGGATGAGGGTTATGAAATAATGCCCAGCGTAATGAGTTCAGACACAGATGATAGCGAGGGTGAGATGGGGGAAGAGTAGTATCCAAATGCTACAACCAGTCAGATATTAAGAGATTACTCTAACAAAATAACAACCTTTGAGGAGAACATGTTTAGTAACAATAAATACGTTGCTTGTCATCAACAATGATGGGATGAAGCTAAACTTTGATGGTCTCCCATCAAATTCTATTTTCCTAGAAGATAATTTTATTCCAATAGACCTAAGAGAATGTGTTTCCATGACAAGTGACACCTAAAGTTTACGGTCAGGTTGGTCAATCACAAATAATGTGGAATATGTCACATGTGATTAATAAAAGAGGTTCGATCGTTGCTTTCATAGTAATAATCTAACGCTATGTTTGTGGTCTACATGCTCGGCAAGCAAGAGGCTTGGTGGTGCTTGGGTGATTTCAAGTATGTCGAGGCCACACACATGTTCTCATTCAATCTTGGACATACAATGCACCTGGCAATTTATTAGTTACTACATCCAACCTGTTATCAGATGTCAGTTGGACTTAAAACCTAGGAAAATTATTGGTCGAATGGACTCAAAGTTTGATATCAGAGTTTCATATATGAAAGCATGGGATGCACGCAGGAAGACTATACAAACTATATTTGGCAGTTTGGAAGAGTCGTATCGTTTGTTGTACTTGTACATGCAGACAGCCACAACTACTGCATATTCCATGTACATGTACATGCAGACAGCCACAACTACTGCATATTTCATGTCCTCATGTCATTGCTGTGATGGGACAGCGTCACATAAACCACTGACTACGTCTTCTCACTTATCTGATGTGCCAAATATATGAAGCTCAATTTCATGTTATCCCGTCGTCATGGTATGTATTTGGTCAACACACCGGATCTTACACCACCAAATGTTAGAAGGTAGGCTAGGACCAAGATATACAAATACAATGGACAAGAACATACAGCGATCAGACAGAATATGTGGTCTATGCAAAAATCCGGGGCATAATAGGACTACTTGTCCACAAATGCGACATTAGTATATTTGTCAGGCATATGTGTTTTACTTGTACTATGCCCGTCACTGTCTCCTTTCTGTACTGAGAACTTTGTATTGTACATTTTTTCTTTCAGAGCTATGTATTGTACTAATATGTGGTCATTTATTTTTCTTAGTTTGATCCTTTTAGCGGGAATGTTTCTTTAAATGCTAGTGTGTTTTCAAGCCTATGTGTGTTTCTTAGTTTGATCCTATACATTTCTGTAGATGTGTTTTACTATGTGTGTTTTACTCTGCGTTTCTTGTTTTGCTCCTGTACATCTTTTTTTCCAGGGCTAGTTTAGTACTATGCATTTTATGAAATAAAACAATTGTAATACCTTACATATTTTGCAACATATGTACATATGAAATTGAATGCATTTAACTGAACAATAAATTTTTAGGTAATATGGTGACGGAGGAAGGTGGAGCAGTTAGGCGTCGACATAGACGCGACACAGATGAGCCCTCTGTAGATTATGGCCCCACCCGGTGCATCAGACATCATCGTGGCACTTCATGCGAACCGAGTTACACACACGATATGGTATGTTGTTGTCTTATTTGTGACATAGCGATATAAATTTGATGATACATACACTTTGTCTTATGGACTACGATTCTCAGGCTTCACATTTACTTATGATCAGTGAATGACCAGTAAATTGCCCCCAGTTCATGGATGGACTACGAAAAGTTGGATTACATTGTGTTTCATAGTTGCAGTACCTCAAACTAGATCATCACTTGCTCACATCTTTGGTTGTTGGCGGTCCTGACGAACACATTTCATCCGGTTGGTGAGATGGATCCACCGCTGCACGTAACCATGATCCTTGGTGTTATTTGACCTCGTTATAGGCCGACAAGCTGGAGAGGGGTACGATGGCTTTCATGGCGGATTGTTATGGTGGAGACATCCGACGATGTCCTATACCATGATCCCATTCCACATTTGGCGTCCACATTTGCATGGGGCAAGCACGTTAGGACCGCATGCCATTACATGGTTCATTGGACATTCTTGATTCATATTTGGATATGTCGGATGTTGAGTTTTGGATGCATGTCGAGCGTACATATTCACCATAGGATGCTTGCCGTACGTCGGTCGAGGTACATCTCGATACTATATTAGAGGATCTGAGATTGTTTAACAAGTTCAGCATTGGATCAGCCGTGTTGGCACACTTATATAGAGAGCTGAATGAGGCAACAAGAGCGAAGCGGACGAACATGGCAGGATGTCTGCACCTACTGCAGGTATGGTTGTGGGAGCATTTACATGTTGGTCAACCCACATTGCAGGTATCCTTCCCAGTGGAGTTGGAGGGTTTGAGTGTTGGTTGCAGATGGAACGAGGGTTCTTGTAGAGAGATGAAACACCTCATGTTAGTGTAAGGATGAGCTTGATGGGTTGCTTGAGCCAGGTATGACCAAGTGCACTTTTGGTTATTATTTTTTTGTAATTTCATAGAAGATATAAAATTTACTATATGACTACTGTAGGTGATATGGGAACCTTATGGCAGATCACTGAAGTGGCATATATGTTTGGTCATCGTGAGATATGGCTCGGGTTCCATTGATCTCAGCGCATTGAGTGGTACCTCCGATCGCATTCTCGGGGTTTGCTATCACCAGAGTCGGCGTAGATCCTATAGATCCTTCATTTTAGCGATGGGACGGGAAAGGCGTTATTTGGTTTGAGTACCACCGACTTACATATTACGGTGGGGTGACACGATGCCATTGTTGTTGTGAGTGCGGTTCCACAATTGACGGCGGTGAGTGGTACATGAGGTGGTATCGATCCCGGCCTCCTTATACATGCTTGGGGCTCCGACCATACCTACCCTATCCTCGTGCTCTAGAGAGACTGATGGTAAGTGTTAAAAGTTTTTTATGCTATTCATAAATTTATATGTTTAATAGACAACATAATTTCTTTGTCTCCACAAAGGGAACATATCTTGGACACGCAGGATATATTCTCAACTTATTTTGGGTGAGATATGGACACTGATTTTCAGCATTCGATCAATACTTATGAGGAATTATGCAGGAAACTTAATAAGGACATGCACATATCAGATAGCGGTATAGAGATGCGGTGGCGAGTTCTATCGCGTCACGGTCTTCTCAGCTACATGCTACAGGATTCGATGTAGGTTCATCGTCCATGCCAGATGTAGGTCCATACACTTACCCATATGGCACATCACTCATACTCAACCGGAAGGCATGTTGGTCCATTTCGATCTGGTAAATGAGCTCTTCCATGTATCCTCACCCATCCAGTATACATGCCAGATGCGGTGTAATAGTCCCCTTTCACCAGACCATCGAGAGATATCGGATGTTACACCTCGATGACCCCGAGTGAGATGTTGTGCGGCATCGCTTACACTGACCGTCCCGGCTGCCGCGCATTATACTCAGGGAACACTTCCACCATGCAAATAGTCATTAGATGTACTTGCGTAGTTGTAGATCATATGATAGCATTATGCGTTAAAGCTTTTATATTTTCTATGTACTCTAGCCATATTTTTTTTTTAATAAATTTATGGGATCAATAGTATCCTATAGGTGATCATAACCTACATATAATTTTAAAATATTTTTAATTTTTTTTACATTTCTATATTTTTTAAAAATAGTCTAAATAATAAAATATCACTAAGATAAAGAATAAACACATCAAAATTCTCCAATATTCAAACTACTAAGCATTCAAAATTCAATAATTCACTATATTTCATGAGAGTTTATCTCATATATTTATAAAGTGAACAAATAAAAAATACAAAAAAAAACATAAAAATAGAAAATAGGCATTCATCACATTTATTTTCTATTTTTAATATATTAAGTCTACTAATCAAACAAGATAATTCATAGACATAAAAAAAAAAAGAAATACTCATATAAAAAATTAATGTAGCCATTATCTTCATATAAAATATACATAATACAAAACTATGTGAAACTTGGGCTAGAGAATCATAAATTATCCTTTAGGTTGAGTTTTCCTTTATTTTAAAAATAGAGCTTATATATAGGGTTCTTTTTGGGCATGCCACACACACACACACACACACACACACAGATATATATATATATATATATATATATATATATATATATATATATATATATATATATATATATATATATATATATATTAAATAAATCATAAATGCCTAAACTCGAGGCATCGAAATTTCTTATGCAAGGCGTCACAATCTCAATTAAATTGACATGAAAATCATTCGATTTAAATGATTCAATCTCAAGTTATTTAAATTAGATGAAACGACTCGATAATTAAAATCGTAGGTGGTCGAATTTTTTTTATTTATATATTTTATGGCCTCGTTAAACGGGCGACTGTATATTAATTTTTTTTAAAGTGACTAATCCGCTAATTAAGATTTTAACTATGCTTAATTTAAAAATTTTGCCAAAATCTTATTGGCGTCAGAAGCCCAACTTCATGATTACATAACTGTGGAGCTTAACGAATTTGCCATTCCCCGTATATATATGTCTTTTAATATTTATGTATTATTGCATGTCAATATTTAATTTTTAAAAGAGAGGTAAATTTTAATAGATTTTTATTACACCCTATAATAAATTATGAATATCGTTATTTTAATGATGAGAAAAAATTATAAAGTGAAAAATAATTTCTAAAATTTAAAAGTATTTAATTGATGCCTAATCTTAATTAATTTTGTTTATTCTAAGTTTAACTGGATTGTAAACATGCTATATTTCTATGTGTTGAATAAAAATCAACACTCAAAAGAAAATTTTTTATTATTATAAATTGGTTCAAATGTATAAAAATAAAAGATATTTAATTTTATGCCCCAAAATTTTAATTTAGAATTATATTTAAAATATTCAATACTAAAATACCTCAAAATTAAAATATTATATATTAAGTATTTAAGTTTATTCACCTTCATAATTTTATCTTCATTTATGACTATGACAAAAATTTATTTTTTGAATTAATTCTAATTTATTAACTAAGACGAATAAGTGAGAAGAAGAAAATAATATTTTATTAATAAAATAAATTATCCGAATTCACAAACTTTTTAAATTTCCTCTCTCAAAAGATTATGTGGTTAAATGTTTTAAAAAGAAATACATTTTTTAAATTTAAATATAAATTAAATATAACCTATGATGAATATTTTGAGTTTTTTTTGTTATTTTCTGATATTTGTTTGATTATAAAATAAATAAAAAATACTTAATAGAGAAAAAAAAAACTCAAAAATATTTCAGTAATAAAAACAAGTGGCACGTATGTCATGAATAATAAATTTTAGTTTAAAAAGTATATTTAATAAATAGCTTAAGCTCAGCCATCTCTCCTTCTCTTTTAATTTAAAAATATACTGCCTCATTAATAACTAATTAAAAATAAATTCATTTTTTTATTCTACTCTATTTTCAAATAGTTTTTTTAAATGTCTATATTTTACTTTCTTAAAAAATAATATTTACTAAATTCAAGCTAATAATTTATATATAACTATTTTATAAACAATTTAAGGATTTTCTATTTATTTAAATATATATTTTATTTTTAAGTGCACTTGAAATAAAAAATATTTATTATTATTATTCATGAATGTCTCTTTTTATATAGAGAAGTAAAAGTCTAAAATAAGATCTTGTAATATACTTTTTATGATTTAGTGGATATTATGATTAATTTAGTTTATGCTCATTATAATAATAAAATTTATATAAATTTTTTATAAAAATATTAAAATTATATATTTCATTAAGTTTAATTTAAATGAGTTTATTTAATACATTTTAAAAGTGTATTTATTATTTAAAATCAGGACAAATTCATCAATTGAATTGATGATTCTATGTAAGTTGCTAAAAGTTTTTAAAATTTTAGTAAAATTAAAAATAAGTTTATTTAGAGCATTTTTTTATGTATTTTTATTTTTTATTTTTAAAAATAAATAATATTATTTTTAAAATTATTTAAAATAGTTTTTTTTATATTTAATATATTTTTAAAAATAAGAATCACTTTAAATAATTTAAATCAGGACAATGAGAGAGAACACTATAAATATCAAGATTTGCACGAATAGATATATATATATACACCTGAGAGAATATAGACAATCTAAGTATGATAATTTTCAAATATGGAAAAAATATCACCACGGATGAACAACGAATCGAAATATCTGACATATATTTTGAAGAAATGACTAAACAAAATAAGAAAAGAAAGACAACAATTCTTTTTTGTAATATAGTTCTTTTAAAATTATACTTAATTTGCTCAAATAACTATTTTAAGCAACAAAAAAAAAGGCTTAACGAGGAAGAAAAGTCATTGAAACCTTGTAATCCACCTATCTCTCGTATGGTGGAAGATAAACTATTAGATATTGCTGATTTTGGAAAGATCAATTCTGATCTTTAAACTTTAAAAAAATTTATTGTTATAATTAAACAACTTAATTATATCAATAGTACTCTTCAAGTTCTTTCTGATCATTTATTTAGATTAGAATCTAAAGTTGATCAATTAATAAAAAAAAACTTCCAAATCCGAAGAGGAGTTTAAAAATTCCTAAAGTGAAGAAATAGAAGAACTTCAAGAAGTATTTCAAAATTTTCAGGTCCAAACTCCCCTCAATATCAGTTTTCCTTTCTCCTTTTTGGCTTCATTCATGATATAAAAAAGCCGTGCAACTACACAGGGAATAAGATTGTCAAATTATCTTTATTTGCTAATAATTTGACAATTTCAACTTTATATTAATCAAAATAATGTTCATTCATTTAATGATAACGAACCTTAGTAGAATATATATTCGAAGTATATATACGGGAGTGACATTTATATTTCAAAAAGTTATTGGGTTCTCAATACAAACAAATTTTTGAAAGGCAAAATTTTTTAAACTTGACTTTTAAATTAATTAGTGAAATGAAACAAAAAAAATTTTAGTACGTTTAATAGCATGACATTTGTATGTGAGAGTCATTATAAACGGGGCGACTGGCCTAAAATATGTTTTTTAGAAAAAAATAAAGGAGAATTTACATACATATCACACAATTCTTATGTATTTACATTAACATTAGTGCGTAAAATATTTTTTTGGCCTAAAATATTTTTTTTTAAAAAATGGAGAATTTACATACATATCACACAATTCTTATGTATTTACAGCATAAAATATATATTTTTTGTTTAAAAATAGGAATTTACATACATATCATACAATTCTTATGTATTTTATCTAACATCTAAATTTAGATATTTATCTTTTACATCTTAAAATATTTCTTTGTTAAAGTGAATGAAGTGATATTTTGATCGATATTGAATATTAGTGTTATATATGTAAAATTAAAGTTTATAGATATATAAATACATAGAATTGTGTGGTATGTATATAAATCCAAAAATAATAATTTTGTAATTTTGCTTTGAGGCCTTTTAATTTATCTTTTAATAAATATCTAAATTTTATATTTAAAATATATTTATTTTTATATATATAAAAGATAATTTTTATTAAAATTTAATAATCTTTTTATATAAAATTAAAAAAATTTATAATATTTATGTAAATATGAAATTTTTAAATTTAAATATGTAAAATATAAGAATGAAGTTATCTGTTAGGCCATATATTTAAAATATATAAGAAATTTATAATAAAAAAGTTAATTTCATATTTTAAAAAAATTTATACATATATATTATACATTGAAGCTAAATTTATACATATATATTATACATTGAAACTAAATTTATTATATATATATATATATATATATATATATATATATATATATATATATATAAATATTTATACATTTTTAAGCTAAATATTTTATATAATATAGAAGCTAAATTTTATTATAAATTTATTATATATTTTTAAACATATTCTGGTCTAATAGAGAACTTTATTCTTATATTTTTACATATTTAAAATTTAAATATTTACATAAATATTATACTTTTCATTTTATATAAAAAAAAGATTAATTAATAAAATTTATCTTTTATGTATATAAAATAAATCTATTTCAAATATAAAATTTAGATATTAAAAAAAAAATAAAAGTTGAGGTCTCAACAAAATTATAAAATTTATATTTTTTTTTTGGGGTTTATATAAATAACATACAATTTTTTATGTATTTATATATCTATACTTTTTTTAATTTTACAGATATAATCTCATCTTGATATAACAAAATATCACTTTATTCACTTTAAAATGAATGTATCTTTAAGCATGAATATTAGATAATTAAATATCTAACTTTAGATGTTAGATACGTAAATACATAAGAATTGTGTGATATGTATGTAAATTCCCTTTTTTTTAAATAAAAAAAATATTTTATGTTGACTGTGATGTTAGATATGTAAATAAATAAAAATTGAGTTATATGTATGTAAATTCCTCTTTTTTTTAAAAAAAATATTTTAGGCCAAAAAAAATATTTTACGCGTGATGTTAGATATGTAAATAGATAAGAATTGTGTGACGTAAATTTCCTTTTAAAAAAAAATATTTAGGCGACTGAATTGAGGGGTACGACATATTTTACACATGTACTCATTTGAATATTTTATTCATATTTCAATTAAATGTGAGTCCCACTAAAATCTCATTTTCCTCTTATAAATTGAAAGAGTTGGAGAGACCATTCCCTCACATTCTCTTTGACTCTTCAAGTCACAAGTGATATTTTAAGCATTGAATAGAAGAGATAGAGAAGTTATTTAATATTTCTTGTGAGCTTTCAAATCTGAAGAAGAAAAATTTGTTAAGTCAATTTTTTATTTAGTGCTCACATTTATATTTATTTTGCATATTTACTTAATTTGTTTAGTTCAAATTTAGTTTTATATTATTCTATTGTGTTTTTTTAAATGAATTTTGATTCCCTCTTTCTCTCTTTTTTTTAAGTCATGAAATTTTGTCAAATTTCCGATATTCGGTAGTAAACGGTGTCTCAGCTCTACATTAATTATTTTTGCTTTATGCAGCCTTATTAAGCATTGAAATTCAGTCTTTCTGCTTGTGTGTCGATTAAATAAGCGATGTATTTGAAATTCTTTTTTTGTTAAGTCTATTTCGTTAATTAAAATTTAAAAGATGCTTAATTTAAAAATTTTGATGTTTTTGAAAATCTTGTAAGCAAGATTGAATTTATTTTGAATAAGAGGAGAAGAAATTTTTTATTTAATAGTTAAATTAGTAATTTCTTATTTTAAATAATTCATATATATATGTATTAATACTTTATGTAAATGTTATATGTATAATAATATAAAATGTATTAAATAAATAAATAGTAATAAAATAATAAAAATGAAAGCAAAATTGTTTTAAAATATATATATGTATAATATTCTAATTGATTTAAATTTAATTTAATTTACATATGTTTTAAGTTAAAATTAGTCTATTTATATAATTAGATTATATATAAGATTATATCCCAGTTAACTTTAATATATTATATAAAGATATGTAATGGCTAAAAAAATTTTATTAAAAAAAGTCAAATCAAAATCATTATTGTCAAAAACAAAATAAAAAAAATCAATCAGGATTAAAAAAAAGCATTATCATCTATTATTAAGTTAAACAAAAATAAAGTGATTTATTAAGTGTATATATATAAAGTTATATATATATAATTTAGTTATCAATATATATTAAACAGATACAAATACTTGTTTAAATTTTGATCAAAATTAATATTTATTATAAAATAATAATAAATATAAGATTAAAATCTTTAATTAAAATTTTGTATGCTTAAAACTAAAAAAAAATGCTTTATTTAATTATTTTAGTGTTGTAAATAATATATTAAGACTAAGGGTGTTGATTCAGCTTTTAGAAGTAGTGGTGAAAACTGACAAGAAAGTTGTTCTTTGAAGGTGTGATTATGTTTGAAAAACTCTATTGAGAATCTGTCTTTATTTGGAAATGATTGAAATGTCTTGTATATAAATTTGAATAAATTTAAAGCGAATGACAAAATAGAGTACTAATAATTATATTTAGTCTTAAGTCAACTAAATTATATTGACATTACATATTTAATAGATATGCAGTCGAATATTAAGCTAATATCTATTGATCAAATTTTTTTAAATTTTTTTTCATTTCTTACCTCTTAGCGTGATCATTTTGATGTTATCCCATATAATATCGAAATAGTTGTAATCATCTCTGTTATTTCTTCACAGAAATTTTCTCCCATAATTTCTTTCCTATGTAAAGTGAATATATAACATCTGCAATCTGTACGACTCTTGACTTCGGTAGAGATCCTTAAAGTCATAGTTCCTGATAAAAAATTTGTATTAATAATAAAAATATTAATATGAGGATGAGTGACATTACAAAATATTTGATTCTATTTCTTACATGTCTGACATGAAATTGAATGAAGAGATTCAAAGTTCAAAAATTATATCAGAGTTGAATTGAAAGTTCAATTGAATGATGTAGCATATTAAATGACATAAATATAGATTACATATCATATCCTCAACACTTGTAATGTAATGTGATTAAATTAAAGTAGGTACAATAGCTAAATAGAGAAAATAAAGATATGTGTAAACACAAATGTATAATTTTATTTTACCTCTCCAATCGAGCCCTTTGTTTCATAGAATCGTTCTATTGACCTTCAGCTCAGCCATCTCCCTTCCCCATGGTCCACCTTGCTTGGAAATCTTCTAGTTGAATGAATAGGGTGAAAGTAGAAAGGGGCAATGGAAAATTGAATAGTTTCAAGGGGAGGAGACATTAAGAAGAAGTGTTAACTAGTGGTCCAATCAGAAATCTCCACATCTCATAACTGCATAAGTTTCAACCATAGGCACAGGAAGGGAACATGAAAAAAAGTATTCATGTTTTCATGAAGGCTTTTTCTCCAGGCTGCAGATTCAAGCCACATATTTTGAAATTTATTGCTCACTATTTTCAAGAAAAGGGTGATATAAAAATGACAGATTAAAAAATAAATTAGCGTACACTGCTAGTGTATGGTAGTTTCATCTTTCAAGTGAATGATATAGTCTGATAATTATCAGCCGTAGCATTATAAAACATATAAAATTAGAAAAATGCATTGTAATAACTGTGCGAAAAGTAAAATTAGCAAAGCACTCAAACTTCTTAAGAGAGAAGTAAATGATTGGAGCTAAGGAAAGCTAGAAATAAGAGCAAATAAAATGCAGGAAATTTGTGAGTGCAGATCATGTAACTGCACAATGCACGTGATATTAATTGCCATCTTTTAGATATTACCTTGATTCCAAAGTCAGAATAACACAGAAATACAAAACTACCTTATTATTTTCTGTTAATGTTAACACACTTAAGTTGCTTCAACTTGCGAACTTGATCTGGCAGTAAAGCTGGAAGACGACTAGAATTACCTGTAAGACAAATTTTAGAAATTTTCAAAATATATCCTAACACAAAGAATCAACAAAAAAAAAACCTTCCTCACGATAATTCATCATCAGCAAAATCCATTCAAATAATAGGTATCAAGAAAATGAAATTTAGTTAGAAGTGTTTCACTAAGGCTAATTTGGGATTGAAGTGAAGGAAATCAAATGAAATCAAAATAAGTTATAAGCTGATTATGAATCTTTATCATTGATTTGAATTTTTCAACATTTATTAAATCTCCTTTCACTCAAGCTTCAAGCATACAAACACAACCTAAAACTTATGGATTTTACATCTTAATTGCAGTTGGTAGCAAATCCCTTTCACTATTTTTCATTTTTCCTCCCAGAGACAACAATCAATTTCTATTTCTCCTTCTATATGGTTATGGGCAGTAGTGACCATCATTGATTTGGTGTTATTCTTTGCTTAGAAAGTATTTTATTGCTATTGTATTTTTTCCTTCACAGTAGATTAGACTGGTATCTCACCAAAATCACCAGCAGCTCCCCTTGATTTTGTGCTTACTAGAACATAAAAATTTCCACGATTTTGTTCTTATGGAAGATTTAATGGCCTATGGAATACAGTGTAGACCTTGTGCCTTAACCTATAGCAGCCACTAGCGGCAAGCAACACAGCAACAGATGCAACAAACACTAGCAACAGCAAGGTACTTACGCCTTTAGGCGCTAGGCAACAGTACCCAAACCAAACCCCACACGTGATGAAGATAACCACATAGGAGGAAGCTAAGAAAATGAGAAAATATTTACCATTAGTTCTAAATTGGTTTTCAGAAGAATTACAAGTCTTTAGATGAGCACTTACAGTAGAGAATGTTTTAATCCACTCCTAAACAAACTTTTTAAAGGAAATAAAATTACAAAAAACCAATTACAAGTCTTTATTTTTGTGATCATTAGCCTTTAAGGATCCATCTCAGAACAATTTATGGAGTTGATTGATCCCACAAAGAAAAAACACATATTTGAAGGACAAGCATTGACAGCATCATCTAAAGCGCCAGAAAGCAATATAACTTGTTTTACCCCCTCCTTAATGAGGTTTCTAATGTTTTCCCACAACCAAAACATAACCCTACACTGACTATATCAATACACCAAAAATTATTGCATCATCTTCAATTGAGATGCAGGTGTCAAAATCAGAACTTTTTTCCAAATAATGAAAACCATGGGGAAGTGGCCCAACAACCCCATTCTAACCTCCAAAGTTCCAATACATACAAAAAAATTTCATACCTGCAACATAGTCATATTTATTCTGAATCTAATCAACTCACTAGGTTTTCCATAATAAAATTTCATGTCCCCAGAGTGCTCCATAAGTGAAAAAAGACAAAACACCTTGGGAGGAGTTGTTGAAATAAGGCATAATTCTTTTAATTTTCCTCTTCGACCATCCCTTCTCAACACTTTGATGATTTGCATATTTTCAACAAAATGAAAAAAATCTGTTGTCAATTTTCTTTTATGTTTTCATGAATTTAAGTTGTTTCCATTTCAACAATAGCTTCCACAATAGTAAATTACTCCAGAGTGAAAATTTCCTGTTTCATACTTTTTATGACATCATTCTAGTGCACAAGTTGATGCTAAGACTATGCAGTAGAGACATTCTTAATCATTATAAGAATTGAATATAAATATTTTATTCAGTCACAGACCATGACATTCAGAAGAACAAAATTTCTTGATAGAAATTCACGTTTAACTACTTAACAGAAAAAGTGTGCAGGTTTGATCTAGCAGAATCCTTGAGCAACAAAAATACCAAAGCAATCAAATTTCATCTTCCACAGAAAGCAAAATAATGCAGAATCTATTATCAATGAGTGGATGCCAAAAATTGAAGAGATTTTCCTTGGCATCTCATTAAGCACTCGAAAGAGAAGAATATTTTAAGATGCTATCTATCACCAGATTATTACTCTTGTCTATGACATTGAACTCTTTAATTTATGACAACTATAAATTAAGAAGGTTAGCATTTTACTCTTGTGTACCTCATTTCCTACAAGCACCAGCTTGAAACTGTAATAAACAACACAAAGGCAAAAAACTATCAACTGTTATGGGGAAATTAGTTACGTTTGGAGAAACATGATAAATCAGTAACAACATGATCAAAAATAGAGTACATGCTGTGGCTATGTCAACGTTGTATGGTTCATCAAATCAACACTAACATTTAAATACAATACTATATTCCCATCACCACAAGTCTCTTTGAATCACAATTGAGACAGACTCATAGCTTGAGAATTACTCTACCATGGTATTATATTGATAATGTTACACAAAATACTAAAATTAAACTTTAAAGGTAAATCAAACAAATAAGCATATAAACCATTTCCTAAATAAGCAATACCTTCATATTTACACAAAATACTACTATGGAGGGAATCAATTCCGATAAAATATTCTTTCGTTAATCAAACAAGACTGAACACAACAATGTCTTAAAAAGGAATGAGCACTAAGCTAGAAAAGAAACAGGCCAAAGCTGGTCTGTAGAAGCTAACAAATACTTTACAAATGTTGAAATATAACACTATCTAAGGCATCTGTAATTTGCTCTTCATCTCCTCAGCTCCTTCTCCATCCTGTCTCAACTTCTATGGTATGTTGACTTGTTTCTACCATTGAGTAGCCCAATGTTTGAATGTTTTGTGGAACAAATGATTGGTCGTTGTCGATAATGTTGAACTCAATGTGGTGTGATGGGTGTGACATATATAATTATACAAAGTATCATTATTTTAACCTATTTCTTGAAGAGAATGCGCATATCATTAGAATAACCCATTTCTTCTTCCATACTCGAAGGCTCAATTACACCACAATGATGATGAGTGTCGTTTATTAAATAATTCTTTCACGCTCTGTGACTTGGTGCTCTTTTCAAAATCAAAAATATGATATTTTATTTCTGGAAAAGGCTTCAAGAACCCTCATTGCATTGGATAACAAGCATCAACAACGTGATATTTTCATGGTTAAATTTATAATTAAAAGCTGTAAAAAATATCGTATTCTTTGTACTCAATGGATGATTCATTCCAGTAATACTTGGAAGAGATAATGAGAAGTTGTTTTCTCTACGTCGTATAGTATTATTGAATATGTGACTATCATGTGCACTTCCTTCCCATCCAGCCATTAAAAAAGTGAAACACATATTAAAATTACATATTGTCATCACATTACGTAGGTGCTTCGACCAATATAGCGACTTTTTTAGTTGATGCCACGGGCATCGACATGTGTTATGTCAATTGCTTCAATACAATCTACAATAGAATTTGTTGTGAACTTAGGTGATAATCGAAATGATTATTTTCAAATAAACTTACAAATGAAGTATACCTTGAAATATGGCATGTATGTGATCATGTAGAATCTCATCAAGTATATTACGGAAAGTTGAATCTACCGCTTTATTTTAGTTGATAAACATACCAAAGCATCAAGGCCAATAGAAGTAGGCTGCTTATGGTTTTGAGATGAGTCTTTGAAATATCGCGTCTTGATAGAATCATTATGCGATAAAATATATAGTGTTATGGTCAAAACTTCTCAGTTTATAGTTAGAAGATCCACAAAGTTCATGTAAATTTTCTAATTCCTGTAGCAGGTCAATGAAAATAACTTGTGACATACGAAACATGTTATGAAATCTCCCTAGGTGTCCTGCCAGTAACTCATTGATCCATTTTTCACCAATAAATCTGGAAGTCATACATGGAGTATTGCAAACATAAGTCTCATAGTACTCATGTATTAAGCATACTGCAGTAACAATCGCAGTCATAGGTTGATGGTCATCATCACTATCCATAACTACAACTAATGAAAAAAATATATACGTCATTATATTAACCATTATAGATTAAGCTACTAAACAAAATTCCCATAGTAACATATGATATATCAGGTACCGATATCATATAATTTATAAAGATGTTCATCATATAACAGAAACAAGTGCATCAAGTAAAAAATAGCAAACTCTCCACTACCAGATCACGGAAAAGTTTAAATTTTGAAAAATCAAAAAACATCTTTTACTAAAGGCAACCTAGCTAAACATCATGCGTTTCAAAATGATAGCGTAGATAATGAACTCTCCGTTCAGGTGTCATAGCCATAAAGATATCTTGCTTGTTTGCATCTTCAAGCAACCTCATTGAATGCAGATAAAGTGAAATATTTTCAAAAATTTCAGTAATTTGATCTAAAATTGTGATCGCCTCAGAAAGTGATGGCGGTACAGTTGCCTTATTCGCACTAGAAGTGCATGCACTAACTAACTCTGATATTTGATGTCAGAGAAATTCAGCATCTCCTCTTTTTTTTTGTGATCTCTCAGAGCTGTAGGTGGTGAACGCCTAGCATGACTAGATTCGATGTGAGAATCGTGACATGTGACAATTCATTGTGAATCATTTGAACCAAACCTGCTCAAAATAATTTTGTTCTTGCATAATATATTCGACTTCTTCATTTGGTATCCAAGAATGGGCACCTGTGGCAACCATACTACTGAACATGAGATCTAATTTATCTTCAATTTCAAGGTCTAAGCCGTAATATCTAAATTTCTTCGCATTTGGTAATATCTGCAAGTACACATGCAATTATGTTCAGATGTTATGTTCATATGAACTCTTTGTGAAGTTATTAGAATTGACAAGTATGTATACTAAAGTTACCAGTATCTTTTCTCACCACCAATCGTCTGATGTGTCAATCATCTTCTTTGTTGGATCCCATCTAAATCAATTGATTATTGTTTCAACTCTTTCCAATCCTTCTTCAAGATCCCATTTATTTTAAGTTGTCTTACATTTGTATTCCCTTATAGTTCTCTCCTTAAAATTTTTGGTTAAATTATTCCAACTCTCTTTATTAAAATAGGTCATCAGTCTATTACCCAAGTCTATCTCCTTCAGACAAAGATCACAAAGTATTATTTTCACATCTCTCTCCCAAGTAGCACTGGCTCCACCCTCTCTTGGGTTTCCCATATAAAGCTTCTATCATTATCACACGAGCGATGAAACCCAGATGAATCAAACAATAGGGGATTGCAATTATTTAATTTGGTTAGGCAATGCTAAAGATATAGCATAACTTATAGTGAATAAACCATAAGTTCTTTAAAACTTGATCAACATCATATTGCATGTGTACTAAGTGAATGCAATTTTTATCGAACTATAATGTGTGTCGTAACAAAGTATCTTAGTTATTGTTCATAATCTTTTTTCAAGTTCCTAATATCGTATCATATAGCTATGACGAAAATATGAAACAATACATATTTTGACTCAAAATAAGATTCTAGATCGATGAAAGTAAAATCAAAGCTTGAGATAAACCATATAGAAAGATACGTTGTATTAAATCTTGAATTTGATTATTCTTATTTAATGTTTAATACTTAATTAAATCAAACCATTCAAACATGCCTTTATGTAAGTAAAAGGAAGCAAATAAGAATCATATAATAAACTAAAGAGAAACTGAAAGAACAAGAAGGAGAACTAGTAAAAATCCTTGATTTAAAATGACAATGGTAAAAATCCTCTTAAAAGAATTTGATTTCTCTAACACCGATGCTGTGATTTAAAATTATAATACTTGTGTTAGCTACTATTTAATTTACCATCAATCTAATATTTCACAAAAAACATAAATTAAAATTAATTTTATTTCCTATGAGATGGCAGGTTAGCGAATAATTTTACCACTTTTTTTTTTTAAAACTAACAACTCGTTGATGTGCGTATGAAGATCTTATAATCTCTTCAATCTTTCATATTATAAAACAAGTTAGCAGCTCATTGATATATATCCTCAATATAAAGAATATTAACATAAGACAAAAATATATAGAAAAATGTCTTACACATAGCTAATGGTATTAACTTCCCTCTTCAGGACATTGTGTTTCTTCTTAAAACATTAGTTCAAGAAAACTTTTAAATTAAGGTTAAAGTCATCGTAATCATCAATCGGTAGGATGCTTAGCTTCAAAGTTAATAAAATTACTATACATAATACATAATTTCTCACAATAAAACAGTCATCAAGAAACATATAGACAGGGGCTGAAGTAGCCTTAGCTCCTAAGAGGGACAAAGAAGCTCTCCTTACTACTACTCTTATTGCAGTAGCTCTTATCACAATAACTGTTGATAATATCAAAACTTTTAACATGCAAACTGCATATGAACTTCTATTGCTCTCATCACAACAACATATAAAAATTTCAGTGCTGAATAAAATTAAAAATCTTAGAGCATAGTGAAAAAGCAAAAAAAAAACATAATAATTAGAATCCAAGAGTAATATTGATGATTATTAGTTTTAGCATAAATAATTACATCAACAATAAAATAGCTATTTTAAACATATGAAAAGTATACCATAGCTACAATAATGACTCCAATAAAAAATTTTGAAATTGGTTGGCCTCAAATTTAATTTTTGGTATCTCATCCTGATAGCTGATTAACATAATATGTTATGTATCGATGATTCAACTTCATCCACCTAATTGAAATTTTTTTGATCGATTATGTGGGCATTGAAAACATTTTATTCCATAATTTTATTCTCTTTAATAAGTAGGTAGAATGCATTGTAAGTTGCATCGACAACTGTTTTGGAACCAAAATATTATAAAATCAACACTTTGACTAAAAAAAAGATTATGTAAAAATATATAACAAAAAAAATCAACACTCATAGAGCACCAAATGCTCAAAAGAGAAATCAAATAAGACGACCTTCAAAGATCCGTCGGAAATCGGAGAAGATGCTTACAGAATATGATGCTTACCTTCACAAATGACTGAAGACGGCAAAAGAGAGGTCGGAAACGGAAGGAAGAGATAGAAGTCCTGACTCTCGATCGGTCGATGCCAGTAAGAGAAGGAGGAGATCGGCGAGATCAGAAAGCGGGAGAACGAGAAAGACCACACGGAGAACAGTTCTTGTCACGAGGTGGAGGGGTAGTTTAGATAAACTTTTTTCACCTGCAGGTTCCGCGGACGAAACAGTGTCACAAACGAGCCCTAAAATTACTATTAGTTGGCATATATATAATATATAAAATGAAACCTAATGTCTGTAATAAAATTAAATTGAATTAAATTATGTTAATTAATGATAAACTACTTTATAAACTTTTGTTATTATTAATGAAATTCAGTTGTTATTCCATACTCATCATGCTTTGCCCACCTGTCATGGCCATGTTTGTTCTACTAAAAGCAAAACAAAATAAATGACCCAAACACTATTATGTTTCTCGTCGGTTCTAAAGAAGAAAACGCCAATTCTTCTCCCAATTTTTCATTTTCTCTTTTTGGTTCTTTCAGATCTTCGGCAAAAAAAGCTTGGCAGCATTTTCACCTCCAACTCTTCTTCACATCGCCGACTAAGATTCGCTGTAAGCCTTAATATTTACTCCATTTCTTCATCTTCATCTCTCGACACTCTCTTCCATTCCTCTCCGTTCTCTCTGATTTTCTCTCAGCCGAATCCTCATTCTTGAATTACTTTTCCATTCCATCAAATCTCAAGCTTATTCCTTCGTGGGCCACCACAACCCAGATTTTCTCAGTTTTCCCTCAAGCGGTTGTACAGACGCTTCTCCTAGTTGTTGTCCAGGTTACCACCTCCTTCTCCGTTTCCTTTATAGTCGGATTCGCAGCAGCCGCAGATTCCTTCCTAGCTAAGTAATAAATTTTGATCAAAATTGTGCAATCATGCAAACGCATTATGCAGTGATATTTATGAACAATTTCAGTATAAAAATCTATACATATATGTGAAGCAACCTTCATCCCATTTCGAGCGTACTCTATATGTGATAGGCCAAATGTACTAAATATGTGCTAAGAGTTAAAAATGAGATTTGCAAATATTTTAGGAGCTTACTTCAATAAAAAATAATTGATTTCATATCAATTATAATATTCTAATTTATGAATTTTATTAATTAGAAAAAATCATCTGAACTAAAAAAAAATGTATGTGCTCAGACTAAGAAATTCAGAATACAATTTTATTGTCTGAAAATACTGCGTAGGCTAAGTCGAGAATAAATAAAAATATAAAATTACTCTCATAATTTAGAAATAAAATTATTTAAATTATCAAATATCCGCATAAGTCACGATAGTATTGAATGTTTAAATTCAGATGTCTGAGGATGATGCGCGGATTAAAACTAGATTGACTTAAATGACTTATATTATGAATTATGCAAATATTTTGATAGAAAGATAATCATTGTGAAAGTTTGAGAATATTTTAGAATTTAATATTCTAAATAAATACTTCTCTATGTATTTTAATAAGTCAACATTCATATGGCGAAAGTTGAGTCCTATTTTGAGCAGCCAAATCCTCCTCCTCATAGGGACTGGAGTCGATAACGCTGAATCTTTTTAATAGAAAATTAAGTGATTAATCTTAGTAAGAATTTATATAAAAATTAATATAAATAATGTCCACAAGTTGAGAATTTAACCTTACTCTTACTACTTGAGTAAAGTCTTTATTAGTCTTAATGTGTATATTTCATATTTAGAAATACAAACATTCAACTTCAAAAATCAAAATGCATAATTATAAGTCTCAATGTTTTGGTCTGAACCTCCTCTTATAGGAGTAGAAACGGCAAAATCTGATATGATATAATACATTATCAAAGTCGTAAATTTACTCCTCTACTAGTGAAAAAGTAGAGTTGATAAGGTCTGCCCCAATGATGGCTGTATTGATGAGAATATCAACCGAAGTTGTTTATTATTATTAATATTATTGAATCTTCAAAGTTAAATCAAGTTCCTATCGACCATCAAATATTCAAGAAAATTCCAATAAAAATAAAAATAAATGGGTAAATGAAATTTATTAATTAAAAATCTAAATAAAAATCCATTCATCCATCTTTCACATTTATTTGTTGAGGGTGACAATTTAAGAAATTTTTAGCTCATAAAGGAGCCAATATCATATTAAGTATACTACTACATCCACACTCAAAATATTCTATACACCAATAAAGTAGTGACTCATGTCCTCTGTCTACGTAGTTTGGCCAGTAGGCTCCACATATAAAGTGGTTACAACTAGAGTCCTCTGGTCGGGTAGTTTGACCAGTAGGCTCTACTATATTACAATCACAACTATAGCGAGTATGTTCCTCAACGGTTTCTACCCCTTTAAGTTATGAATTATATGGTATACCAAATATGGCACAAAGCTTTCTATAGCTAGGGTGGACTTAAAATTGTTCCTTTAGACAAATATCAATTATATTCTACAAAGTTTCCGGCGATGCTGATGGCTACTAACAATAATCTTTCAATTAGGTTGGGTCGATCACCTCCTTTGACTAAGTTGACCTGGAATCATGAGAGCTCGGGATGACGGAATCATAGGATCTTGACTAAGCGCATCATCATTTCATCAACCATATGCTCCAAGCATTAAAAATGATGAATTTA
The DNA here is from genome assembly GCA_021442155.1 of Cymbidium sinense. Lineage (NCBI taxonomy): Eukaryota > Viridiplantae > Streptophyta > Magnoliopsida > Asparagales > Orchidaceae > Cymbidium > Cymbidium sinense. The sequence continues at coordinate 263,989,296 of CM038215.1, forward strand.
ATTAAATTTCAAATATGAATTGTTGCTACTATACGCTATGGAATTAGCGACCTATGACTAGCCTTAATCAAACCAATTAGGGAGGGTAATTAATCATAAATGCTTGATAAGAAACCTAGAATCATATCTAAAGTCTTCACCAAATGGGGGCGAAATCTCTGGATAGTGCCTTATTTATCCACTATAAATAATTATATATCTTCTAAAAATTTTATTCATCTCTAAATCTAAACTATCTTTCAATTGAGAGGCTGGCTGCAAATTTTTGGAGCCCATAGAGCAGTCGATAGATCAACTCATGGCTCAAGGAAGCATCTGTGCTCTTCAAAAACAAATGTGTTTTGAACTATGATGAAGTTATTCTTGAAACAAAAAAATGGCTTGAAATTTGACTTTTGGGCTTCTACATTTTTAAAGTCTATCACATTTGGCAATAACATTACTAGACTAAAGCAAGAAATGATATGGAATTGCTTCCATCTTGAAGAGCTTTATGGGCTATATAGCCTCACCTCTCTGCAACACATATATATATATAAGCAACTGTCTAAACTTTTGGTATTTGTGCCCAAAAGCCTTCAATCTTTTCATAAGCGTATTTCAATTGGCTTTGCCGATAAGAAAACCATGGACACTGAAGATAACAATGAAGAAAACCTGATGCACAATGATGCTTGGCCCTCTTCAAGTTCCTCAATCTGTTTCTTGGAAATAAGCAAATGCCCTAAGCTCTATCTTGACGACAATTGCTGCAATATATGGAATTCCAAGTCGAAATCCATGCATGCCCACAACTACAAGAATGTGTGTCAAAAAAATCTTGTTGCTTATTTTTTTTACCATTTTAACAACATTTAACTCTGTTAAAAGACTCAATTTTTTACAAAAGATAGTTAATAAGATTTAGAAGGAACTTTTTATGCGTCATTTATGGAATCTTGTAGGACTAAGTAAAAAAAAACAAATGAGATGCCAAATATACCATCCTCGATAAACTGATTGTGCATATGTCTGAAACCATCTTATTGGCATCACAAGCTCTTGTTGGATACATAACTGTGGAGCTTACCAAATTCATCGCCTACTTATCATTATTATTGTCCTTTTTAGATCTGCTAAACTGAATGAATTTGTAGTTAAAACTTTTAAGTTGAATTATAAATGTATGACGAACTAAGGTATTTATCATCCCATCACGCTATTACTGGAAGAAATCATTTGAGATCAATTGTTTTTTTTATATTTATATTTATGCACCTTTAAAATGCAGTCAATTTTGAATCAGCGATGTGACGAAATCTTAGATGGGCTCCAAGCTATTCTTTTAGCATATTAAAATTAAAATAAAAAATATATATGAATTAAAGCCTATTCAATAATTCAATAAATTTTGAATTAGCAATGTGGCATAACAATAATTTATTATCCTAAATTAATTATGATTTATGAAGTTAAGTGAGAAGAAGGAAGAAAATAAAAATATTTTCATTAATTAAAAAAGTTATCCTATTTCACAATCTTTTAGATCTCCTCTTTCTCTCAACTCTCTCTCTCTCAAGAGGTTATTTGGTTCGACGTTTTGAAAATAAATATATTTTAGAATCTGAAATAAATTTAATATAGTTTATTATATTTATGTATATATCTTATATTTATATTTTTTTTATATGTAAATTTTAACATTTACATTCTTAACACTCAAACTTTATAAAAATTTTCATGTATAGGTAAAGTGTTAAATTTTAATTCTTAGATATCTAAATGCATATGAATTGTGTGACATGCATGTAAATCTTGAGTTTTTTTAATGTTTGTGACTCTTAATCTTTATGTTATTTGATGAAATTTAAGGATATTATTTTGATAAAACTAAATATATTTACTTGCAAATATTTTTAGTACTCTAATTTTCCAAAATATATTAAATAAATTGATGAAATAAGTAATTTATTTAAAAAATCTAATTTTTTAATAAAAGTAAAATGAAATTATAATTGTTTAATTCATTTATATTTATTTAAGTTGCATAATTATTTTATAATTATTTTTTTAAGATATACTATTCTAATTTTGTGTTTAATGAGTGTATAATAGATATATTTTGTCTTTAATATTTATGTATTATTGCATGCGAATATTTAATTTCTTGAAAGAGAGGTAAATTTTAATGGGTTTATTATTTAGCACCTATAATAAATTATGAATGTTTTTTCTTATATATTATTATTATTATTTTTAATAATGAGAAAAAAATTATAAAGTAAAAAATAAATTCTAAAATTTAAGAGTATTTAATTGATGCCTAATTTTAATTAATTTTGCTCGTTCTAAGTTGAACTGGACCGTAGTATAGTATTTCTATGTATTGACTAAAAGTCAACATTCAAAAGAGAATTTAAATTTTTTTTAAATTTTGATTAAATGTATAAAAAAAAATTTAAATTAAAATAAGAATATTTAATTTTATGCTTCAAAATTTTAAATTAGAACTATATTTAAAATATTTAATACTAAAATATCTCAAAATTAAAATATTATATATTAAGTTTATTCACATCATAATTTTATCCTCATCTATGCCTATGAAAATAATTTATTTTTTGAATTAATTTTGATTTATTTGCTAAGACGAGGAAGTGAGAAGAAGAAAATAATATTCTATTAATAAAATAAATTATCCTGATATTCTATTAACATATATAATATAATTTTATAATATCATATTTAATGCATCTCTATATCTTATATTTTTAATAATATGCATATGTTGTGTTCATATTGATGAATCATAGCAAGTCATTTTTAATAATTTGATAACAAGGTAACCTAGCACAATATTTTTACATATTACAGTCAAATTATGATTATTTTTGTATTATTATTCTTATTATTCTTTTTTTGTACTATTATTATTATTATTTAAATAATGAGCTAAAAAATCATAATAAAAGATAATTTAGTGCAAAGTATGCATCTCATAGCAATTTGGAAGGATTTAATAGTACTTAATTTTAATTAGCTTGGCTCATTCTAAGTCAAACATGACTGACTCTAGTTGGTAGCTTAGATGTTAAGAAAAAAAAGTATATTTAAAGCTTTAATTAAAGAAAACACTTGATGTAAGGGGTTATTTGATTGATGAAAAAAAAGAATGTAAAGAAAGAGAACTGAATTTGAATAATTTTTACAACTTGTTGTAAAGTAAATATATGAAAACAATATTTTTTTGTTTAGTTGGATATATATAAAATAAAGTAAATATATGTACTCTGAATAGTATTGTATGTGTAGAGTAATTAATTTTTTTCTCATTAATTGAATTAATAAATTAAATATTTATTAAAATTTAAATAAATTATAAATAAAATTTTAGTACTTGGTTAAAAATTGATTATGATATATTTATTTTAGAATTATATATATATATATATATATATTAAAAACGCATAAAAGTATATTTTTTTGATTTGTTGATTAACTTTGTAACTTGAAAAAATAAATAAATCATAATTATTTTATTTGTCTAAATAAAAATTATATCATTTGAGTTAATATTAATAAATTAATTGAGTCATATTGATAGATTTTGAAAGTGATTTCAAAGATTTGTTTTCGAAAAATAATAATATAGTATAAAAGTGAAAGGGGTTTAATTAAATTATTATTTTTTAATAATAAAAATTAATGATATGATTGATAAAAAATATATTTTTTGTAATACTTTTCTATGTTTTAAAAGTATATTTTATTTTAAGAAAAAGTATATTAAAATATTTATTGCATGCATGTTGTGAAACATCATTTTTCTTGTGTAGTGATAAATATAATGACTAGAAAAGATGATGCAAAACATTAATAATTGGTTGACTATTTGTAATGCAGATAGAAGGCTAATCACTCAAAAAACACTTTTGAGAATCTCAACCATCTTTATAGTATGTTAGGGATTTCATTTATCATGATGTAGATTGATATATATTCAATCGATTTCTCTAACATTTGGGGTTTATTTAAATCTCGGTTTTACTTCCTATCAACAAAGCATTCATAGTTCATACCACTCTTACCATAGTAAGAGAGCACTCTCGATTAAGGTTAAAAATAAATATATCTCTGATATGAATCGATGTCTAATAATGTGGTGTGGATGATTGTTTAAAGAAACAAGGTGAGTAGATTAAGATCTCATGGTTCTATCATCGAGACTATCCGCCTACTAACATCAAAGGACTATTAGCCATAATGTCCAAGGAGATTGATTAGCAACTGAGTTGCCTTTCAAATATCCCAAGTAGACTAGATTTATTATGTAGGTAGTATGGTACAAGTATTTATTGAATTAAAACTAAACTTAATTTATAAAATTATCGAATAATTCAATAAAGTGCATTGCATATTGTAGAGCTTGCATGCATTAGAATGTCGTGTTTGGGGTTGCATGGCATACATATGGATTGGACTTGCATCTATTTAGAATGCCTTGTAGATTTAGGATGTTTGCATAATGAATGAAAAAATTGAACTTACATCACTTTGGAATGTTAGATAGATGTTTGTGTAGCGAACCAAAAGATTAGACTTGCATCCCTTTGAAATATCAGATAAATGTTCACATAGTGAACAAAAAGATTGGACTTACATCTCTTTAGAATATCATATAGATGTTTGTGTAGTAAACAAAAAGAGTAGACTTAATTCCCTTTGTAATGCCATGTAGATTTAGGATTTTATAGCAATTTTTTTTCTTAGGTTTTTATTTCTAGTGGATAGTGTCGGGCACCTTAGAAGAAGTGCTACAACACTAGGGGTCGCCATGGTACTGGGAAGTTATCCTTTTATCCTGCCTAGCTTTAACACCTCGACACTAAGAAGTTAGTGCCCTGCACCATTAGGCATAAATATATGTCTCAAAACCAAAGAAAGCAGCACTTAAAGAAGAAGTGGTATCGTGGTGCAGCTAAAGTGCATCGACGCTATCTAGATAGTGTTAAAGCATCGTGAAGCGGAGCACCAAGGGTCCAAATTCCCGAGAGCTCAACGCCTCTACACTTGGTAGCAACGTTGTGGTGCTATGAGTCAAGAAACGCTGTTTTATGATAAATTTTTTTTTGTACAATTTGATGATTCTAACAAATTTGTGACAGTGTAATGGCTTAGTAATGCTAGGCTTTGAAAAAAAATTGTGCAATAAACACTCATCTCTTGTTCTAAATCTAAGATCAATAGAGAGAGAATATTCATCTCGTAGAATCAAGTTCAAGTTGGTGGAGGTCTTTAACTTTTTTTTTTTAATATATGATTTAATAAATTAAATTTTGAGTTAATATTAATTTTAGCATAGTTTTATTTTGGCAATGCCCAATATTTTATAATGTTCAATGCGATTATGCTCTTCTCTTGCTGGATCTTAGATTGATGAAGGGAGAATCATCACTTAGCGTCAATCTAAGATCAACGATGAAAATTTTTAGAATTTTCCTATGGGGCAAGGAATCATGTAAAAGACCCTTTTTGTTTTGAAATTTATCTAAAATCAGTGAGGGCTTCGTTTCAATTGTATCACACGAGAAGAAGACTCGAGAGAAGACTCTTCGTATGAGGGGAGGGTCGATTGAAGGAATGGTGATGATCGGAGGGAGTGTGTAGTGGAGAGTGAGAGTGTAGAGAGTAAGGAGTGGCTAGGATTTAGAGAAGGGAAAAAAATGAGAGTGGCTAGCCCTCTCTTCTTATAAGAGCGATTCTCAAAGCTCCCTCCTTTGGCGGTTATAAGCTAATAGGGTGTTGGAGGGAGTGGTTAAGGCTTCTAGATTTTATAAACTTAGGGAGAGCGCTGCTAGTGCCTAGGTGTCAAGATTGCACCACAATACTCAGTCAAGATGCTTTCATATATATTTTTAAATTTGCAAACAAATGCATTATCATTTTATGGTGGGCGTCAAATAATCATTTGTTGGTATGTTGGCATCAACTTTGTCAATAAACAAACACTAATAACATTAGTGTCAGTCAATAAAGCACTAAGTATTTAAATTATTATTAGTGATGATAGACATCGATTCGATGGTTAGTGTATTGTACGCGTTAAATATTGATATTAGTTAATGATTAATGGATTAGTGTCAAGTGTTAAGCTCTAGAATTTCTAAAGTTTAACATTTTTTTCAATAAAAATACTCATCCAAGTAACCCTAGCATGTGGAAGCAATGCTTATAGATGCTTAAAAATTTCTAGAGTCAATCTCGAAAGTGACTCTAGAAATTTCTTATTATAATAGTTAAATGTTTAAAAATTGGAAAGTGAAAATTTGTATTTAATTTGATAAATTTTTTATTATATATGTGTACCTTTATATATTAAACTAGTAATTTATCTTTGGAGATAGAAGATCAATCAAAATTGAATCAATTCTTAGTTATTATACAAGTTAATCAACCAGTGCAAATAAAATAAATAAATTTTGTCAGCCTATAACCAAATTCGATCAGAGTCATCGAAATAAAATTAATTTGTAGTAATCTTCAGCAAGAGGCATTTGAGGTCTAGTCGTTAATAGCTCAACGACGGCGTGGCACAATCGTAATTTGACCTAGCCGTTGTGGGGAGCTCAGATTATGCGACCGGTGCTAGCAAAAGCTCGGTGTCACTTTCACCAACTGACGCAAGTCAAAAGCGCGGTGTTGCGGCGGTCATTTTGTTCACGACTTAGCGGTAAATCCGTCATTTAAGGTATTTTGAAAAGCTGGGCACTCGGCAAGCACACTAGTTGGCTAACCAGGCCTCAGCAGAGCACTCGGCACACTAGTTTCGCTCCTCTTCCTCTTCTTTTTTTTCGGGCTTGGCTCTCGTCCGTTACGTTCTCTGTCTCTCTCCTCTGCACGACGTCGAACACTTGGGGACGGCGGAAGTGTCTCTTCATAACAAACCTACAACAAATTCCCACTACGCAGCTGACGGTTACAGATTACACTACCTTCTGACAAACAAAAGGCACGTCACGTTAGCTTACAACCACTTCTCCAAACAACGGTGATCCATACTGCTCAAGGAATATCATTCACGCTATAAATGCATCTGTACAGTAGCATACAGGAATTAGTGAATATACTACAAACTTATATATCTATACTCTCGCTCTCTCTGAGGATGAACCTGCTCTCTCCTTCTTACTAATTCTCTCCAATTCTACATGGTATCAGAGCTTGAAACTCCCACGGAGATGTCCTCCGCTCACTCAGACCGAACAAGGGACATACAACAAGAATGCTTCAGCAAACTTACTATCCCACCCGCCCTCAAATTTCTCATCGGCAACATGAAATCCGTGACAAATACCACCCTTACAGCCACCAATTATTCACTATGGAGCTCACAAATTCAGAAATTATTCAAAGCAAATGGATTCATTAGCTTCCTCGAAGGTACCACCCCATGTCCCTCTAGATACTCTCTCGACACAAATGGACAACCCCAACCCAATATCAATCATGGTATGTGGGAACGACCAAAATCTGTCCGCCGCTCTCTACTCCACCATCTCACCATCTATTCTCCCATATGTTCTCAACCTAGAAACCTGCTCGGATATTTGGACTACTCTAGCAAAAAGGTTGCAGTCACAAAATAGATCCAGAGTCATTCAACTTAAAAACGAACTTCACCACATATGCCTTGGCGACAAAACTATGACTCAATATCTAGTGAGATCAAATCCTGATCGCCCGAGATCACCGGATCAACATGGACACCAAGACACGCTGAACGGACTACCTCCCACACATACCAAAGCCTTTCAAAACAGCGATCCGCACGATCGATCCAATCAACGCCGACGCATCTTTATTCCTCCTCTCGCAGTGAAGAAATTAACATCACCACGGACAAGAAAAGAACTAGCACCATCTATCGCAGTTTCCATCTCACCCGGGCAAGCCCTGGAAAACACGTAACAACGGCTACAGCAAACGCAATAACAACTCCTCCTCACAACCAGAAAACAGCCGCTTCAAATCACGACCAAATTATCAGAACTCAAACGCTTCGCCAAATCCGCAACAAACTTGGCTATTCCGCTGTACCATGGCACCGGATACCACAAACTACCCACCCAAAAATCACTCAGCTCTACAAACAGATATCTACCAACCCAACTCAGACTGGATACTAGACTCGGGCGCTTCTTCTCATCTCACCAACGACCTGGAGACATTACACAATCCAACCGAACACCTCGGCAGCACTGCTATAGTTATAACGGACAAATAGTGCCTATTCTCCACCAGGGACAGGGAATTCTTCCGACCCTCACCGTAAGCTTCCTCCTAAACAAACTCTTTTATGTACCACACTTATCTACAATCCTCTCCAGATCTAATCTTTCCGCTGATAACAACTGTTTCTATTATATTCGACACTAACGGATTTCATATCAAGGATCGAACAACAAACCAACTTCTCTAAAGGGTGACTGACGGCTCCTCCATTCCTTCCAACAGTTCAAGCACTCCATTCGCAACAAATCCCTCACACCTATGGCACCAACGGCTAGGCCATCCAAATAATGACACCCTTCGACTCATCTCCAAACAAAACAGCCAGATCCGCATCGCCCAACATCCTCCTCGTAACACTTGTATCCAGTCCAAAAGCCACAAATTAGTTTTCGAAAATCTACCTCTAGAACTAAACACCCTTTTGAATTAATTCACCCATGTAAGGGGTCCATCCCAACTCCATCATTATAAGGATATAAATACTATGTTGCCTTCATAGATGACTGTCTGAGATTCACTTGGTTGTTTCCATTACAATATAAACACGGCGTACCATCTAAATTTCCAGCAACTACACCAAATGATACAAACACAATTCTCCAAAAATATCAAAATATTCCGATCAGATAATGGCGGCGAATTTCTATCCACTGCATTACAAACCTACTTCATTCATCATGGAATCATTCACCAACGTAGTTGTCCCAATACCCCTGAACAAAATGGAGTCGCCGAAAGGAAACATAGACATATCATTGAACTAACACGGACTCTTTTACAAACGGCCCATCTCCCACTACAATTTTGTGAAGCACTCACCGTCCACCTTATCAATCAATTCCCAACAAAACACTCTCCCTCATATCTCCTATCAAGCTCTTTACAAAAAAGCCAACCTATACAAATCTTAAAGTATTTGGTTTGACTTGCTTTCCTCTCCACCACTAACACCAACAAGCTATCACCAAAGGCTCTATATCTTTATCTACACACCACAAAGGCTACAAATGTTACAACCCGATCACCAAACGCACCCTGGTCTCCCGACATGTCATATTTCAAGAGACTCTTTCATCACTTACCAAATCAAGAAAAACAAAACTCCACCCGATACACTCCACCATTACTACTACAATATACAAACCCACCCTCAAACAAACAACACTACCTTTCCCAACATTCTCTCCCATCAATACAGCCCATCCAATCAACTACCACTCCACAAATACCACAACCAATCTCCACCACGTCTCAAGCCCCACCACTCAAACACCCAATGCAAACACGACTTCAAACAGGCCACTGGAAACCTAAAATAATCCTAGATCTTCACCATCACATCCCAACCGAACCCACATGCTACTCTCAGGCCGTCAAACACGCTGAATGGCGCAAAGCAATGTCCGAAGAATTTCTTGCTCTCCAAAAACAAGCTACCTGGTCACTTGTCCCACCACCTAACAATCATACAATAATCGGATGCAAGTGGACATATAAAACCAAACTCTCAAACGGCTCCATAGCCGATACAAAGCACGCCTAGTAGCTCAAGGATTCAAACAAGAATATGGGATCCATTACACCGAGACATTCATTGTAGCCAAAAATGCCCACCATCCGCTTTCCTGCTCACCATAGCACTCCATTCCCACGGCGGTTCAAACTGAGATCTAACGATTCCTCCATGGCCCTCTCCATGACACCATCTATATGTCTCAACCCCGCTTTCAATTTTCACTCTCCAAATCATGTATGCCTCCTCCAAAGCTATCTATCCTCAAGGCCAAGACAATGGTATTCTACATTTACAGATCAACTCAAACATCACGGTTATCACCAGACTGCAGATCTAGCTCTATTTCTATAATGAGGACGAGGACCGATATTCTCGTGATGACATACTTATTACAGAAATAACCCTTTATATCTCACATTATTCAACAACTCCAAACTGCCAGAAACCTGAAGGACCTTGGCTCGGCTTTCTACCTTCCTCGGGATCAAAATACACCACAAGGACGATAAGCTTCTCCTAACTCAATCAGACTACATCACCAAACTCATACACAGCGCCGGCATGACCTCATGCAAAAGTGCCCCAACACCAACCTCCCATCAAAAGACCACTACTCAACAGCAAAACGAAGCATTCCAGGACCCACAGGAGTATCGCCGGTTAGTTGGATCACTTCAATACCTTACAATCACTCGCCATATATCGCTTCTTAAATGCGCCTCTGTCAACACATGCATAATCCACTCAATATACATCACCAACTACTCAAGCGAGTAATACGCTATCTTCAGGGAACCACACAATACGGACTCCCAATAACCATCGGGATTTCACACTACGATCCTATTCAGATTCAGACTGGGCAGGGAATCCAATCGACCGACGATCCACCACAGGCTACTGTACCTTCCTCGGCTCCACACTCATTTATTGGAAAGTCCAACAACAACAAACCGTAGCTCGCTCCTCCACGGAAGCCGAGTACAGGGCCTTAGCAGCAGCAACAACAGACATAATATGGCTTCGCCGCTTAGCTCTCGAACTTGGAATACAAATGAAACATCCTGCTATCTTTGCGACAACACCTCATGCTTGGCAATCGCAAATCTATACTACATGCGAGGCGAAACACATAGAAATGCGTATCACCGTCCGGGATCACATATCGACAAATGCAATCCAGATTCGACATCATCCACGGAAGATCAAGTAGCAGACATTCTAACCAAACCCCTTCCCACCCGTCGATTCCTCACCTTACGCAACAACCTCACCATCCAACTTCCGGATCATTCGGTTGAAGGGGGATCATAACAAACCTACAACAAATTCCCACTACGCAGCTGACGGTTACAGATTCTACACTACCTTCTGACAAACACGATCAAGGCATCACGGACGTTAGCTTACAACCACTTCTCCAAACAACGGTGATCCATACTGCTCAAGGAATATCATTCACGCTATAAATACATCTGTACAGTAGCATGCAGGAATTAGTGAATATACTACAAACTTATATCTACCTCTCTCGCTTCTCTCTGAGGATGAACCTGCTCTCTCCTTCTTACTAATTCTCTCCAATTCTTTCGCCACCCTGCTCGCCGGTACCCGCTGTTTCCCGACTGGCGGAAGTAGAGGGGAGGCGAGCCGAACCGTCGATGGTTTGATGTTGTGAGGGGAATCGACGAAGGAGGGAGGGGATTGATGGGAAGAGTGGGGTTTGGCGTTGCGGTGGGCTGTGCGGTGGTTTCTTGTGCGATCGCTGCTATACTGGTTGGTCGACGAGCGAGGAGCCGGTGGCGGTGGGGAAGCGCTGTCGAAGTGGTTCGGGAGAGGAGGGGTGCTCTACTTCGATCGGGCGGCTCAGACAGCTGGTCGATGTCATGGCCGTCGAGATGAACGCCGGGCTCGCATCGGAAGGTGGTAGCAGGCTCAAGATGCTTCTTACCTTCGTAGATAACCTTCCAGATGGGTATGTTAGTTTCTTTGGTTTCTCTTCCGCCTTATTCAGTCACCTTTTCTCGAATATTTTGAGATCCTTGAGTTGATGATCATTTAATGAAAGGTGGGGCCTTGAAGTGCTCGAGGTGCTAATTTTATGTGATTGGAAGTTTGTGCAGGTTCCTATCCAATAAATTGTTTTATACTACTCATCGAACATTGTTTAATATATTTTATATCTGAAAAGTAGTGGTGAGGTTACAGTTTAGTAATTTATTGAGATATCTAAAGGCAACGATTGACAGCTTCGAAGTTTGACAATGCCCGGGCTTTCTTTCATTTTGGCTCATGCACTATTACATTGTGATGATTTTAGTTCATTTAGGTATTTGTATTTGGTTTGTGTTTTATGTTGAATGGATTGGGATAGCATCTTTCACAAATGACATGTTTTCCAGTATGTAATGTTTTTTTTTTTTTGGGTCAGCAAAGCGGAATGTATCATTTTTTGTTCATTTGGGGGTTCACATAGCTTATATTCCTCCATGGTAGCTGCATTTAGGGCTGATTAAGCTTTTTATTGTTCTTGTTTGGAAATCTTTATTTTAAAATTTTTTTTTTTGGCCATTTTCTACCATTTCTTAATGGCGGCATTGTTGCTGCCTTTGATGTTGCTAATGTTCTACTTTGTTCATTTGATTCACATAGCTTACATTCCTCCCGGTGCATTTAGGGCTGATTAAGCTTTTTATTGTTCTTGTTTGGAAATCTTTATTTAAATTTTTTTTTTTTGCCATTTTCTACCATTTCTTAATGGCGGCATTGTTGCTGCCTTTGATGTTGCTAATGTTCTACCATTGCTATTCGCCCATAAGCTGCGTAATCCCATTTTCTTAAAAGCTGCTCGATCCTTGAGTCAGTCTCCCTCCAAACAAGCTACACTTCGAGCTAAATTGGTTTCTCTTACAATTTTGTTAACTCTTGATTTATCCTTCATGACCGGTCGTAGGTATCTTTAAGATGACTCAGGTGAATAGTCGAAATTGTGAAGAAGATAAATAATTTTTGATGTACTTCCTTGAGGAGCTAGATTCAAGTTGAGCTGATTGCTTTCTGCATCCCTATATGCCCGTTCTTATTTATTTTCTGATCAATGCTTGCAGATGCCATATATTTTTCATGAAATGCTATGCTTCTTTTCCTGCTTTGAATAACATGTTAAATTTATTGTTTTGGCTACTGGTTTGATGTTCTCTGTGGCTTCAGGTTTGTTTTTTTTATGTTGAATGAAAAGGGCAATAAAAAATTTTAAGTCTATTTTTTTTTCTTATTTTGTTTTGAGGATTCAAGAACCTTCATCTTTTTGTGAACCCTTACTTTAGGGACACCTAGGTTAATTTGTCTAGAATAGACAATTTCTTTAATGTGTACTGTAATACATTTTTCTTTTATCTTGTTTTCATTATTATTTTTTATTGTAATCTTGATATTGTCAGCACTCTACATTGTTTGTGTAATTTAGTATGTTGACAGTTGAAACAAAGGCAACTAAAAATTTGTTGTCTATCCATTATTATGGGTTTACCATAAATCAATCCCATTTCCTCCGGTAAAGCCACATGATTTTGTATTTCTTTCTAATCTATAATTTTGTATTTGCTAGTTCAAAAAAAATCAGTTTTACACTTTTGTTGCTTCACTTGTTTATGCAGGAAAGAGGTCGGAACTTACTATTCTCTTGATCTTGGAGCCACCAGTCTTAGAGTATTGCGTGTTGAGCTTGGAGGAACTCACTCCAAGATTTTGAGTCATCAGGTTGAAAGCCAGCCGATTTCCCCATATATAATGATGGGCACAAGGTGCTTGGACTGTACGTTCTTATTGAATTTTTGTTCTCATGAAACTAAGTATTTATGTGAAAAATATGTCCGACTACTTTTCATGCAGGAATTATTTGATTTTATTGCTACGACACTGCAAAATTTTGTAGATAGAGTTGAAGGGTTGAGCGTTCATCTGATTCAAGAAGGGAGCTTGGATTTACTTTTCCTTTTCCTGTTAGACAAATTTCAGTTTCTTCAGGCATCCTTATCAGATGGACAAAAGGATTTGCAATTGAAGATGCTGTAAGTAAAACTTGTATTGCACAATCGTTCAAGATTTTCATAAGAATTTGTCTTTGGTTTGCAATGCATTTTGTATTTGATAGTGAAGTCAGTTTTGTCACCATAGTTACTATTTGATGGCTTACCATGCTATAATACCATGACAACCTTTGCTAATGAAGTACCTGCATCTAGAAGGTGTTTAAATTTTAGAGTTAAATTGTGATTTATTTGCTTGACAGTAGTTCTTTTTTCTAATATGTTGTGTGTTTTTGAAAAAATTGATGATCTGTAGTTTTAGATTATGGGTGGTTGTTTTGTAGCTGACAATCCATGTTAGAGTTTGAAATTATTTCATTGTTTAATTTTACTAATAAAGATCCTTGGGTAATTAATACGTATCCTGAATTAGTGAAATTAGTCATAGGGCAATGGTTGTTATGATTTGGAGATAAAGCTAACAGAAGCAACTCATCTTTGTGAGATGGGATAGTGCTCCCCAACCATTGACGTTTTAACCAACAAAGGTTTGTGTTTATTCTTTGGCAAAATTTCAAATGAAAGTAATGCTCATCAATTCATTGGATAACGGTGCAATTGATGACTAATTTCTAGAAGAACTTTTTTTTTAATCCTCTTCTTGAAAAATATCCCATACTTGGTTCTCAATTTTCAAACCATAATATCTTTATATAAGATGAATGTTTTGAAAGTGAATTTATTTTTTATAGTCTTCCATCCATTCATCTTTTGCTAGTTTTATCATGAACTTCTATTATCAGTCATTTACTGGTCGATGCTTTATATTTGTATAAAATGGCTATTGTATATTGATCAATATGTTTTTTTGGTTTGGGCTGAAGAGCAGTCTATTATAACAATCATTTTGTGCAAGACGAGCCTCCATCTCTTTGGGAATGAATTATGTATGAAAACTAGGTTAATTATATGTTTGAATTTCTTTCATTTGTACCTTGGATAGATTGCATTGGAGCACTGTATCTAATTGCTTCGATGTTATTGGTTAATTTATGCATTATAACTGAAAAGAATTGGAAGCTTACCATCCATTTACTTGATATATATGCACTTACCAAAAGGGACATACTAGGTTTAGAAGTTTTGTAATCATTATGATCTCAAAATCATAATTTTTATGATCTTCTTTATTTAGTTGATTAACTTTGTATTGTTTTCCTTTATGTTTGTCTGAAGAAATATCCATCAAGTTAACTTAGTAAAGCTTATCTTCACATTTGCCACTGATGCTTTCTAGCAAGCTGCATCTTTTTATTTTTTCTATAATGAAATTTGTAGTCCAAAATGAATATTTTTTTGTTATTTTTTGCTTTTTATTTGTTTTGTATGCATGCTTATTGTGTTGAACATTACTGATAAAATCAATTTAATAGGCTTGTATATTTGAGGTAAATGGTTTTATTGTTATACATCTACAAAGGAAGAAACTTACATTTAGCTTGGAATGTAGATTGGAAATGATGTTGCTCGATGTTTAGAAGAAGCAATGAGCAGAAGGAGACTAAACATGCACGTTTCAGCACTGGTATGTTAGTTAAATGTTTCATTGCATTTATGGCTTTCTTTCAAAATAGAAAATAAAAATAAAGTGATCTTAAACAATCTCTTAGTAAATATATCTATCCATGAATAGTAGTTATCATCTTTCATATCACCACTTTTTAAATGAAGTGACAATCAATCTTAATGTAGTTTGTGCTTTTATGGAAACATGAATAATACCTCATAGCATTTCTTATGAATAGAAATTGGTACAAAGACAAGGAAAAATACTAAAGTCAAAAGAAAAGATGATCTATATATATATATATATATATATATATATATATATATATATATATATATATATATATATATATAAGAATTTGATGGTTACAACATTTTTATCTAGCTTTATTAGATGAAAGAATTTTTGTAGGCAGTAGGCAGATGCTTGGACTATTTGGATTTTGTGGATGGAGGTATTATTAGAGAATGAGATGGTGCACACTCATGTAAAGGTAGAGATGGGTAGGTATGAATGTTTTGGATGGATGAGGAATAGGTGGAGAGGATGGTTCAAAAGGTGAAGAAAATTAGAGAGAGTGAAATGTAACATATGTTGAAGTTTATAAATGTTTGATAATCAAGTCATAAAATTGATTGCTTTTTTTGGGAATTAGAGTTTCCTAGACAGCTACATTGAATTGTCATAGGATCCAATCCAAAAGTGGTGTACAAAGCATACATTGCCAAAACTCTATGTGAATAGGAGGTAAGATTACCAAGGATGGTAGATGAGATATGATTAATAAGTTAGCATGCCACATTGCATTATGTCACAGCCCCACCTAATGTTCCTCGAAGGGAATCACAAAAACCCAGTAGGGTTGGGTGAGTTAATAATTTTAGAAATAATTTCAATAAGTAAAAGCATGATTTGTAAAAAATTTTGCCTACAAATTAGATCATGAAAACATCTAAATCCAATCATGCTTACTAGTTTATTCATCAAAATATAAATAAATTTTAATTATTATAATAACTCATCCAAATAATAAATTACTATTGAATCAACTATATAATCACCTTCCAATAATATACTTAAAACATATGCTAAGAAAGTCTTCTTTAAATGAAGCACATAACAAAAAAGTTATAAAATAATAAGTGTGTATTTATAAGAAACAAATTTAGTAGGCAAAATCTATTGGTTAATGTTTAAATGAGAGGCATATGACATAAATATAATTAATGAAAGAATCATTGGTGACAATGTCTATTGTACCTAGTTATAGACAATGTATAAAATATATAATATTTAATATGTCAATCATTTAATAGTGCTTATTATGAAGTGTAGTTCATAAAATTCATATACAAATTGATGAACATTGCGTTAAATTGTCAAAACATCCACTTGCATGCATAATGTCTTTATACATTCATAAATTACTCATAAATGTCATTAATATAATACCTATATTTTTTTCCTCTTATTCATAATAAGTCAACTAGGATACTTTATATCAGAAAGGTTTTTACTACTACAACAACAACAACAACAACAACAACAACAAGCCTTAATCCCACTAGGTGGGGTCAGCTACATGAATCCTTTATCTTCATTGTGTCCTATTATGTGTCAAATTTTCATTTAATTCAAGTATACTAAGATCATTTTTTATACATCTTGACCAAGTCTTTTTAGGTCTACATCTACCTTTCTTAACATAAGGCAAATCTAATACATCTACTCTCCTAATCGGGTCATCGGACGGTCGACGTTTTATGTGGCCAAACCATTTAAGGCGACTCTCCCTAATCTTATCTATTACTGGAGCTACTCCAACTTTTTCCCGAACATACTCATTTTGCATTCTATCTCTAAGAGTAAAGCCACTCATCCACCTAAGCATCCTCATCTCTTTTTAACTTAGTCTTATGCTTTTTTTTATTGGCCAACATTACCCATAAGTCATTGTAGGTCTTACCACTATCTTATAAAATTTTTCCTTAAGTTTAAGTGGAACTTTCTATCACATAATAGGCGATGCATTCCTCCACTTCAACCATCCAACTTGAATTCTACTAATAGCATCTCCATCTATTTCACCATCATTTTGAACAATATAGCCTAAATATGTGAATCTCACTCTTATTAATGACTTGTTCACCTAATGTCACACTACCACTAGAACTTCTACAACTACACTCCATATATTCAGTTTTAGATCTACTTAAACAAAAAACTTTAGACTTTAAAGTTGACATCTATAATTCAAGTTTTTGTTGGACTCCCTCTCTAGTCTTATCAATAAGAAGAATGTCACCAAAAGCATACAAGGTACATCTTCTTGTAAATGCCTAGTAAGAACATCCATAACTAAAGTAAAAAGATAAGGGCTTAAAGATGATTCTTGATGTAATCCAACTGAAATAGGAAAATATTTTTTCAATCCTTCTTGATGGAAACCTTATGATTTTTATAGATTTTGATTTAGTATCTCTTTCTGTCTGCTTGTACGAAGAGTTGTAAATCCGGTGGCAAAAAAAGGAATTTTGAAATTATAGGTTCAAAGGATAATTTAATTTGTTATTTTAAAAGAAGATTTACTCCTCAAAATAATTCTCATTTTTCCCCTTTTTATTCAAACTTTTCAACATTCATTTTTCTTCCTCTTATTATTTCAACTTTTTCCCTCTTTTTATTCAAACTTTCCGCATTCATCTTTCCTTCTCTTTTATTTTAAAACAACTCACTCACTATCTCTTTTCTATAAATAAGGCTAAGAGGAGTCTCCTATTCTATTCCATTTGTTTGAAGGGTTGGAGTTAGGACACTTGAAAGGGAGCAGTTAGAAACTTTAGCAGGCTTTCAACTCTTTTTAGATAAATTTCGTATGTGCTTTTCACCATTCTTGTTATTTTGTTTTACTTTTATGTTTGTTGTATGTCATTTTATTTTCCCCCCCTTTTTTCTAACTCTAGATATTAGACAATTTTAGCGATTTTAGATCGAAACTATCAGGTGCTTTTTGTGCTTACTGTCGAGGCGTGACCAATAACTTTTCATCTCGTCATGTTGTTTAGGTCTTTCAAAGAAATACAATTATATATATATATATATATATATATATATATATATATATATATATATATATATATATATATATATATATATATATATATATATATATATATATATTTCTACATTCGATCCAATGTTTCATTTTTTCGTGTGCTATCGACAAAGGAGCAGTTAGGTATACAATTGAGAATGTGCGAGGTGTAAAACCAAAAGATGAATTTTGTTGACGTTCTTCCCGGTATGTGGAGTGAAAATGGGAAAGCTAAAGCGAAGGTGCGGCCGTCGAAAGAAGAATTCGTGTTGGCGATGTTTTCCCGGTTTGAGCGATAACGGAAGGAAGCGAGGTGCTTGAAATCGAAAAAGAATTCACCTGATACGTTCTTCCCATTTCGGCGAAAATGGGATAAATTGGGCGGGCTACCTGGGTGCGGTCAGATGGGATAGATAAAGAGGCTATGCTGGTCTGTCATGAATGGCGCGGTTTTCAGCCGTGAGAAGAGGAGCGGTCGGAAGGGAGTGGAGTCTATGAGTGAAGGATTATCGTGGATCGGACTTACTGGCGGAGCGGCCCATCTTCTTGGATCGACAACGATGCGTGGAGGAGATTGAGAGGGGGAGAATGACCGAAAATTACCTGTGTAGAAAACGTCTGAATCAAGGAATAGAGGAGAGATTTTTTTTCTTTTTTGGAGCAGTTGGAAGAAAAAGGGATGTGGGGGGAATAGAAAAAAGAGAACAAATTTTTTTTTTGAATCGATAAACTAAAATAGGGGAATGGTTGAGCATGGGGGAGGGTAATTTAGGGATTTTAAATGAATTTTAAATTAATTAAACAATTTTAATGTGGATTTTATGCCAAAAAATGCAGAATCAATATATATCTATTTAAGGTAATTTTGATGTTCCGAACGCAATGGTGCTATCCATTTCGCAATCGAATGCTATCTGGTTCGAGTCGGCGTTAAAGAGTCTATTTAAGCTCAAAATGCACGTTGCCGCTTTCGACACTCGATTTTTGTGCAGACTCATTCGAATTGAGTGCGAACAGTCTTACTTGATAGATTTTGATATTTCAAAGCCAATGACATTATCTATTTCATAAACAAAAGTCGTTTGATCCTCATTGGTGCCTCCTGACCTCATTATGCGTGCAGACGTATTGATGACTCAAGTGCTTGCTCAGTTGATCATCAAGTTGTGCAATATTTATATACTAACTAATTTCAATGTTCTAAACATGATGACAAAGTCCGTTCATCTATTGGAGATCATTTTGATTATTTTCAGTGATATCCCATGCATTCTAGCCTCAATTTATGCACTACCACTTCTCATTAAATTCAATAGTTGCATTTCACTAAGATCTTGATTTCATATACATCTTGGGTTTAGGAGTAGATTGTTCCTGTTAGTGCTTGCGATGCTTCGGAAGTTGTTGTTCATCTCGGTCAACACCAATATGTGCGGTGCGACTCGTCAGTTACACCATACATATTGGGCGCCCTTTTGTTGAGCTCACTTTTGGAGTGAGTTATCAACTTCCTTATCATAGACCTAGGACTCTTACACTACAAGTTCTTTAGGCTTAAGATACTTCTAGTGATTAGGTGAACACTAGCCTAGAGATTTAAAAGAGTTAACTATATGAATAAGTTATGTCTTTGGGATTTAGGAAGACTTGCCTACCATAAAACCTTTAATCCAATCATTGCTTCCTTCCTTAAACCAAACCTCAAATTCAAACCAAATCATAAATCCAATTTCAAATCAAATGATTGAAGCCCATGATTAAATTCAAATTTCAAACAAAAAAAAAAACATTTCTAAACCTTTTGATTTTATCTTATAGATTTAACCTTAACTAAATTCAAATCAACTTCAGCTCAATTAATTTTCTCAAATATCCATTCAATCTCAAATCAAATCCAAATCCAATTCCAAATCAAATGATTTAAACCCAAAATCAAATTCAAATTTCAAAATCCCTTCCTAAGCCATATGAATCACCTTCATGTGCTTAGCCAATACTCCTTTTAAACAAAATTAAACTTGGTTGATTTCTTTATAAATCAATCATTCCTTCATTTATATTTAAAAATATAAATGAAATCAAAATTAAAATAGCCAAAACCAAATCAGACTAAATCAAACCAAATCAAGACTTTTCTTAAGCCACATGGAACTACCTCCATAAGCTTAATCAAATCTTAACCCAAGTCAACCCAAACTTAATTGATCTCTTTATAAATTAATTATTCTTTCATTTATATTCACAAATATAAATAAAACCCACTCTCCAATGACCAAAAATAAATCAAACTAAATCAATTCTCTACTTAAGCCTTTTTGATTTACATCCATAAATTTGGTCAAATTTATTTCCAAATCAAACCAAACCCAAGTGATTTTTTCATGAATCATTTATATATTCATTTATTCACAAATATAAATAAAATATAAATCTAAATAACCGAAATCAAACCCAAATAAAATATCAATTTTAGCCCTATTCGCGGGATCGCGACCCTTTGTCCCGGCCATTGTAGCACATGTGTCGCCCAAAGGCATAAGGGGCATGATGACTTGACGTCATCCTCACCTTCCTCTGACTTATCACCGGCAGTCTATTCAGGGTTCCAAACTTGATGGTGGCAACTAAACACGAGGTTGCGCTCATTGTGGGACTTAACCCAACACCTTACGCACGAGTTGGCGACACACCCCACCAATTCGCGTTCAGGGCACCCCCTCTTTTAAGAGGATTCATGGCATGTCAAGCGATAAGGTTCTTCTTTGCATCGAATTAAACCACATGCTCCACTCGGTATGTCTCGCCAATTCCTTCTTTGAGTTTCATTATTGAGAACGCATTCCCAAGCTGATACTTTAATGCGCAATACAAACACGTGACCTGGTCGATACACACAGCTTAGTATCCATTGTTTATTTGCCGAGTAATGGGCATCTAATCCCATTTCGCTTCTAGCTTTTGTCTTGTCGTGTCTCAACAGAGTAAGCTTTCATTGGTGTTCTTTCCGATCTCTACGATTTCACCACACCACCAAAATTCCCTCCTTCGCCTTTGGTAGCTTCACCCGTCTGTGGTTGAGCCTGATTTGACGCAGACTTGAAAAGCCACCTACGACTATATGCCCAATCATTCGATAACACTTGCATCCTCTGTTTACCACTGCTAGCACAAAGTTAACCGATGCTTATTCCTCGATATCATATTGCTTTCTCCAGAAAGAAGTTCACGACCGCTTTCTACCTCCATGCATTGCCGCCGCTTTTCCTCATAAAATTCTAATCGCCGCCTCCCGTAGAGTCGTCGGTCTTAGTCTCAGTAGTTGATCATCTTCGACCGCCATCATCATCGCCAGGGTTATTGCCTCACCAACTAGTTAATCGATGAGCCCTCCTCGAGATTCTCTTTTGATTTCGCTTGTTGTTCCTCCTGGTTGCTATTTCACCCGTCCGCCACTGGAAACACCACATCCCGTCCGACTTTCATGTGTTAAGCATGCCGCTAGCATTCATCCTGAGCCAAGATCGAACTCTCCATGAGTGTCACACCCCAGATGATCCCCTACCTTATTCTGGTCGTAAGTGTAATCAGATGACTGATTGGACATGATTCCACCGACATCGCTCCAACCTCAAGTTATCACAAACGAGCAAATGAAATTTGCATCTAATTAAATTATCACAAATATTTGCAATTCATATACTACTTAACTTAATTCGTATCACAATTACTGGAAGCATGAAATCTTTAAATTTGTAAATAAATACAGAAACTAAAGACATCGATTAAAATTAGACACTCCAAAAAAGCCTTTAAGCTTCCCAAAACTATAATTCAACAAAACAGTACCTACCCATTGCCTTTTCGAAATTATCAATGACCATCATAAGCAAAGTTTCGAGACAAGAAAAGAATGCTAAAGTAGTTCGTAACAAGACAAGAGAACAATCGTATGTATACATAAATTTACAACACCTAGAATCAGGTCGCAAGAATGTAACAATAACAATACTGCCAGAACGCGAAATGTAACAATATAACCGAATATCAGAGGCTCATAATCAGATCAATCGAGGTGATTTTCATTAAAATCATTTCGCCTCTATATCAAATCATTTTTCTAAAATGTCATTTATAATCATAGGTTTTGACTTCATAATAAAAGGGTCGTCACCCGCCCGTCAAATTAAAGCGAAGGTAAGGCACGGAATATACCATTTACCTAATACCCCCGACACTAATTGACTTTAACGGCTCCAACCTCAAAATGTCGAGTCGGGATACTAAGATCCCCTAATCACGCCATCTCGCCAACTTTGATATCGTGATTTCTATAACATATTTCCTATCATAATTTCCGACATGCTTATCACATTGCATTTAACAACATGTTTTAAAATATTTCGATATGCCTAATGAAAATCATATCAACTAAATCTTATAATCATCAGACATCGAATCATGCAACTTTGTATTTGATTCACATGAAATATATATATGTCATTCATACAATTTATACTAAGTGGTAGAAATAAGACATACATAGGAATAAAAATGAATTTAAATTAACGTCTCACCTTAATAGGTCCATTGGTGATGCTCCTCGATTCCTCGAAGCACACAACCTATAATGAAATAACTCTTCTAAATCCTTCTAATACATGAAACTCATAATTAACACGGTAGTATTACCAGCTCAAACTGAAATTTTACCTGAAATTGATGTCTCTTCATATAAGCTTTCAAAATACTGGAGCACGACTCCAAAGTAATCTACTAACGTCAATATTAATTACCTGATTACATTAACAAATTAAAATTAACAAAAATGTCAATCCTAAACCCCCATTTTAATATACAATAATAATTCACAACTACAGCCAAATGGATTTGAACTCCCAATCACGATTTCAATACAAGGCGCACTGAAGAAAAAAAAAGAATAGAAAGAAATTGTCAGAACTCCTCGCTTTTATCGGCCAGGACCCGGAATTCCAATCCCGAGCCAGCTGATTCTAAATTGGAAATAATGATTCTAAATCGGAAATTTCACGTCCCGCGTGCCGTGTGAACTGCTTAGTATTTTGTTCTCCTTTCTCTTCGTGATTTCACTCTCCCCACTCTCTCTCTCTCTGAAAAAAAAAGTAGAAAAAATGTGATCTTTTTTAACTATGCTTTACTTCCAAACCGAGAAAAAAAAAAAAAATCTCTCTCCCTCCCTCTCTCCATTAGCTCGTAAGGTGCACAAAAAAATGTGAATATACAAAAATTATATTTAATTTTATATAAATTTGAAGATCTATGTCTATATCATGATTCTCATAAGCATAGTAGATGTAAAAATTACTCAACCGCAGTATCGCAAGACACCTATCATATACGTTTCTCAAAAATAATATTTTTGATTTTAATGTTTAATTTTTAAAATCATTATTGTGATTTTAGAATTTTTAATGTGAAAAATTATAAAATATAAGAAATTGCACATGACTCTATCAGGTCCCTTCAATTATTGAAACTGTCTTTAGAGAAAGATAAGTTTCCTCGCCTCCACAATTTTATTCTCATCTAATCTATGCCTATGATAATAATTTATTTTCCTGAATTAATTATAATTTATTAGCAAAGTGGACTAAGTGAGAAGAAGGATGAAAATAATATTTCATTAATGAAAAAGTTACCCTATTTCACAATATTTTAGATCTCCTCTCTCTTAAGAGGTTATTTGTTTTAAAAAGAAATATATTTTAGAGTTCAAAATAAACTCAATATAGATTATTATTATTATTATTATTATTATTATTATTATATATTTCTTATATATAAATTTTAACATTTACATGCTTAACTCTCAAATATTGTAAAAATTTTCGTGCGTAGGTAAAGTGCTAAATTTTAGTTCTTAGATATGTAAATGCATATGAATTGTGTGATGCATGTAAATTTTGAGCTTTTTTTTAATATTTGTGGTGCTTAATCTTTATGTTATTTGATGAAATTTAATGATATTATTTTGATAAAATTAAATATATTTACTTGTGAATATTTTTAGTACTCTAATTTTTCAAAATATATTAAATAAGTGAAGAATTAAGTAATTTATTTAATAAATCTAATTTTCTAATAAAATTAAAATGAATTTTATAATTGTTTAATTCATTTATATTTATTTAAGTTGTGTAATTATTTTATAATTCTTTTAATTTTTAAGATATAATTTTCTAATATTACATTCGATGAGTGTATAATAGATGTATATTGTCTTTAATATTTATGTATTATTATATGCCAATATTTAATTTCTTGAAAGAGTAAATTTTATTGGGTTTATTATTACGCTCTAAGTTAAATTATAAATATTTTTTATATTTTATATTTTATATTTTTAAAATTAAATAATATTATTTTAAAACATTTAAAACAGTTTTTTAGATATTTTATATATGTTTAAAAATAACAATTACAATTAAATGTATTTTATTTTTAAATAAACTAAAAACAAAATAAAATATGAGAGAAAATGAGAGAAAATGAGTGAATGTGTTCTTTTTCATTCTCACTCTCACTCTATCTCTTGTTTCGACTATAATTATACTTTTTTTTGCATTTACATCACCACTACCGAATAGTCTCTCCCATCCCCTGCTTTTAGCTTTTCTTGCCGTGCTTTTACTTTATGAAATAACGATGATAAGGATGCCGATTAGAAAAGCATTAATTTTTAGAGAGAGATTAAACAGAATTCTATCATATTAGATGCTGCTTGAGAAAATTGGAATTTGGTAAAGCTGCCTTCCCTCATCACCTTTTTATTTTCAGTTCTGATTTCTTCTCTGTGAGTATGATTTGTACCCACCGTCTCTTAGCTGAGGTGGTGGGAGAGGATGATCAGGAATCTTTCGGACTGAGTTCAATTCTTCAGGGTGGAATCACATCGTAATGGTGGAAAAGTAACCTATAAGTTTGGGTGATGAATGTCTTGGCCCGTGGAATTAGTCATTTATAACATCACATAGATGAGTAAGATGTTGGGTGGATACCCACTCCAAAAAAAAAAAGTATGATTTTTGATTTTAATTTGATTTTTGTGCACAAATCTGATTTCTCGGGTAGAGCAGAAATACCTTTTTTTTTTTCTTTTTTGTTTTGTTTTTTTGGCCAGATTTGTTAGTGTGTTCTTTGCGCAGAAATCAACAAGAATCAGAAGGCAGGATTACGTTTTTATCTGCAGGAGCCGTTATATATAACAATTGATCACTTTTAGCTTCTGACTTGTGCTCGGAATTGTTGACCTTCACATATGATTTACGAGAGGATTAAATTTATTGAACAAATTTGACAGGCAACGGACGTAATATCGCAAATTAAAACTGAAAACACGTCAAAATTGTATGAAATGATCTCCATCGACAAATGAACTTCGTCTCTGCGTTCAGAAGGTTGGAATTGATCAAAATATATATTCATGATTGACGGTCAGTGATTAAGAAGGAAATGTTGTCGCATCTCAGAAAAGGCAAGATCAACGATCTCGCTTAAAATTAATCGTGTCAATAGCTTCGAAATGACGAAATTTATCAAATGAAATTGTTGCTTCGGTTTACGAGTCGGAACGTCGAGGACAATGCTGTAATTTTGAACTAAAATGCAAATTCATCGAATTAATCCAAACGATATCCAATCATAAACATTGTGCGTTGCATCCAGAATGAAATTATTTAGAATAGACATTTAATTTAATTAAAATTATCGCACTTAAAATTCCATCAAAAATAACATACTTTTTGAGATAATTTACCAAATTATCTCTTAATCATATTCGGTCAACACTTGGGGACTCTAAGCCGCCTAATCCCATATTCCCACCTCTCATTCATAATAAAAGCCCCCACCTCATCTCTCCTTACCACTTACACTATAATATATAATATATATTAAATATTATTACATACTAATTATAATTGTGAAAATCTCTCTTTATATATATATATATATATATATATATATATATATATATATATATATATATATATATATATATATATATATATATATATATTGGAGAAACCCATGATAGGGGTATTTTATGCCACAAAAAAAAATACAAGATCCAAGAGGGTAAACTCAAACTCAAAGAGCTAAGGAGTAAATCTCTATCTAAGTACATCGAAGATCATAAGAAAGCATTAAAACAATTAAAGGGTACATGATGATTGACCTAATAAGGTAAAAAAGGAATAAAACCAATGCTCTGGAGGAAATGAGAGTACATGATAATCTGGAGCACAAGAGGGAGAGAGCAAAAAGATATAGAGATAAGGTAATCTGACAACAAGTAGGGAAAACAACATAGTATGAGAGTGATAGTAAGAAAAGTGATAGAAGGCTCAGCTCAATCACATCCGATGGGGCAATCTGGTATGAGCATCCAAACTTCAGAAGGTTACATCACATGAAATACTAGAACCAATAAGAAGTGAGATCATCCACCATCATAGAAACGAGAGAAGGGAACATCCAGGTTGTTGATATTCGTGTGAGCTTTCAAACCTAATCAAATTCATATCAATTATATAGGTAAAGAGGCAAGGATGAGGAGTCTCAAGAAAATTATCATCAATATAGCCATCTTGACATGAGAATACATAGACATAAGAGATTGAGCAACTTAGTAATCACATGACTAGCCAAATTCGGAAAGAAAATAGATCGATATAATCCCTCCATAAGAAAGTTACAGAGGACAAGTAGGTAAAGCCTATTAAAAAAGTCAATGATCTTATAATTAACACCATCCCAATCACATGATATGTAAAAGATTATATCGGTCGAACGTCGGAAGCCATCCCTTATAAATATCCTTGGGAGAGCAATAGTAAAGGAAGGCATCATATCTCAACAGAATGAAGCAACCATCCAAAATAAACACCAGAAAATGCATTTAGAAGGATCAATAGCACATTCAGCCATTCATATAATTCAGATCAAAAAACAAACTAGAGAACAAGACAGTAAGTATTCCATAGTCAGCTGAAGGGAACATCAACCACAAGCAGAAAATAGGGGAAGAGTTATTTGCAGCCAGGACAGATTTTTCCAACCGTGAGATGAGAAAACAGCAAAACCAACACATTAATGAAATTAAAGCCAAACCCAAAGAACCTTTCGAGTGAAAAAAAGGAAGCAAGGCAATGAGATGAAGCCAATTGTAACAATCAACCAAAATAAACACCGATAAATGCATTTAGAGCGGCGGTTCAATAGCATTATCATTGGATAATCGGATGCGATCTAGATAGCGGGTTATGTGCACCATAGTCGGTGAAAGGAACAGAACCAGCGAGAAAACATGGGAAAAATTACTCCTACATAATTTTCCATCCGTGAGATTAGAAAATAGCAAAACCAATACGATGGAAATCGAGCCACTCAACCCAAGTAACCTTTCAAATGAAAAAAAAAAAGGTAGGCCTTTCGAAATGCAACCAATTGTAACAGTAGAAATTAAAATCCCCATTAGAGATAGGGGGGAAACGATTCCAGCAGATCACCAAAAGTAAGTAGCACATAGGGTGCTTCATCATTCTGACAAATATGAAGATACGATGCAATGCCTTACAAATAATATTAAGATCTAATGTAAGGCAAACCCGTCTTGTCCAGGTTAACCAATCCTTGTAAGTGTTTAGGAATAGAATGTTTATCAAAATTAATGGGCCCATTCAATCTAGTTCCTAAGTTAGCAAGGTAATCAGCACAAGCATTTCCTTCCCTCCATATATGAGTGATTTTGTTACAAAATTGATTGAGCAAAGTTTTAGTTCACTTGAGTAAATAGTATAATTCATCATTGCCATTTTTTTTGGATTGCAGGAGATCGATTAGTAGTAAGGCATCCACTTCAAGCCAGATATTAAGCCAACCTTTAAGGAAATGTCAAGAGCATTATAAATAAGTTCAAAGGCGAGTTAGTAATAAGAGGATTAGCAAAGGCCAAGAGGACATCACCCTTGAAATTTCTAAAGATGCCACCACATCCAGCATTAGGAGATCTGACTCCATCGGTGTTAATTTTGATGACATTATCATGAGGTTTGGCCTAATAAAGTATTTTGGCTTGATTAGTAGTGTTTATATCTGGCAATTGCAAACCCAATTTTGAGGCTACAAATTTACACCCTTTAAAATGTTTATATTTAATAAGTTTGGCGTTAAATAAATCACGAATTTTGAATTTAGTTTTGGCAATTATCTTGAAATGATTCATAGTTATATCATTATGCTTGGCATCATTTCTAGCCATCCAAATGAACCAGATAATAATGATAGCAGTAACGTTTTTAATATGACCTTTGATATTGTTTTCAAAATATATCTCGAGGAGCTGATATATAGTAAGCGAGCCGTTGAATTTGTCAATGGAGAATAGATTATCGTACCAAAGCCAAAGTTTAGAGGCAATCGCTCCATTCACAAATTGGTGATTAACATTTTCAATATGGGAGCAATGACATTTTGATGAGAAGATAAAACCTTTACCCATCAAGGAGTCAATAGGGACAAAGTTTTTTAAGATACGCCAAGTAAGAATGGAGTAAGAGGTGGGGATATTGTTATGCCAAAGTCGAGCATACACTTTGGAATAATCATGAGTTTCTTTGATCATAAGCCAAACATTTTTAAAACTGAATTCGTCATTGTGAGAGAGTTTAAAGAGAATCTGGTCTTTTTTGTTGGGTGTAATGTGTATATTATTGAGTTTGTCTAAAAAAGAAGAAGGGATATAATCGATGAGCATGGAAAAGTTCCATATTATTATTCCGAAGATTTGACTTTGATGGTATCAATAGAACATGAGGAAATTAATTCATCGAAAGAATTATTTCCAAGCCAGTTATCTTGCCAGAAGAAGGAGTTGCCAGAGTTAATGCCCCAAAAAATTAAAGATTATGCCTTCCATTTGATATTACAAAGTCTTTTCCAAATGGGAGAAGCATTAGTTTTATAAGAGCAGTTCAATGGGTGCTTAGATAGGCGTATTGTTTGTCATGAAGTTAGCTATTGTGTTCTAAAATTCCACCAAAGTTTATATGAGAATGTGATGATGGTGTCTTTGATAGATTTACAATCAAGACCACCTTCCTCAAAAATGCCGCAGATTTTGTGCCAAGAGGACCAGTGTATTTTGAGGAAGAGGTATTAGACCCCAAAAAATTTATTAATTAGCCTCTCAATTCTATTAATGCAAAAGTTGGTTGGAGCGATAGTTTGAATAAGATAAAGAGGCATCGAGTTTGTACTCTTAATCGAGTTAACCTTCCTCCAAAGGATAGAAAATGATATTCCCAAGAGGAGATACGGTTGGATATTTTGTGGATTAATTCGTCAAAAAGATAAGATCTTTTATGACCTTTGAAAAGAGGTGTACCTAGATAATTGATCGGAAGTTGTTGTTGATGAAAGTTAGTGATCCTCGTTATATGATTAATCCTATTATGGGTGATTTTATTAGCGGTTATGAAACAACATTTTTTTTTTTTTAAGGAGGAGACCACTTTCTTTGCCAAATTTGTTAAAGAATTTCATAATGGTTTTGGCGTGAGGTATAGAAGCATTGCGAAAATGATAAAATCGTCAGCAAAGCAAAGATGAGTAATAGAAAATCCACCTTGAGTTTTGTAGATCATACTTGGCTTATTATAGAATAGGTCGTTCAGGCTCCTGGATAAGTAATCTGTATAATAAAAAAGCAAGGGAGATAATGGATCTCCTTGGCGTAGCCATGTTTAGAAGTGAAGAAACCATTCTCCATTAATGATAACAGAACCAAACATTAGTGACAGTTTTAATGATATGAATAAATTCTTTTGAGAATCAAAAGTTGAAGTATAGAAGAGAAATTCCCAAGAGAGTTTGTCAAAGGCTTTAGAAATGTCCAATTTGAAGGCAATGTTACACTAAGAACGTCAATATCATGAATCATTTCTTGAGCTAAAAGAATCACTATAGTTCTCCCTTTAATGAAACCAGTTTGATTGTGGGAGATAATATTCGGCAGCAAAGGGTTGATACGGTTGGTGATTATTTTGGCAATTAGTTTGTTAAAGAAGGTGCAAAGACTAATCGGTCTAAAGTCATTCCATGTTTCCAGGTGGTTATTTTTAGGGATAAGAATAATGGAGGTACTAGAGAAGGATCTAGGAAAGGGGTTGCCATTGAAAAAGTCAATAACAGCTTCAATTAGATCAGACTTAATAATGGACCAACACTATTGAAAGAATATAGTTTTGTATCCATCCGGGCCAGCAACGGAATCTGAATTCATGCTTTGGAGAACAGTACTAATTTCAATTTCCGTCGGACACCTAATAAAAGAGATGTTTTGGTTAGAAGTAATCTTGGAGGGAATCAGATGAGGATTCGAGATAGATTCCGTGTTAATGTTGTTGTTTAACAAACTTTGAAAATGTTGGATAACCGAGTCTTTAATATCATTTTTATCCGATATCCAATTATCATTATTATTTTTAATTTTATTAATAGAGTTTAGAACTTTTCTTTTGTTGAAAAGAGCGTGGAAATATTTTGTGTTTACATTGCCATCGAATATGTTTAGTAACTTTTGCCAATAAGTTTCCTCCATGTTTTGATATTTAATCAAGTTATCTCTAGCTTCGATGAGTTCATCATTTTTTATTGGTCGGCGACTTCTTCAAGAGAGCAAACAAGATCTTCCATAGTTTTAAGATTTGCAAAAGGTTTTAAAATGATGTTTATTCCACCAGTTGAGTTTGTTTTAATCTTTTAAGCCAAAACGGATCATGCCTTTAATGGAGTTATCGGGATGAATAGGGGCCGTCAATTAGTCAAGACATAAAGTCATTATGTTGCAACCACATATTTTGGAAACGAAGGGGCATGCGGGTATTGAAGCATGAGAAATTTTCACGATGTCGAGAGGAGCGTGATCGGTTCTACTTAATTGTTCTCTCGAGGTATTAGGCCATTGATCAATCCAAAGATGGTTAAAAGTGCGGTGAGGCGTTGCCAAAGTCTAGAGTTGTTCCACGTGTAGTTGGAACCTGAAAATCCTATATTAGTAAGATTACAGTCAAGAATCATGTTAGCGAAATCTTCCATAAAATTAGGATTAGGTGAGGACCCTCCCCTTCTTTGGTAGAGAGGATGGTGTTGAAATCTCCAACCAACCCGGGGTTGAGTGACGGAGGAAAGAAAGATCTTAAATTATTCCATGGATGTTCCTACGCTTACAGATGCATAAATAAAAGAGCTCACCGTGAAATCACCTACGAAATATGGGCATTAATCAATTGTTGTTGGTTGTCAAGGATATTGATGTTGATAGAGTTATTCCAAAACAACCAAATTTTGTTGTTAATGTTGTAAAAAAGTTAGGAAAACCTAGTGTTCTAGCGGTAGATGCAATCTTGGAAGAGTGGATAAGTGGTTCGGTGATAGTAAGGAGAGATATGTTATGAGTGCGACAAAGGCTTCTAACTCGATTGCGAACTAGAGTAGTCCCAATACCGAATGTTCCAAATGATAAAATTAATCATAATGAATGGATTGGAAAAAATTGATTGGGTGAGAATGAGGAAAGGAAATTATTGATGTAGAGTTGATGAAGATCTTGTGATTACGGCGTTTTAGCTGTTTTGATTTTGAGTGTTTTCTTTTTCTTTAGATAGTTTGAAAATGTCGCCGTGTCCAAGGTGTCTCCGTCAAAGAGAATAGTTAGTGTGATCCAAAGTTTCATTATTAAGCAAAGGAATCGTGATGGTAATTTCCCTTCTTCCATATCATCGGCGGTTAATTATGCTATCATTTTGGCCATTCAAAGTGTTAGGGGAGGAGGGATTGTTTCATCTTCTTTTTTCTAGATTAATGGTCCGGTTTATATATTTTTTGTTTTCCAAATTATGATTTTCAATCGAGGTGATGTTCCCAAGCCTAAGTTCAGCAGAATTTTTTTGTTTTGGATCATTAGTTGTATGAGCATGCATGTTATCATTGGGAATAGTAATAGGCATATTTTCTAAGTTCCCATAACCAACTATGTCATCAATGTCATTGTTCAACACGATTAGTTTCCTTTGCAATTCATAGGTATAGATAAAGAGGGATTTTGTGGAGGAGGATTATTTTGGTTTACTTTTGGCACATAGGCCATTTTAGTGGGCACTCCTTAGTAACAGTAGGAAAGGAAGTTTATTTTTTTTTGAGATGTGGATGTAAAATTAAACAATCAGATGTTCATGCCTGGATTTTGCATTATTAAAGAAAGAGGAAAGTTTTCAAATTCTACCTTTTGATTATAACCCATTTTTTTTCATCAATCCGGACTTCTTTTGGATGTTTTTAGTTATATGAACTTCGTATCGTACTCGAGGGGCGGGATCTCACCAGTAGCATCAATTTGAAGAGGCCGTCCAAAGATAGCCCCCACAGCAAACAATACCTGATGTGTAACAAAGTGTATGTGCATGTTGGGCAAAGCAAGCCAAATAGGAACAATTGGTGATTCTTCTTTAATATCAAAACTTAAGAAGTCTCATTTGGCAATTAAAAATAAAATAAGAACGGCGCAAAACTCTTGAATAATCCAAGTCATTTGATAATTGAATTAGCATGCCTAGGATCGATCAATCCAGAAAAGTGCCCGTAAGTTTCGTGTGAAAAAAGCGAATATTTTCTAAGTTCGGCGTTTAATGGTGAATTTACCCACCAAGAATTCAAATGGCTTAGCAAGAATTTCCACATCGATCCGAACACATTACGGCATACCGGAAATCGAAAGATGGTTTAACCGATGGGGAAAGCATTTACAGAGAGCATCCTTGAAAGATTTAACGAAGCGAGTAAGGATAAAGGATCGAGCATACCGGGGTGGTTTATATCCGGAGTAAAGGCGGAAAAAATCATTTCCGCCATCCAAAGAGAGGCAATTTACATTACCGGCTAGGGCAGTGGAGAGATCAATACCAAAACGCGGTTGATCGAAGAGCAAGAACACGAGCCGGAGGAGCGCTAGGTTTTCCGAACAAGAAAGCGAACACGATGCGAGTGATTATATATATATATATGAGTGCATTATTCAACTCACATATCATGTAAATTAAATGTTAACTTTAAAAGTATATTAATAAGTATTTTAAGTAAGTAGTCTCTTCCCTTTTTATTTTAAATATGTTACACCAACAATAACAATAACAGGCCTTTTAAATGTGTTACATCAAAAAATTAATAACATCTTAATATTAATTTTTTCTTAATGTAAAAAAAATGTGAATATACAAAAAAAATTATATTTAATTTTATACTTGTTAAAAGTCTTATGTGACGCTTCTCATAATTATAGTAGATGTAAAATTACTCGACTTCAGTGTGGTAAAATACTTATCATGCATGTTTCTCTTAAACGTGATGTGATGTTATTTAATGATGTATCTTATCTGAGCGATGTTAAATTTTAAACTATTTTGACTATAGCAAAATGAACTTATAAAAATAATATTTTTAATTTTAATGTTTGATTTTTAGAATTTTTAATGTTAGATTTTAAAAATCATAATTGTGATTTTATAATTTTTAAAATGAAAAATTATAAAATATAAGAAATTGTACATGATTGTATTAAGTACCTTCAATTATTGAAATTAAATATGATTTATTAGTGAAGTAAATTAAGTGAGAAGAAGGAATAAAATAATATTTCATTAATAAAAAAGTTATGCTATTTCACAATCTTTTAGATCTCCTCTTTCTCTCTCAAGAGGTTATTTGGTTGGATGTTTTAAAAATAAATATATTTTAGAGTTCAAACTAAATTTTAGTTAGAAGTGTTTCACTAAGGCTAATTTGGGATTGAAGTGAAGGAAATCAAATGAAATCAAAACAAGTTATAAGCTGATTATGAATCTTTATCATTGATTTGAATTTTTGAACATTTAATACATCTCCTTTCAATCAAGCTTCAAGCATACAAACACAACCTAAAACTTATGGATTTTACATCTTAATTGCAGTTGGTAGCAAATCCCTTTCACTATCTTTCATTTTTCCTCCTAGAGACAGCAATCAATTTCTATTTCTCCTTCTGTATGGTTATGTGCAGTAGTGACCATCATTGATTTGGTGTTATTCTTCGCTTAGAAAGTATTTTATTGCTATTGTATTTTTTTTCCTTCACAGTAGATTAGACTGGTATATCACCAAAATCACCAACAGCT
Organism: Cymbidium sinense; assembly: GCA_021442155.1. Taxonomy (NCBI): domain Eukaryota; kingdom Viridiplantae; phylum Streptophyta; class Magnoliopsida; order Asparagales; family Orchidaceae; genus Cymbidium; species Cymbidium sinense. The sequence goes on from CM038215.1 coordinate 264,024,019, forward strand.
CCCCTTGATTTTCTGCTTACTAGAACATAAAATTTCCACGATTTTCTTCTTATGGCAGATTTAGTGGCCTAGGGAATATAGCATAGACCTTGTGCCTTAACCTATAGCAGCCACCAATACAATTGAAAAAACTGAAGAAATAATCTGTCATCTCACGGTAGACATAATACAAAAATACTCAAATAAGTCAATATTAAAGCTCCAATAAACCTGTAATTGAATATAGTTAATATTTCCTTTCCAAACAGGCTAACAGAAGTGGAAGAAAATCTGAATCACTCTCACGGTAGCATTGCAGAGCAAATACAAAATACCAAAAAAAAAGAACCCAACAGCCTCCAAATTGCTCCAAATGAGTTGTAGTAAACACATTCTTCCCCAGCAGGCCAAAATAAGGAAAAAAATTGAAGAAATAGCTGAAAAAAAATAGAGTCACAATGTTTTGATCAAAATTTGATTATAATAGATTTTTAAAATTTTAAATTGATTTCAAGATGATTATAATACATGAATAATCAATCAATTTTTAAAATGTATTAATTTCAAAGTAAATACAATAATTTTTTAGATTAAATTTTAAATAGGATATGTTCACCTAATTATTATTTTTTTCATCATCTCTTATATAATTTACTTTATCTTAAAACTTTTTATTTGATATAAATGTACATAAAAAGTTAAATAAATTTATATATCTATTAAAAGATAAAAAATAGAAATTAATGTCGGTCAGGACAATCTTTTTTAAAATAAATAAATTTATTGATATAATAATACTTATTAATTTTATTATTATATAATGAGAAAAGTATTATATAAATATATCTTAAGAAATTGAAGGTATTTAATATATATATATATATATATATATATATATATATATATATATATATATATATATATATATATATATATATATATATATTCTCGGTTCCCGCCCCTCTTCCGGTTTTCTCTCTATTGGATATCTCACTCGTGTTCCTCTCCATCCAATGGCAACAGCCTCCAGGTCTCCTAACCGAGAAAGTATTCGCACTGTCCTACGATATGTGCCCTATTACGATCGCTGAAGATTCTCGCCGGCAATCTTCTTCATCTTCTCCGAATCATCTTCGAAAGCAAAAAAGGCGATTTCTCTTCACGCTTCCGATTCTTTTTCTACCTCACCGTATTAATTTTTTTGGCATTCCTTTGCTTAATGGTTCCACGAATTGATTCGATAACTTGTCTTTCAATCCATTTTGTTGATTTTGGGATCTTATGTATGAAGATTTGTTTATTTATTAAAAATGTACCAGATTTGTTCCTTTGTTACTGGTTGCGAGGATTAAATGGAAGAGCATAAGCACGTAAGGCCTTTTCCGGGTTGCATGAAAGGCCTGGTGCACTTTCTCGATCTGCATCACCATCTTCATCTCAGAAAGATGAAGATGCTAACGTATAGAAAGCATGGCTAGGGAAAGCGTGCCGTTAGTAAGTTTATTTTTTTGGTCTATAATGTCTTATTGAAGATGACATAGTCATGACATTTCAAATTTAACTTTCAATTTGATGATTTTCATCCTAGTGTAGTAATTAAATTTTTTTCTAATTAAAATTTGATTAAGTGCTTAAATTCTTTTTCTACTTCAAATCAATTAAGCATCTTTCAACTATAAAAAAATTGGGTTACAATCATAAAGCCTATTTGAAAGGTTTTTGATAGGGCTGCAAACGAGCCGAGCCGAGTATGGGCTTATTCGAGTTCAAGCTCGTTCATCATTATTGAGCTCGAGCTCGATTCAAGTTTTTAGGATGGTGTTCAAGCTCGAGTTCGTTTAACAAAATCTTGTTCGAGCTCAGCTTGAGCTTGTTCGAGAGCTCGGTTCAGATTGAGCTTATCGTGCCTGTTAACAAGTAACTCTTTTAATGAAATAAATGAGCCTTAATCGAGCCTTAATCGAGCTTGTTCGTGTGCAATGTGTTGAGAAATATAAATGATACTGTTTATGAACAAACTTTAATCGAGCCGTAATTGAGCTCTTTAACAAGCTTGTTCACGAGCTTTAAATGATATGGTTTATGAACATATAAAAGAACTGAACAACAAGTTGTTCGCTCGTTTCATTTAGCCGAAAGTATTTACAAAAAAAAGTTTAAATTTCGATTAGTTAATCGAACGAACATGAATGAGCTATAATTAAGCCGAGTCACGAGTAGCTTGTTGAACACCGCCCTAGTTTTTGAAACTCTTTTACTTGTTGCAGAAATTCATATTGTACTATTATATATGAAATTAAGTTGTTAAACAACAAAAAATGTGTCTATTTATAATATCTGAACGAAAAAATAATCTGAATATGAGTGACATTTACATAGCTTAGCTTGCATAATTTTTTTGAAAGTATGATATCGGAAAATTGTCGTGGTTCCTTTATTCACTTGCAAAACAAATTAACACTGTGTTTATGCATTTTTAAAACCCATATACAGATAAGCTTTGGAGATTTATGCGATGCATTTCAAACAGGCTAATTAACATTGCTCAAGCTTTTCCATGTGCTTATGCTTATGTAGGAAAAAAGAACCTAAAACAGATCCAGATGCTCCTTCAATTGGCCATCAGTATGTTTGTTTTGAAGATACCAGCTTCGGGGTGAGTTTGATTGTATAGAGTACAAATAGAAGAATAACTTCTTCATTAAATTGGTCCGCCATTACTTCTCCTTGATTCAAGCTTCTCTGCTTTTATTTCTTATCCCTGTTTAGCTCCTAACAGATTAAATGTGAACCTTTCAGGAGGAAGACAAAGTCAACATCAGAAATCATCAAATGAAATCGTCAATGAGAATATTTATTCCCAAATGGGGGTTAAGAGAGGATAACAAGAAAAGAAAAGTTCCTCCGCCTGCTTCCAGGCTGCTTTGAACTTTCTCTATTCACCATTGGAGGGAGGATCATGTGGATAATATGAATTTTGCGGTAGAAACTTTAGTCATTGAGCAAAATGTAGATGTGAACAAAGCTTCTTCAAGCAATGAGCGACTATACATACTGTCCAGCAGTTTTGATGAACACATTTACGACAAACAATGTGATGGCAATATGGCTTACAGTATAAGTGGTTCTTCAGGTCCAAGCCCATCTGATGAGCTCAAAAACATTTTACAGATGAATCAACTGCATCAAAGCAGTATTTTGAATGAAGCCGAGGTCAGTTCTTTTGCACAGAAAGATACAAATGCCAAGGAACAGCAGGAAGATCTATCTTATATCCATCAAAAGAATTTCTAGCTATGATGAAGCTATTTAATGGAAACACATAGTTAATGCGAAATATTCTTGATGATCCAAGCTTTATTTTTGCTCATTGTCTTCAAGCTAAACAAGCTTCCAATACAGAGTTAACAAGGGGTTATTCATTCCAAGCACCATGGCAGCTAGAAAGGAAAAATGATGGGCAGTTTGGAATCAAGCAAAAAACATTCGAGAATGAATCTCTTGTCAAACAGAATAATAAGTTTCTTTCAGAAGATTTACCTACATATACTGATAAGATTGAAGAAGATGCTCCAAAGGAAGAAATGGTGGATGGTGATGAGGAAAGTACTCCAAAACATACAGAGACAAATACTGGTTCTGCGATGGTAGCTCCATGGAGTACATTTCAAAATGTGAGGATTAATCCTCGCAATTCTAATCGATTTATGACCATGGAACATAAAAAAGAGCACCATCGCATCTTCATGGACGGAATTCTTCATAAAATCCCCTTTTGTAGAAAGGTGATGGAAGCCATGAAGAGAAGCAAGTCTGGTTGGTGGGATGGATCTAATATTAAAAAACCTGATGGAGAAGGCTCGATACATTCTAGTTGGAACAAGAATAACAAACATGTCAATAAAAGTATCCAAAGATCTCAATCTCTTAATGACTCCTTGGACAAGTATTCTCATTTATATGAATCTCTAGCAAAAGAAGAATTCAAAAGACTTCCTAAAAGAGTGAAGGTAAAATCCTTTGGAAGATTATTCTCTCTTCCAGAAATCAAATATTGTCCTTCAAGCAAAAAAATTCATAGTGAAGCGACCCCTTTTCATCTCCTAAGAATTTAACCGCTTCACATATGGAGAAAATACTTGAAAAAGAAGAATCAAAGGAATCTACCACAAAAGTAAGTTCAAAACGGATGGTGATTGATTGTGAGAATATTCCTCTTCGAAGTAATGAAAATGAACAAAGTGAATCTTGCCAAATACCGAAAAATTTGACTGAAGATGGTTTAACAATACAACACAGATCTATTACTCTGCAAGGAGAAAAGCTACTGGATGAAGCATATGTAGTATCTGCTACAAGGTCACTTGCTCGAGGTGATATTTCTGTTGGTTAGTCTTACTGTTGTCCATTAGTATAGCTGTTGAGTTTGTTATGATGCAAAATATTCTATATATTAAACAGAACAGCTGTGATATAAGATGTTCTAATTTGCTTTTTTCTTCTCCTCTTTATTGTTTCATATACTTTAGTAGCTTTAATGATGTTTTAAACATAGTTCGTACAAACATTTAAATTGCATAACATTTATCTTTTTTCAGTCAAGACTCCTTTGCTATAAAACATGAAATCTAAATAGGTTGTTGTATAGATTCAACTTTGCATGAAAATGTATATAATTGCAACATTCTGTGAGCAATTTCTCATCATTTTTTGTGGACCTAATCTTGACGGATTTAGAATACAAATATCCATCCGGTCACTCTTATCTTCTTGATATCAGTGCTGTTGATGGACTTGAAAGTAATGAAAGAGATCTTGCAAAACCAAAATCTTCTTCAGATATTGATTGCTTTGACTCTTTACATCTTCAAATGGACCAGAAAGAAGAAGTTAAATTCAATTTTGTTAGAGAGTTGCTGAAAAGATATGGATTTAGTGGCAGTGAGTTTCTTGAAGCTTGGCACTCCCCCTATCAACCAATGGATCTCTTACTCTTTAACGAAGCTGAAGATTTATCTTATGAACTTAACGTTTCAGAAGATGAACATGATATCTTACTGGAACATCAGCTTTTGTTTGATCTGATAAATGAAGCTTTGGTGGAAACATAAGTGAATTTTTTTGCTTTTTTCTTTCCCTGGCTTTCTTGCTTCAGTACCAACACTAGACCAATGCCTATGGGAAGCCATATTCTGGAAGATCAGAAAGATCAACCTCAGCTGGGCATAACTTTAGAAGACATTGTGTCTCGAAATTTTACAAAGAATGATGGATGGATGAATATTCAATTTGATATTGAGGATGTTGTCTGTGAGCTAAAAAGTCTATTACTGGATGCTTTGTTAGATGTTGTACTTCAGCTTTCTCTCATGCTTGCTTCCAATCAATTCTCTTGCAGTCTTCTTTATATGTATGTACATCCTTGTCTTGACTAACAATTTAGTTAACTTTCATCAAGTCTCAGATCTCTGCACAACGAGTTATATCCTTGTATATAGGCTGTATTAATATATATAATTATCTAAGACACTTAGTTGTGTATGGACTTGGAACTTTGATACTAAAGCAAATGATATCATGAGTTGTGGTATATTGCATGGAATTCCACTTTGTCTCAGATATAGATTGTTTATTATAATCAGCTTAGAATGCTCAGTGCAAACTCTTAATTTTAGTTGTAATTCTGCACTTTGAAATCCAAAATTTTCTTGGATGGATTGTAAAATCAACAATTAATTATCAATAAATAAGTAATTTTGTCACTCTTTAATAAATTCTTTTGTCCAATACTTAAGAAAATAAAAATAAAAATATATGTAATAAATTTTACTTATTTATGATCTGTTTTGTGGAAGGAGTGATAATTAATTGTGCGGTGGTACTAAGAAGTATATCTATTGAAATTTTTTTTAATTTATACCCAGCAATAATATGTCCGATTTCTCCTTACCTTCAGTAGAGGCATAGGGAGGATTGAATATTTGGATCTATTATAGCCCTTTTAATGCCACGGTCAGTTGGTGTTACATATTTTGTTATTTCATAAAAAATATTTCCTGAAAACCTTGGCTTGGCTTATTTCTTTATTCTTTGAGGGTAAAATTTTCCAATAATTTATTTATGCTTTATTAAAATGAAGTTTTTGCGATGAAAAATTAATAAATATATTTAAATAGGATGATATTTTGATCTAAAGTTAGAGTTACAATTTTCTGTTATTCAATGAACATATTTCTAAGTGTCAATAAATACAAGAAAAATTATTAGTTGCAGAGTTCCGATTGTAAAAGTTATATCCGGATTATAATAACATACTATCATGTGTCACTCAGTTAATATATAATTAATGTATATTTATTTTAAAATATAGTGTATTGAGTGTGAAGAGTTATGTATTGTTATGTATATAGACATTATATATTACCATATAATTAATATTATATTAATATATAATACTTTATAATTTATACATAGCAGTTGTATATTGATTGAGTATAATATGATGTTATGTTATTTGAGTCTGAATATAAAATTATATCTAGATTCTGTATGTAATAATCTCTCTAAATATAATTGAAGTCATCACAGAAGATAGATAAAAACAACTTTGTATTCAATAATTTATTACATTATATTAAAGAAAACAAATAAATTTGACCAAGTTGTAAAAGTATTTGGCCTTTTAAATTCTTATTGACTTCGACAAATTAAATAAATTCAAATAGAAAGAATGGCAACGGACCAAGCCCTTGATTTTACAATGTTTATTATTTATTAAAAAATTTATTGATTAATTTCTCTATCCTAATTTTTAAATTTTTTAAAAATGAAGTTTTCATGATGAAAGTATTAATAACTAAAAAAATTGAAGAAAAGTTTAAAACTGATAATTAAGGATTATTAGCGATCAATTTTATTTTTTATTAAATTTTGTTGTTGATCATTTTTTTTCTATTTGTGTTTTTTAACAGTTTCGCATTTTTGCTTATTTTTGAAATCAAACCAACTTATTTTTAAAATTAGTAAAATCAACTGTCAGGTGCTTTTTTTAATTTTAAAAAGCTCTGCTTTTGTGGACTAAAAAATAAAATTAACTATTATTTACTATATATGGCTGATTAAATTTAAGGCTTAATTTTTAAAATAGGCCAATTAATAATTATAATTAAGTGATTAGGCATTTAAAAAAAAAATTTAAATAAGCCGGTGAGACTGCCTAATTTTAATTTTAAAAAAAAAATTAAATGGAATTATTTTATTACCGATCCGACTCATCAGATGTCGGATTTCGGCGTGCTTGGTATCGTTGGAAAGATAATAAAAAATTCTACAATTTTAATTTAACAACTTTGACAATTCGTCCGTGAGCCGAGAGTTCGAAATGTCGACTCAGAAAATTCAAGATATTGACGATCCTCGCTTTTTGGCCATATCAGCTCATTAGGTGAGTTTTGGCGTGGTTGGTATCGTTGGAAGATAATGAAAAAATTGACAACTTCTATGTGTGACAACTTTCGATGAATCTCTCATTGATTAGCTTTTGAAAATGTGATTTTTTCAAGAAAATTAAATATATTGTCGCAGACCTTTTTTTTTTTTTTTTTTTTTTTTGCTATAATACAAGGATATATTATTTTTTGATAATATCAAACACTCATTATATTCTATATAAAATTGAGTTTGAATCTTTATATAATTCTCAATCTCATCTTCGTGATTGATTTAATCAAAATATACAAATAATAAAGTACAATGAAGCGAACTTATAAAAATTTTAAAATTTTTATATATTGACTAATAAAAATAAAATAATAAGTTAAGATAAAAATTACATAAAAAGGGGAAAACAGAGAACCACTTATTTGAAAAATAGAATACTCGAGTATGATTCTTTCTCCGAACTAAAAGATAGAAGAATCTAAATTTCAAATAGGTTTGAGTATTAGAGTGAGTCATCAATCTCTTATTTATAGGAGGAGAAAAGAGACATGTCAATTAATACTATTTAATCACAATTTATTAAAATCAAAACCCCATTAAATGATCATTCATGAAAGTTAATAATATATTGAATGACTATTCAAAAGAATGAGAAAAGTTGTGTGACTCTCATTTATATTGTGAATCACATTTTTCTATATAATATGAATGCCTTCAAACATCCACGAATATCTGATTAATATGTATTTTCTATTTTATTATTGGATGATCTAAATCAAAGATATAAGAGTTTATATGGTTCTAAAGCCAATTGCATAGCCATAGTTATCACATCGAAATACATGCGAATAATTTAAAGCATCGAATGATGCTTATATCTTAGAATAAATTGGTGCTTAAAGTCATTGCATCAAGATGTGTGTAATAAGTCAAACCTTCTAAATATTAATAATGCATGCATCATGAGGCAATCAAAAACTTAAAATTAATCTATTTATGTATGTAAATAATAAGATAAACCATATATATGTACTATGAACTAGCATCAACCCAAATCTAGTGCCTCAAAAGCATGTAAATGCTCAAAAATGACCTACATGTTTTATGAGGAATTTTTCAAAGCTTAATTCAATTGCCTTGAAAGACATGAAGTCCCTCAAATTACACAAAGATTAATTATGCTAGATACTTACATGGGCCCGACACTATGCTAAAAGCTTAGAGGTAGTGTCAGAGGATGCTGTGTGGGTTAACATCAAATAGATTTAAAACCTACTTTTATCTCGAAAAGTGTGTCAACCTCTTTATGAAATGATAATTATTTTAAAGCATACATATATTTTGTAGGCTTAATTTTTAGAGACTGATACATATGCACACTAATAGCAAAATACTTCACTTAATCATTGAGTCACACATAACCAATCTATCCTCCTCTTCATAAAGATCGAGTTAACGAGATTGGTTAGCTATATATATGTTCACTAAAAATAAAATATTTGATTTCACATAAGTACGAACATCAATGATATAAATGAAGATACTTCAATATTCATAAAATTGAATTCTAAACCATGTTGAAATATAATATTATGTTTATAGATCCGATTCTCTATTAGCGAATAATGTCTCTAACTCGATGATAGTATGGTTGAAGATTTCAACCAGAGAGGATACTATCATTCAAATGTAATTGCAATCTCAAAGCAAGTTAATCAAAATCAAGTATCAATTCAATTGTTAAATTTAATAAGTTATTAAACTATAAATATTCAAATATGGATATAATCCCCAATCTTCAAGCCAATGTTTGATTGAGATCATGAGAACTATCGAACGAAGATGAATGGGGTAAAAGCTCCTATAATAAGTTGAGATGGATGGCACAAAGTCATATTAGCTTAGAATATAATACTATCATTTGATAAATGTTGGTGATGGACACAATTTGAACTGATGCAAATAACAAATAATATAATTAAATGGGCTAAAACTAAAATAATGTTCATATTATAAATTAAAAAAGCATGATTTCGTAAAATCGCTACATCTAAAGGAGAGATAGCAAGTATATATAGATAAACATATGTATGTATAGATGTATGCACACAGAACTTATAACAATACAATATATATATATATATATATATATATATATATATATATATACATATATATATATATACATATAATATTATAAAAATATATATATATATATATATATATATATATATATATATATATATGTTATATAATATATACATACATATATACATACATATATATATATATACATATACATATATATACATTATATATACATATATATATATATATCATCTATGTATGTGCATTATTCAACTCACATGTCATGTAAATTAAATGTTAACTTTAAAAATATATTAAATAAATATTTTAAGTAAGTAGTCTCTTCACTTTTTATTTTAAATATGTTACAACAACAACAACAAGCCTTTTAAATATGTTATATCAAAAATTTAATAACATCTTAATATTAAAAAAATTTTGGCACTATTTTATTTTTTAATTTTTCTTATTTTATAATATATATATATATATATATATATATATATATATATATATATATATATATATATATATATATATATATATATATATATATATTTATTTATTTATTTTATTTCAAAAAAATAGTTTAAGATATTTAATAAATCTAATTATTTTTTTATGAACAATTCAAATGAGTTTATATTCGTATTAATTTATTACATATTTATTTAAGTTGTGTAATTATTTTAGAATATTTAATTTTTTTAAGATATAGTATTATAACTTTGCATTTAATGATTGTATGTATTTTATTTTCATAGTAATATCATAGGATGCCACTTTAAGGACTTGAAGGAGAGATAACTTAATGAGGTTTATTTTTAGGGAAATTTACATAGCACACAATTCTTATGCATTTACATATCTAATACCTAAAATTTGATATTTATAAACATTGTTGCGTGCTAGAAAACTAGTTGCGGTAGAGTAAAAGCTTACGCCTTAGCCTTGTTGTGAAATCTAGTACACACACAGGTATTTAAAGAGTGAACAAGAAAACTCCAAAATTTTTACGTGGAAAATCTCGAAAAGAGGGAAAAACCACGGGGCCTAGCCTAGTAAAAATCTTTCACTGTATATTTGTTTTAGAGTACAAGTTGTCCCGATACGGGATTACATAATAGTATATGAGATGGGCTGACAATGAGAATCCCAAAATCACGCAACAACAGCCATATAGTAATGGTGAACAAATGGCGCGACGATGAAGGTCGGGATGGTGACCGGCGAGGTCAAGCGGACGACGATAGTACGGGCGGATCAGCATGGCGGCCATGATAACATGACGATGGCCGATATGATGATGATGATGAGCGGCAGAGTGGTCACGGTGACGACCAGCGTAAATTGACGACGTCGAGGATCGATGGCGATGATGGCGTGGTTGGCAACGCGGGTGCCACAATCCGAAAGTGGTGGCACGATTATACGGAGGATTTTCGCTTTAGAGCTCTCTCCTCTCTTGTTTGTCCTCCCTCAGAAGAATATTTATAGAGGAGGAGGATTCGAAAATACATGCAAAATCCAAACTACTCCATCGGATCAGATGGCTCATGATGATTCCCTTGATCATCTAATGTATTTTGTGTATTTGAATGCTCAAATGAAGTTAGAATTATGGGATCTTGGACTTGTTAGATCCGCCGTCGAGATGCTTCGATTTGACTATAAACAATCCATGTTTAAGAGCTATTTAGGGATTTAATTGATATCCCAAAGTTTTCAATGATATTTTAAGTGCTTGATCTCACCGTTCAATTTAGGATCAACTTGCTGACATCAAGATTCGACTGACTAGTGGTATTTTAAGTGCCATATCAAACATAACATCTTTTCTATGCTTCAAAAGTGAATTTAACTTCATAAAATAACGAAAGTGCTATTTTTGTTGTAATAATAAAGATTTAGGTGATATATATGTAAATATTTATGTTTGGGTGTTGATATGTAAACATATAAGAATTGTATCCTATGTATGTAAATGCACCTTATTTTTATTCATTGAGAAAAGTTATGAGTAAATATATCCTTATTTTTTTAATGATGAGAAAAAATTATAAAATAAAATATAAATTTAGTTGCAATTAATGTATACATCGAGTATTAAATTGGTGTTTAATTTTGATCAATTTGGCTATTGGTGTGCAATCGGTTGGTTTGGACGGATCGGTTTTGAAATTTGTTAAATCGTTCGGTTTTAATTTCAGAATCCAAAAAAACTGATCCGTTTAATCAATAACACAAATCGAACCGATCCAAACCAAATTTTTTTTCGGATTTTCGGTTCGGTTTAGAAAAACCGAAAATTGAAAATATAATTACTATAATTATTAGTAATCAAAGAATTACATCATTTTATCAAATCATTTCATATAAAATTAAATAACTCTTTAACAAATGAAACTAATAATATACAAATTTTTCATTGAATTTACTTTTGAGAGGAATTTTCTAAGAAAATGAAAAAAAAATCGATTTTTTAGCTATTTTCGGTTTAATCGGTTTAATTGGATTAAGATAATACAAAACCGAACCGAAAACCGAAAACCGAATTTTACCAAATCCAAAACCGATATAAAAAAAAAAAAATTTATAAAATCGATCCGAATTCAAAAATTTGGTTTGGATCGGTTCGGATTTTGGTTTTAATCAAAAAATGCACCCCCCTAAATTTGGCTAATTCTTAGGTTGATTGGACTATTGACTTCTATGTGTTGACTTAAAATCAATCACCGGAAATGATTGGCTGTGGCAAGAATCTCACATGATACCCACCGTCTCTTAGCTCGGTTGAGGGCGTTTCGGGAACCCTGACCAGTTCAATCCTCTCCAGGCGAGGCCATGCGTAAATCAGTGGACCCAACACGCGGGATGAATGAATGCCAGCTCAAATATTAACGATTATCCCCACCCACAAGATGGGTGGGGAGTTGGGTGGATACCCATTCCAAAAAAAAAAAAAAAGAATCTCACATGATGTCCAATTGGCCATTAGACTATTTTATTCATTATATTGATAAGGACATAGAAGGCCGTCCCATCATATTATTACTGTAAATAATCATTTGCGATCAATTTTTTTTATATTTATATCTATATTCCTTTTTATTTTACATTTTATATCATTTAAATTCAATATAAACATATTAATAATTATTTCAAAATGCTCAAAATAATTAAAATTTATTGTAAGCATTTTCAAAATTATATATATATTCACGAAAAAGAATAACTTCAAAACATTTCTCATAAAGTTAAAAGCGTAAAAAACATCATTTGTAAATATTATTAATTATTATTATTATTTAATCACTTTAAATAATATTTGGATCTATTATAGCCGTTTAATGCCACGGCCAATTGGCGTTACATATTTTGTTATTTCATAAAAAGTATTTCTCGAAAACCTTGGCTTAGCTTATTTCTTTATTCTTTGAGGGTAAACTTTTCAAATAATTTAATTATGCTTTATTAAAATGAAGTTTTTATGATGAAAAAATTAATAAATATATTTAAATAGGATGACATTTTGATCTAAAGCTAGCGTTACAATTTTTGCTATTCAATGAATATATTTCTATCAACAAATGCAAGAAAAATTATTAGTTGTAGAGTTTCAATTATAAAAGTTGTTCTATCATGTGTCACTTAGTTAATATATAATTATTATATATTTATTTTAAAATATAGTATATTGAGTGTGAAAGATTATATATTGTTATGTATATAGATATTATGTATTATCATATAATTAATATTTTATTAATATATAATTGATTCAGTATAATATGACATTATGTTATTTGAGTCTGAATATAAAGTTATCACAGAAGATAGACGTATAAAAAAAACTTTGTATTCAATAATTTATTACATTATATTAAAATGAAGCTTTCATGATAAAAGAAACAAATAAATTTGACCAAGTTGTAAAGATATTTGGCCTTTTAAATTCTTATTGACTTTGAGAAATTAAATAAATTCAAATAGAAAGAATGGAAACGGACCAAGCCCTATTGATTTTACAATGTTTATTATTTATTAAAATTTTTTATTGATTAATTTCTCTATCCTAATTTTAAATTTTTTTTAAAAATGAAGTTTTCACGGTGAAAGTATTAGTAACTAAAAAATTTGAAGAAAAGTTTATAACTGATAATTAAGGATTTATTACGGATCAATTTAATTTTAAAAAAAAAATTTGTTGTTGATTATTTTTTTTCGTATTTTTGTTTATTTTTGAAATCAAACCAACTTATTTTTAAAAATAGTAAAATAAACTGTAGGTGCTTTTTTTTTATTTTAAAAGCGCTAATTTTTGTGTGGACTGAAAAATAAAATTAACTATTATTTACTATATATGGCTGATTAAATTTAATATGTTGAGTTTTTGAATACATTCAAATAAAATCTAATATTTCATGAAAATATTTTAATTATTAATCATGATTATTGATATAAAAATTCCTCTAATAAGACTAATCACGAAAGAGTAATCGAAATCAAACCTCAGATCAAGACTTAAAATATCATAAAACTTTGAGACATCAGTTAAATTCTAAAAAATCTCAAATATGGAATGTTTATAGTCAAATCGAGCATCTCGACGAGCCGGTTCCAACAAGCCAAAGATCTTACAATTCCGACTTCATTTGAGCAGTCAAATACACAAAATACATCATATGATCAAGGTAATCATCATGAGCCGTCCGATGGAGAGGAGTGGTATGGGTTTTGCATATATTCATAGAGACGCCACTCCTTCAATCTAATAAATTTCATTCCTCATAGGGGGAGGCCAAGTGAAGGAGAAGGGAGCCCAAGAGAGAGGAGAGAGCTAAAGATCCTCCAAGACAATCGTGCACTCGACGGCCGTCATCCACCGCCCGCCGCCGCCATCACCGCCACCGATCCTCATTGTCGACAACATCATCACAACATCGCCAACATCTCAATTTAATCATCAACATCATTGTCAACATCGCCGCCAACATCGTCTATTACAAGAACTGTTGTCTTCTCTCACATACATTATGTAATCCCAGACGGAAGATCTTGTACTAAACAGGATACATGGAAGCTTTTCTGGGCTAGCCCCATAGTTTTTTCCTCTTTTTGAGATTTTCCACGTAAAAATTCTGGAGTTTTATTGTTCGCTCTTTAAATACCTGTGTGTGTGTTGGACTCTCCAAAGAAGCTAAGGCGTAAACTTTTACTCTACCGCAACTGATTTTCTAGCACCAACAGTTTGGCGCCGTCTGTGGGAATGTTGATTCCCATTATTTCATCTTGTATGGCGACTAAGTTTTCCAACAAGTTCAAAACCACCATCGAGGTGGAGCATTTCAAGCATTTAAGGAGCGTAAGCGAAGAATGAAAATTCATCAAACTGCTCCTTCGATTAAAAACTGGGGCAACTCTTAATCTCGTAAGATCACCCATGTTAAGCATCTAATCGATTACCATCCCAAGAAACAAGTCAAAGTTGTAGGATATTTCAACATTGAGAAGAGATATAGCTTTAAAATTATATTTTTCCACTCATACTCATGGAAAAAGACTAGGTTAAGGAGCAACTTTGGCTACAATCACAAACGGATGTTTTAATTGACCTCTTCCATACAAAGTTAACGCCATCGTGAAGCAAAGCATCACAAACAACCTAGATGAGTCAAAAGGTCCTTGTGGATCTCCTACCCTTCCACAGTGCTTAACGCCATCTGGATAACACTCCCAAAACAACCTCGATGGGTCAAAATCCTCGATTCAATTCAACATCTTCCATACAAAGTTAACGCCATCGTAACACCTCAATTAAATAACCTCTGATTTCAAAGATCCTCACGGATCTAATTCAACCTCTTCCATAAAGTTAAAGTCATCGAAAGTAAACACTATGATAAACAACCCTGATAGGTCAAAACTTTGTACCTACTCCACACAGTTAACGCCATCGAAAGCAAACACTCGACAATAATCTTGATAGTCAAAAGGTCCTTGTGGACATCCCACGACCTTCCATACAGTTAACGCCATCGAAGTCACACTCTAACAAACAACCTCGATAGTCAAAAAATCTCGCTGATCTAATTCAACCTCTTCCATGCAGCAATCATCGAAGTCACACTCTACAAAACAACGCCGGATAGTCAAAATCATCACTGGGCCAGCCGACCACTCGCATCGGCCAATTATCACGGCATTGCCACTACCATAGATGCGCCGCCATCGCCGACTATCGCAGTTATTGCCGCCACCACCCTCCGGCCGCTAACTCCATCGTTGCCGGCTACCGCTGCTGACTACTGCCGCCGGCCACCGCTTTCCGACTATCGCCGGTAACCTTCGCCGGCTACTCACTATCGTTCTCCGGCTATCCTCGCTGACTCGACGCTGGCTGCTAATTGCCGTTTACTGGTTGCCATTGTGCTGCTAATTACCTCTGCTGGCTAAATCCACTGGTTGCCGGTTATCGCACTGACATTGCTGCGCCATTGCCGCTGACACTTCCTGCTGGCCGCTAATTCATCTGTTTATTACTGCTGCTGATCATTGCTGCTGAATTATCGGTAATTCACGGCTACTCATTGCCGCTTAATCATCTCGCTGACACTACGCTGTTGTTACTGCTGACACTGGCTATTGCTGACCACTCCTTGCTAGCTAACCACTGCTATTATCACCGCTTATCGACTACTGTTGCTGGTCACTGTCGCTAACCTCGGAATTCACCATCATCGCTATTCGCCGACTACCGACTAGCTTCCACCGCCGACTACTGCTGCTATTGTTGCCGCTGACCACCCTCCGGCCCAAACCTGACGGTCCGACGAGGCTGACGCTTCTTTTCGAGGGAAAATCGGAACAACGACGTAGTCGCGGGTCTGATCGCCTCTAAACCCGGACGGTCCGACGAGGCCGGTTGACGCCTCTTTCGAGGGAAAATTGGAACAACGACGTAAGTACCGTGGGTCTTGATCGCCTCCAAACCCGGACGGCCGCCGGTCGGCTGACGCTTCTTTGAGGAAAACTGGAACAACGACGTAGTACCGTTCTTGATCGCCTCCAAACCCGACGGTCCGACGAGGTCTGGACGCTTCGAGGGGCAAACGGAACAACGACGTAGTACGCGGGTCTTGATCTCCTCCAAACCTGACGGTCCGGCCGGCGTTAACGCTTCATGGGAAAACCGAACAACGACGTAAGTACCGTGGGCCTTGATCGCCTCCAAACGACCTTCTCTCAAGAAGAAGAGAAGGTGCTCTTCCCTCGCTCCTGGTTTTTATAGACTTTATAGCAAAAGGGTAAAAACCGCCTAAAACCGCCGGAACCGCCAAACCGCTAAAATCATTATTCGCTCGGGGCTCACAGAGGCGCTCATACATACCATGGTAAAGAATCCGATCCACGGTCCGCCCGCTGCAAGGCTGCTCAAGATCTGCCGGCCGCGAATCACGACGGCACAACCGCTCAACATGGCTCCACGGTGTTACCACACCAGCTAACTCCTCGGACCCGCGACTGATTCATTGCTGTCATACACCACACTCATTCCCTGGCTTCTGCTCACAAGGAATTCATCTTCTCGGCCATGACTCCGGCCAATCGCAGAATCATGAATCCGCCTGGCCACGAGCCGCCATGGCGCCTTTACGCTGACTCGCCAAATAACCACTGCTTCGCAAGAATGGCTCATGGGCACAAGCGCCTGCAAGGGGCTGATATGCATACTACGCTACTGGCGGCCCATTGACGCTCATGGGCGCCACGCTCATGAGTGTCGCTCGCACTGCTGGTCCAGACCAAATCTCACACTCACAAGATACCTACACGATTTGTGGCTCAGACGCCCCAGAGTCATAATCTTGTGCTCTATGTAGATCGTGTTCTCTCAAAATGTGTTAATGGACCCCTCAAATTTCATTGAAGAATTTATTATTTTGAAGTACTACATATTTTTTGATGATTGAGATAATATCATCCAAAAATAGGGGGGCAACTGATATGACCCTGAAAATTCCTCTAGTCGAAGCACGAATCTTGATGCCGAAAGCAAGCTAATCAGAAATTGAAACTGGTCGAGATCAAGCACTTAAAATATCATTGAAAACTTTGAGACATCAGTTAAATTTTAAAAAACTCTCAAATATGGAATGTTTATAGTCAAATCGAGTGTCTCGACGCCGGCCCAACAAGCCAAAGATCTTACACCGACTTCATTTGAGCTAAATACACAAAATACATCATATGATCAAGGAATCATCATGAGCCATGGAGAGAGAGTGGTACGGGTTTTGCATGTATTCACAGACACTCCTTCAATCTATAAATACCTCATTCCTCATATGAGGGGAGGCCAAGTGAAGGAGAGGGGAGCCAAGAGAGAGAGGAGAGCTCAAAGATCCTCCAGCACAATCGTGTCGCCACTCGACGGCCATCATCCATCACCGCAGCCGCCATCGCCACCGATCCGTCGACAACATCGTCGTCAATATCGACGCCAACGTCCAACATCGTCACAACATCGCCGCCAACATCGTGTCAACATCGTCATTACTAGAAGCTGTTCTCTCACATACACTCGTAATCCCAGATCGGAAGATCTTACTCAAACAGATAGATAGTGGAAGTTTTTAGGCCAGTGGTTTTTCTCTTTTTGAGGTTTTCACGTAAAATTCCTGAGTTTTATTGTTTCGCTCTTTAAATATATGGACTCCTAAAGAAGGCGTAAACTTTTACTCTATCGCAACTGGTTTTCTAGCACGCAACAATTATAAATGAATTTTTAAAATATATTTATAAAATACATTGTATATGCATATAACATTTTCTGAATTAGTTAAATTATGAGCGGCGTTCTTTCAACATCTACTCGCTAGCCTCTAAAGTACTGTTTGTAATATATTATCATTATTTTAGAACTTTGAGAGAGAGAGAGAGAGAGAGAGCTGTCCTCTATCATATCAACTACTTCAGAAAATTGAAACTTGGAGGAGATGCTCTCTCTCTCTCTCTCTCTCTCTAATTATTCAGTCGTTCTGCACATTGGCGTCAATTCTATGAGAGTAAGATTGATGATTATAATATTTTTTTAGGCTTAATTCTGATTTCTCAGTTAAACTAGGAAGATGATCTTTCTTTCTTTCTTTTTTTTTTAAATTTCTTTCAGTGTTCAGTTGGAAGATCAATTTCTATCCAATTAATCGGCTGTCAGCTGAAAAAAGTATTTTAAAAGAATTTTGTTCCGAGAATATCTCACAACTTTATATCTTACTATAGAACTTGATGATGGCACGGAAATTTGATCTTAATCTTTGGAGGAAGTCATGGCCGATATTATTGCAAATAGGTTTATTTTATTGCAAATAGGTTTATTTTTATTCATCAAAACCTAGCGTTCTGGCGGCTCTCGTGTTTTGCTCGCTTCTGGCTGCGATCAAACTCTTTTTTAGCTAATCCGTGTTTTGGTATTGATCTCACCGCTTCTAGGTAATGTAAATCGCCTTTCTTTTGATGGCGGAAATGGTTTTTTCCGCTCTTACTCCGGATATAAACCATCCCGGTACGCTCGATCCTTTATCCTTACCTCATTTAAATCATTCAAGGATGCTCTCTGTAAATCTTTCCCTTTGGGTTAAACTACTTTCTACCGATTTCCGTGGTATGCTGTGTAATGTGTTCGATGTGGAAATTCTTGCTAAGCCATTTGAATTCTCTTTGGTGGGTAAATTCACCCTTAAACGCCCGAATTTAGAAAACATTCGCTCCTTTTTTCACAGTCTGAAACTTACGGGCACCTTTACTGTGGGATTGATCGATCCTAGGCATGTGCTAATTCAATTAACTAATGACTTGGATTATTCAAGAGTTTTTGCACGTCGTTCTTACTTTATTTTTAATTGCCAAATGCGACTTCTTAAGTGGACACCTAGTTTTGATATTAAAGAAGAATCTCCAATTGTTCCTATTTGGCTTTTGCCCAACATGCGATACATTTTGTTACACACGTATTGTTTGTCGTGGGGCTATCTTTGACGCCTCTTCAAATTGATCAAGCTACGGTGAGATCCGACCTCTGTAACGGATACTTGTTGAAATTGATATAACTAAAAACATCCAAAAGAAGTCTGATTGGATCCAAAAAATGGGTTATAATCAAAAGGTAGAATTTGAAAACTTTCCCTCTTTCTATACACACTACAAAATCCATGGGCATGAACATACAGATTGTTTTATTCTACATCCACATCTCAAAAAAAAATAAACTTTCTATCACTACTACTTGGAAGAGCAACCCACTAAAATGGCCTATGTGCCAAAAGCAAACCAAACTAATCCTCCTTCACAAACCCGCCTTTACCTTTACCCTCGATTTGGTAAAAGGAAACTAATCAGGTGTTGAATAATGACACTGATGACATAGTTGGTTATGGAAACTTAGAAAATTTGCCTATTACTATTTCCAATGGTAACATGCATGCTCATACAACTAATGAACCAAAACAAAGAAATTCTGCTGAACTTAGGCTTGGAAACATCACCTCGACTGAAAATTATATTTTGGATCAACAACAAAATATACAAATCAAACCATTAATCTAAAAAAGAAGATGAAGCAATCCTCCTCCCCTAACTCTTTGAATGACCAACATGATAACATAATTAACCATTCTCTCGATATGGAAGAAGGGAAATTACCATCATGATTCCTTTGCTTAATAATGAAACTTTGGATCATACTAACTATTCTTTTTTGGACGAGACACCTTGGACACCGATAGACACTTCCAAACTGTTCTAAAGAAAAGAAAACACTCAAAATCAAAAAGTAAAAAACGCGTAATCACAAGATCTTCATCAACTCTACAATAATTTCCTTTTTCCTCATTTTCACCCAATCAATTTTTTCCAATCTTTTCATTATGATTAATTTTATCATTTGGAATATTCGTGGTATTGGGACTACTTTAGTTCGCAACCGAGTTAGAAGCCTTTGTCGCACTCATAACATATCTCTCCTTACTATCACCGAACCACTTATCCACTCTTCTAAGATTTCATCTACTAGAACACTAGGTTTTCCTAATTTTTTTACAACATTAACAACAAAATTTGGTTGTTTTGGAATAACTCAATCAACATCAATATCCTTGACAATCAACAACTTGATTAATGTCCATATTTCAGGGTGATTTCGGTGAGCTCTTTTATTTATGCATCTAATGCGGTAGAACATCCTATGGAATAATTTAAGATCTTTTGCTTCCTCTCACTCAACCGGTTGGTTGGAGATTTTAACACCATCCTCTCTACTTGAAGAAGGGAGGGTCCTCCCTAATCCTAATTCTATGGAAGATTTCGCTAACATGATTCTTGACGTAATCTTACCATATAGGGTTTTCGTGTTCCAACTATCGTGGAACAACTCTAGACTTTGGCAACATCTCGATTCTTTTTAACCCCTTTGGATTGATCAATGGCCTAATACCTCGGTAGAACACTTAAGTAGAACCTCAATGATCACGCTCCTCCGACACTGTGAAAATTTCCCCTGCTACATTACCCGCATCTGTCCCCTTTCGGTTCCAAAATATGTGGTTGCAACATAATGACTTTATGTCTGTTGTTTTGACTAATTGGACGGCCCCAATTCATCCTGATAACTCCATTAAAGGCATGATCCATTTTTGGCTAAAACTTAAAAGACTAAAACAAACTCTGACCTGGTGGAATAAACACCATTTTAAAAACCTTTTTGCAAATCTTAAAATAATGGAAGATCTTGTCTGCTTTCTTGAAGAAGCTGCCATGACCTAATAAAAATGATGAGCTCATCGAAGCTAGAGACAATTTGATTAAATATCAAAACATGGAGGAAACTTATTGGCGGCAAAAAAGCTAGTAAACATATTCGATGGCAAACACAAAATATATTTCCATGCTCTTTTCAACAAAAGAAAAGTTCTAAACTCTATTAATAAAATTAAAAACAAGAATGATAATTGGATATCGGATAAAATGATATTAAAGATTGGTTATCCAACATTTTCAAAATTTGTTAAACAACAACATTACCACTAAACTATTTCAAATCCTCATCGATTCCCTCCATGATTACTCCGACCAAAACATCTCTCTTATTAGGTGTTGAATGAAATTAGTCTTGTTCTCAAGCATGAATTGATTGTCGGTCTGGATGGATACACAACTATATTCTTTCAACAGTGTTGGTCCATTATTAAGTCTGATCTGATTGAAGCTGTTATAGACTTTTTCAATGGCAACCCCCTTCCTAGATCCTTCTCTAGTACATCCATAGTTCTTATCCCTAAAAATAATCACCCGAAACTTGGAATGACTTTAGACCGATTAGTCTTTGCACCTTCTTTAACAAACTAATTGCCAAACTAATCACCAACCGAATCAACCCTTTGTTCAATATTATTTCCGAATCAAACCGGTTTCATTAAAGGGAGAACTATAGCTGATAATATTCTTTTAGCTCAAGAAATGATTCATGATATTGATGTTCCTACTAGAGGCGGTAACATTGCCTTCAAACTGGACATTACTAAAGCCTTTGACAAACTCTCTTGGGATTTTCTTTTTTCTATACTTAGACTTTTCAGATTTTCAAAAGAATTTATTCGTATCATTAAAACTGTCACTAATGTTTGGTTCTCTTATCATTAATGGAGAATCGGTTTCTTCACTTCTAAACATGGCTTACGCCAAGGAGATCCTTTATCTCCCTTGCTTTTTATTATAGATTACTTACTTATCCGAGCTGAACAACCTATTCTATAATAAGTCGGTATGATTTACAAAACTCAAGGTGGATTTCCTATTACTCATCTTTGCTTTGCTGACGATTTTATCATTTTCTGCAATGCTTCTATATCTCACATAAAAATCATTATGAAATTCTTTAACAAATTTGGCAAAGAAAGTGGTCTCCTCCTTAACAAAAATAAATATTGTTTCATAACCGCTAATAAAATCACCAATAATAGGATTAATCATATAACGAGGATCACTAACTTTCATCAACAACAACTTCCGATCAATTATCTCGGTACCCCTCTTTTCAAAGGTCATAAAAGATCTTATCTTTTGACTAATTAATCCACAAAATATCTAACCAGATCTCCTCTTGGGAATACCATTTTCTATCCTTTGGAGGGAGGTTAACCGATTAAGAGTACCCTTAACTCGATGCCTCTTTATCTTATTCAAACTATCGTGCCAACCAACTTTTGCATTAACAGAATTGAGAGGCTAATTAACAAATTTTTTTGGGATTCTAATACCTCTTCCTAAAAAATACACTGGTCCTCTTGGCACAAAATCTGCGGCATCTTTGAGGAAGGTGGTCTTGGTTGTAAACCTATTAAAGACACCATCACCGCATTCTCATATAAACTTTGGTGGAATTTTAGAAGCAATAATAGCCTTTGGGCTAACTTAATGACAAACAAATACTGCCTATCAAAGCACCCCTTGAATTTCTCTTACAAAATTAACGCTTCTCCCATTTGGAAAAGACTTTGTAATATCAAATGGAAGGCGGAATCATTAATTTTTTGGGGCATTAACTCGCAACTCTTTCTTGGCAAGATAATCGGCTTGGAAATAATTCCGATGAATTAATTTCCTCATGTTCTATTGATACTATCAAAGTCAAATCTTTGAATAATAATAGATGGAACTTTTCCAAGCTCATCGAGTATATCCCTTCTCCTTTTAGACAAACTTAATAATATACACATTACACCCAACAAAAGATCGATTCTCTTTAAACTCTCTCACAATGGCAAATTTAGTTTTAAAAATGTTTGGCTTAAGATCAAAGAAACACGTGATTATTCCAAAGTGTATGCTAGACTTTGGCATAACAATATCCCCACCTCATACTCTATTCTTACTTGGCGTGTCTTAAAAAACTTTGTCCCTATTGACTCCTTGATGTGGGTAAAGGTTTTCACCTTCAAAATGTCATTGTTGCTCCCATATTGAAAATGTTAATCACCAATTTGTGAATGGAGCGATTGCCTCTAAACTTTGGCTTTGGTATGATAATCTATTCTCCATTGACAAATTCAACGGCTCGCTTACTATTTATCAGCTCCTCGAGATATATTTTGAAAATAATATCAAAGGTCATATTAAAAACATTACTGCTATCATTATTATTTGGTTTATTTGGATGGCTAGAAATGATGCTAAGCATAACGATATCACTATGAATCATTTCAAGATAATTGCTAAAACTAAATTCAAAATCGTGATTTATTTAAAGCCAACCATATTAAATATAAACATTTTAAAGGGTGTAAATTTGTAGCCTCAAAATTGGGTTTGCAATTGATAAAGACACTTCTAATCAAGCCAAAATACTTTATTGGGCCAAACCACATGATAATGTCATCAAAATTAACACGATGGAGTTGTATCTCTAATGCTTACGGATGTGGTGGCATCTTTAGAAATTTCAATGGTGATGTCCTCTTGGCCTTTGCTAATCCTCTTATTACTAACTCGTTCCTTTTCGAACTTATGGCGTTTATAATGCTCTTGACATTTCCTTACGAAAGGTTGGCTTAATATCCGGCTTGAAGTAGATGCCTTACTACTAATCGATCTGCAGAAAAAAATGGCAATGCTGAATTATATTATTTACTCAAGCAACTAAAACTTTTCTCAACCAATTTAGTTAAAAAATCACTCATATATGGAGGGAAGGAAATGCTTGTGCATTACCGCTAACTTAGGAACTAGATTGAATGGGCCCATTAATTTTGATAAACATTCTCTTCCTAAACACTTACAAGGATTGGTTAACTTTGGACAAGACGGGTTTTCCTTATATTAGATCTTAATATCATTTGTAAGGCATTGCATCTTGTCTTCATATTTGGTAATGATGAAGCACCCTATGTTAAGCACTGTTACTTGCTTTTGTTTGAGTCTGCTCCCCATCTCTAATGGGGACTTTATTTTCTATCATTACAATTGGTTTAATATTCAAATTAGTCAATGTTTTCAATGGTGTTTAATCTACTATTTTTTTTATTGCCTTGCCTTTTTTTCATTTGAAAGGCCTTGGCCTTCTTTCATTTCATTTTTGCGATGCTCGATCTCATCATTATTGCTTTTCTCATCTCACGGTTGGAAAATATGGTTCTGTCCTGGCTGTGAGTAACTCTTCCCCTGTTCTTTGCTTGTGGTTGCTGTTTCCTGAGCTTGGATATATTCTGTGTGACCTAGTGGCAGTTCTTCCCCTTTTATGTGGGTTTTATGATCAACTAGCCATTTCCTTTCGTCATGGTCGCACTGGATTCATAGTTTGTACCAAGAATAATCGATTATTCTGGTTGAGGCTTATTTTCCCTTCAGTTGACTATGGAATTCATACTATTTGTCGGCGTGAGTTCTTAATTTCACCATCCGGTGCTTGGTGTTTGGCTATGATGGAATGATCCCTTTCCATTTTATGGTAGTAGCTTTTATTTGTAACCCTTCTCAAGTGGATGCTCATATTTGCATCGCCTCTTATGGTTCTGAGCCCGCTTCTATCCCTTTTATTCTCAATTGACACGGCAGTCGCTCAAATCAACTTGTATGATTAACTTTCACCTTTTTCTTTTGGTGATGGTCTTCTTTTACTTGCTTTGGTTCGCTAATTTCTGTTTGATATATCTCGTCTCTGGTCAGCCATCTTTTGCTCTCTTCTAGGTTCAACTGCTCCCTCTTCATGGTTTAGTGGGTCCTCCTTATTATGGATGATTCTCTTTTCTTTTACTTTTGATCTCATATGTATTTAGATTGAGATTTTATTATATTTCCTATGTTAGATTTGGAGTTTATCTCCTTGACCATGTAACCTTTTGATAGAATAAAATTCCCCTATACGGGTTTCCCAAAAAAAAAAAAAGAGTAAATATATTATTATTATTTTTTTAATAATGAGAAAACAATTATAAAATGAAATATAAATTTAGCTGTAATTAATATATACATTGAGTATTTAATTGATGACTAATTTTAATCACTTTGGCTAATTCTTAGTTGGAATGGATAGTTGACTTTTATGTTAAAAGTCAATCACTGGATATGATTGCGGCAAGAGTCTCACATCATATCCGGTTGGTCATTAACCATTTTATTTATTTTATTAATGATGACATAGAGGGCTCTCACATCAATTAATTATTTTTTACATTTATATTTATATTTCTTTTTATTTCACTTTTTATATTATTTAAATTTAATATAAAATATTAATAACTATTTTAAAAATACTCAAAATATTTAATATTTATTCTAAGCATTTTCAAAGTAATATATATATATTTGAAAAAAAAATTTAAAATATAGCATATAAATATACTTTTTCAAAAATAGAAAATAAAAATAAAAAGTTTTCTCACCATTCAATTATTGAAGCTCTCTTTAGGGAAAGATATATTTTCTTACATAATTTTATTCTCATCTAATCTATGTCTATGACAATAATTTATTTTTTGAATTAATTATGATTTAGAAGTGGAGTAAGTGAAAAAAGGATGAAAATAATATTTCATTAACTAAAAAAAAGTTATGCTATTTTACAATCTTCAAAATCTCCTCTCTCTCTCTCAAGAGGTTATTTGGTTGGATGTTTCAAAAATAAATATATTTATAGAGTTCAAAATATATATATATATATATATATATATATATATATATATATATATATATATATATATATATATATATATATATATATATATATATATATATTTGTGTGTGTGTGTGTAAATTTTGACATTTACATGCTTAACACTCAAATATTATAAAATTTTAATGTGAAGGTAAAGTGTTAAATTTTTGTTCATAGATATGTAAATGCATATGAATTGTGTGATATGCATGTAAAATTTGAGCTTTTTTTAATGTTTGTGGTGCTTAATCTTTATGTTATTTGATGAAATTTAATGATATTATTTTGATAAAACTAAATATATTTACTTGGGAATATTTTTAGTACTCTAATTTTCCAAAATATGTTAAATAAATTGATGAATTAAGTAATTTATTTAATAAATCAAAATTTGTAATGAAATTAAAATGAATTTATAATTGTTTAATTCATTCATATTTATTTAAGTTGTGTAATTATTTTATAATTCTTTTAATTTTTAAGATATAATATTCTAATATTGCTTTTAATGAGTGTAGAATAGATATATTTTGTATTTAATATTTATGTATCATTGCATGGTAAGATTTAGAGGTATAGTTGTACATTAGGGATCTAATTGCAAAATAACATCTTCAGTTGACACCTAATCTGCTTATTTTTCTGTAAAATATTATGATGCATCTTCATGTGATTTTTCTAACTTTTCTGAGCTATTTTTCTATGTAAGGATCTAATTCTTAATTGCAAATGACTTTTGGATAATGCACCTTGATGTCTACCTCCCAAACTACAAACATATTTCAAGCTTGGTTTAACTATTTGTTCTAAAATTGTTCAGTTTATATTTCCTATTTTATTGCAGAGGACAATGACTTGGCACTCTTCCCACTTGATATTAAGGTTATTAGATTCTTTGATGAGTGTGAGGTGGTCGATGATGAGTCAACTTCTATTGAGTCTGCCATCAATGAGTCACCCGATGATGAGGCCAAGTTCTCCTCTCAAGAAGTCTAATAAAAAAAGCCATGAGCTCTGCTTAACATGTTTGTGATTTTGTGAAATTGTAGCATCGGTGTTGATTTTGTAGCCGAGTGGAGTAGGAAGAAAATAATATTTTATTAATTAAAAAAAATATCCTAGTTCACAATCTTTTAGATCTCCTCTCTCTCTCTCTCTCTCTCTCTCAAAGATTATTTGGTTGGATATTTTGAAAATAAACATATTTTAGAGTTCAAAAATATATTCAATATAATTTATTATATATATATATATATATATATATATATATAATTTATATATATTTATATTTGTTATATGTAAATTTTAACATTTACATTTTTAGCACAAAAACTTTATAAAACTTTCATTTATAGGTAAAGTATTAAATTTTAGTTCTTAGATATCTAAGTGCATATGAATTATGTGACATGCATATAAATCTTGAGTTTTTTTAATGTTTGTGGTGCTTAATCTTTATGTTTTTTTGATGAAATTAATGATATTATTTTGATAAAACTAAATATATTTATTTGCGAATATTTTTAGTACTCTAATTTTCCAAAATATATTAAATAAATTGATGAATTAAGTAATTTATTTAATAAATCAAAATTTGTAATGAAATTAAAATGAATTTATAATTGTTTAATTCATCTATATTTATTTAAGTTGTGTAATTATTTTATAATTCCTTTTTTAAAGATATAATATTCTAATATTGCGTTCAATGGGTGTATAATAGATGTATATTTTCTTTAATATTTATGTATCATTGCATGCCAATATTTAATTTCTTGAAAAAGAGGTAAATTTTAATGGGTTTATTATTACACGCCTATAATAAATTATGAATATTTTTTCTTATATATTACTATTATTATTTTTAATGACGATAAAAAAATTATAAAGTGAAAAATAAATTCTAAAATTTAAGAATATTTAATTGATGCCTAATTTTAATTAACTTTGCTCTTTCTAAGTTGAACTAGATAGTAGACATGTTATGTTTTTATGTGTTGACTAAAAGTCAACAATCAAAAGGAATTTTTTTTTTTTAATTTGATCAAATGTATAAAAATAAAATATTTAAATTAAAATGAAAAATTTTAATTTTATGCCCCAAAATTTTAATTTAGAATTATATTTAAAATATTAAATACCAAAATATCTCAAAATTAAAATATTATATATTAAGTTTATTCACCTTTATAATTTTATCCTCATAAATGCCTGTGACAATAATTTATTTTTTTGAATTAATTCTGATTTATTTGAAGAGTAAGTGAGAAGATGAAAATAATATTCTATTAATAAATAAATTACCCTAATATTCTATTAATATATAAAATATAATTTTATAATATCATGTTTAATGCATATATTTTCAATAATATATGTATGTTATGTTCAAATTGATGACTCAGACGTCAATCTTTAATAACTTGATAAGATAACCTAGCACAATATTTTACACACTACAGTCAAATTATGATTATTTTTGTATTATTATCTTATTATTCTTTTTTATATATAATAATAATAATAATAATAATAATAATTATATTATTATTATTATTATTATTATTATTATGAACTAAAAAATCATAATAAAAGATAATTTCATAGCTTAGATGTAAAGAAAAAAAAGTATATTTAAAGCTTTAATTAAAGAATAGCACTTGATGTAAGTATTGTTAGAAAATTTGGAGGTGAAACTATCATGATCATGTCTTGCCATTGTGAATATTAAGTTGGTCCTTTGACAGGATTGACAAGTTGGATCGTGAGCTGGTCCTTTGACAGGTTTGTTTCAATTCTAAAATTGCCTCTACATAGCATAGGGGATTGAATCCATGAACTTGATTGATTTTTAAAGAATCTGTTGGTTTTAAAATTATTCAAATTTTAATTTATATTTTTAGGAAATCGCTAAAATAAAAATAGATAAAATAATTTAAATAATATGCCCTAGAGTTTTATTTAGGACTTATACTTTTTTAATGAACCAGATATAGGAGAATTTTATTGTTCATAAGAAAAAGGTTACAAGATTCTTAAAAGGGGGTAAACTCTAAGTCTACCGCTCAAAGAGCTACAATCAACCTAAAGAGTAAAACCCCTGTCTAAGTACAACTCACATAGCAAAAGCAAAGACAAAATCCATAATAAAAAGAAAACACATAGGCACCAACCATACATCCTCCAACGGCAGTAAAATGAGAGCTGATAAAATTTTGCATCCAAAAGAAATGCCTGCCTGAAACCTGCATACAAAGAAAAAGAACTCTCGAAACAACTAGAAGACCAGTTAGTACCAATCAAATAGGAGTTAAATATAATGAGTAAACATAAAACTGAAAGATGATAGAAAGATTTTAAAGGGGGCAACAAACTATCCACACTAGTTTGGTGCAGCCACATACATATGCAGCACTAAATGAAGCCAAAACCACCTTCCTTTATCTACATTCGAGTTCATATATCACCAACAATTATTCAATAAATAATCCACACTAATCCATCAATTATATTTAGGTTCAGAAGAAAATAGCATAACAAAGCAAGTGAAAAGGAAGAAGGCATGACACCAATCAGCAGGCAGCCGCCATATACCAAACCAAAGCAAGGCATATAGAACTCCCAGATGAAAATACAAAATGTGAATCCACCAACTGATCATTTCATATAGAACCATTATTTCTCCGATAAACAATCCGCACAGTAAGCAATCGCAAAACTCCCAACTGAAAGGAAAGCATATACAACACCAACGAGGCATATATTGCCAACATCTATCCAATAAACAACCACACCAATCCACCCATGGTCCATATTATACTTAACTTGAAAAAAGCTTAGGAAGATAGGAAATATCATTCAGATCCAATGAGGCTTAAGTAAAACCACCATCTAAATAGATCGAGGGACATAACATACCGAGTAAATGGAAAAATAGGAAGCCATGATACCAATCTGCAGTAACCGTAAAATAAACAAAAGAAATCATCCCAAACTTGGTAAAGAAATAATGAAAAGCCTCCAACATCATAACATAAAAATAAAACCTCAAAGAATACACCAAAGAAAAGGAAGGCTTCCTCGGGAAAAGTAAAATAGGGTTTATTTTAAACTTCATTAAGTTCCCTATGGAGGCAAGCCCCATAGTTAATTACATAAGGAATAATATCCCAGGAATACTCTTTATTAAGGTAAATGATCGTTGTCTCCAAAAGATTTCGAAGATAGGACTATCAACAAATTGGTTATTTTAAAAAAATCAAGTGGGATTGATCAAAATGAGGGAGTTATTATTGAAACCAAAGGGAGATGAACAGGGGATGCTCATGATATTAGGAAATCTAGTAAGCATCCCAAACTATCTTATGGTTGGGCTTTATATTTTTAAAATTTGAGAGAAATTATATGTTTGAGTTAAATTTTTATTAGAAATCTAGGGCTTACAATTCCATAATACAAGGTCATGGAAATGCCTTAGAGGTGAGGATTTATGCTTGTAGCCCACATAGGAAACAACAACCTCGGATCCTAAATCTAGGGAGCTTTAGCGAGGGCCAAGGCACGACCTAAATCTAAGATGAAAATGGGTATATGGTTTACCTCCACAAGAGAGAGTAAACCACCCAACTGTTGGACTTACAACCGCCTAGGGGTGGCCGCCAACTAACTCCTCCTATGATTTTAAATATATGTAGGCAAGTCTTATGCTTTTGCAAGATAGCTAAGCTGTTGTTTATTTAGAAAGAAGACTAAGTCCTTAAACACACTCCTTAAGATACTAGATCATGAAGGGTGTGAATAATGACTTAAATCTAATGCAAAATTTTGTTAAGTTTTATTTTGGTTTTTGGACAGTTTATTTGACACAGGCTATGTGATTCATATGTCCAATGCATGAGAAATTGGTTATGGGCTAAAATTAGTAAGAAGGAGGTGTGTTTCCACCATGTCTCTCAAAGGTCAAGCCATGTTCTCTGGCAAAGGTGACAACCCTCCATAAGCAAGACTGAAGCAAGATGATTTTTATGCATGATGTGAGACACACAACATCCAACTAAAGGGTTGCTAAATCTTTTGTTATTTTGATTTATGTCTTAGGCTTTAGGTGAGGTTATGAGTTGTTTAATTTTAATTTTGAGTTGATTAATTATATAGAAAATTTATTTTTTCCTAAGAGCTTAATCGCACCAGGCCATTCATCAATCAATGAAGAAACTAGGAAATTCATGTTATCTTAATGCGCAAACTAAATAAATATCAAACAATTTTATAAAGCTAGCGAAAAAAAAAGAGGCCGATGCAATTAGGCTCCATAGCACAAACCTGAGAAGAAATGTGGGTAGCCGAGCTCTACACTTATATCACTTAGATTACAAATGAATAATTATAATTAAAAGGAATTCATGTTATGGGGGTCTTCATTCTTCATTCTTCTTTCATCATTTCTTCATTTTTCTTTTCTTCGTTTCTTTCTTCCTTTTGGTTGGATGGGATGTAGTTTGCTCCAAGGCTTCACATGGTGCATAAGAATTTGTTTTATGACCAATGTTCATCTTAATCCCCATAATATTCATTCCAAATCTTAATTGCAAAATTATATTAAAATGGGAAAAGTAAATCTAACTAAACATGCAAAATAGAGATTAGCAAAACATACCACACAACCCAAGCATATACATGAATAATTTGGACGACCACACATGGGTAACCAAGTCCACTGTCTAATTTAGATTATGCTTAGGGGTATAAGCAACACAAAGAAAATATTATATTTTTACCCTTAAGCAATAATCCAGAAGATGATTAGGCTAAGATCGCCTACCATTCATACACACACCCTAATATCTAGTCTAAAACATTACATCAAAAAAATAAAATCAGCCATAAACCATGCATCACCCTAACATAGAGCTAGAAATGGTGACTTAGCCTAATGTGTGTGACATTTAAGGCTTGTGTGGCATATCTTAACTAGACTTTTAAGGTTGGAATTTTCTAAGTGTGAAGGATTCAACTTAGAGGGTGGTTTCATTTTAAGTGATTTAGTTAATTTATCAATTTTATTTGATGATTTGATTTAATTTGAATGAACTTATATTTAATTACTAAGTGTTGTAAAGAGAAGAAAAGAGAAAATAATTCCTCTTTCATCCCTACCTTAAGTAATTTCTAAGGTAAATTCATTTGTGATTTTTATTTAGTGAATATTTTATTATGTGTTTTAATTATTCCTAAGTTTAGATTTTCTCTAAATAAACCTATTCAATAAGAAATGCATCTTAGATTACTATCACATAACATATAACCCTTTATTTCTTTCCATCATGTATATCATGCATATGAATAATTCTAAGCATAACTACACATGCAATGCAATCTTAACACACCTTGATGATGAATGCTAAGAGATGTTGTTTAAGAAAATTTGGATGTTTCATGAATGCATGATTTTATTAAGTAGAAAAGAGGGACTCTTTTATCCATCAATCAAATGCATATTTACATGTATAAAAAGACATAAGTGAGTACAACGCCATTATTTTCTATAATAGGGGTGTACGGTACAAGACCTACTTGGGGCTACTTAAAGCCTCGCAATCCCAGGATGTCCAGACTAATATACCACTTTTCTTAAATATATGTGCATGTACAAAAAGAAATAAATGGAAGAAGAGTCATGCAAAAATTTTTTGTGTTTGATTTGGTTATGCAATTTACATGTGTAAATGTGAAGATCCTTCTTAAGTCATAATATAGAAGTGGATAGGAATAGGTTTAAGGAAGTGTTATGTTCTTTTCAAATGAACTATGCACTTTACAAATCCTATCCAAACCCATGTTAAAAGAAGAGAAGAAAATCATATCACACATTTTTATGCTATAATCACATGCAAGCTTATAAGCACTTATAAGTAGCATACCTTCATTTGTAATATTTGATTTATAGGTTTTGAAAATAGTTTTTGATTTAATAGTGATAATAGCCACTTATATTCTTAACCTTAGCCAAAACATGAAATTTGACATAAAAGAAACATTTTATTTAATTTTGATTTTTCAAAAGATATGAATGCATGATTTCATATGGCACACAATATTTAGTATGCTTGGAAAGAGATAAAGTGATGTAAGCATATGACTTTGTTCACCCTAATTAAATCCTAAGGACAATCCTATACGATAAGATTATTCAAAATGAACCAAAATTCCTTAAAGAGCTTTTTGTTTTCGTTTTGAATTTGATTTGAAAATGATTTGTGAGAAAGGGTTTGCTGGTCTTAACCCATTTCCCCCATGTGTGAGTTAGTTTAGTTTAATTTTAGAATAATTAGATTGATTTTATATTTTATTTAGGTTAAGGTGTGGATTAGGTCTATTAATTCCCCTTACCTATACCACTTTAACATAATTAACCAAACAATTATGAGCCAACATATGATATGCAACCACAGAGAATTTAAATCAGTAATGCTTCTAAGAAAGAAAGGGGTCTAATGCAATTAGCTCAAAATTATTGATTAATTAAGCTAAATGGTTTAATTAAGTACTTTCATAACCATCCCACATAAGTGAGTTGGATATGATTTCCCTAAGCTTGCCTTAAGCTTTTGAACACCTGAGGATCTACCCAAAGAAGAGATTCATTAATTTCCAGATTGGTTTTGAAAGTTTGATTAAACTAATTAAGTAGATCATTAGTGGATTAATCCTTAATTAGGTTTGGATTAAGGAAGAAAGGGGATTTAGGAAATAACTTTGGGAAAATATCCCAAACCCATTCCATGAACCTCCTATTCACTTAAATAATGTTTAATTATATCAGTTAAGAGATTAAATCACTATTCATATGCTTAATTATTCTTAATTACATTAAGAGGGTGATTAGTGGTTCATTAATTAATTTCTATAATCAACTCATTAATAAATCTCAAGATAATTAAGGGAGGCAGAAGTCATCCCACTGAACATGCCCAAGCAATTTGGAATTAATTAATGATGTCATTGGGTTATATTTTTTGGATTTTTCTATATTTAGTCCTGAATTTATGAAGTTTCTGTGATTAATGGATAATTAAATGAACTAATTAATTAACTAATCATGCCATGTGGGCTGCTGTCGTGGAGTGCACTTTCCACGTGGCATGACGAGATTGATTATTTAAGTTGTCACATCACACCGCATCAGCTGGTGGCGGGACACACTTTTCCCTTGGCCATCCGATCAAGGATCGTATGACCAAGATCAAACTCGTGGTCATAAAGGATTAAAATCAGAGGATCTATGCATTTTAATCAGGGCCATCCATCCAAAACACACGGGATGGATAGCTCATGATTCATCCCTGCCTAAGCTGTAGGAGACGGAGACCGTCCATCCTCCATGGCTTAATCCAAGCTCACTTGAGCTTGGATTAGGCTGAGATTCAACCACACCATTAAGAAGCATAGAGAAGAACATCCAACAGTTGAATTTTAATGGGATTACAATTCCCTTCACAAAGGACCAAGAATTTTTGAATTTAAAGTCGGTTTGAGTCATACCTCGCTAGAGGCTATCACCGGTGCTTCCAATGAAGGAGGTAGCTTTGTCTAGTAGAAATGAAGCTCTATTGAAAATTTCAAGGTTCAATTTGAAGTAGATTACCCAATTGACCAAAGCTCCCTCCAATGGCTTGCGGCTTTGGTCTATATCCCCCTTCTCGTGGCTTGGAGACTTGTGAAATGATTTGGGTGAGCTCGACTAGGTTCCTTGATGGTGCTTGCAAAAGTAATTGAGGTTTGGTGGAGAATTGAGTGAAGTAGAATTCCCTTAGACTTGCCCTATTTTTGGCTTAAGAATAATCGAGAAGGAGAAGTTTGGGGAGCTTGGAATTGACCTTGGGAAGCTTGTGGATGCTTGCCTTTGATCCTCTGAGCTCAATCGAATGCAAGGAAGATGCATTGAGTTGGAATGAAGGGGAGTATATCTCCCCCTCCTTGGATTGGACGATCAAGAGCCTCTTTACTATTTTGATCAAATTAACAATGATAATTATAGATATATTCAGGGATTTCAGTGTAACGCTCTATGTCCACTTGAATTAGAATATATTTGAGAATCTCGTCTTATGGCATCGATGTCAACTCAAATAAACTTAATATAAACTAAAAAAAATGCTCTCTATCTTGTAGGGTGAATTCTAAAGTATATTTAAGAGAATTTTTAAGATGGAAATATACAAATGCATCCATATTTGAATTG
This sequence comes from Cymbidium sinense, assembly GCA_021442155.1. NCBI lineage: Eukaryota > Viridiplantae > Streptophyta > Magnoliopsida > Asparagales > Orchidaceae > Cymbidium > Cymbidium sinense. The sequence goes on from CM038215.1 coordinate 264,059,472, forward strand.
ATGTACTCTAAAGGGGATTTTAACATACAACATTGATTTCATCTGTATATAAAAAATCTAGAAATGCCCCCTGTGTAACAGGAGAATTTTTCACGGAAAAGCTCTTCTTCTGGAGTATGTTATTTATGAATCTCGGCCTGAAGCACGATGTCAATTTAAATAGATATACTAAAAAAATGCTCTCTGTCTTGCATGGGGATTTCTATTGTGCCTCGAGAATGTGGTCATCAAGTATAGTACTTTTTCAAGTATCGACCATTAATTGGTAGCATTGGCCTTTCACCCTTTATGTTAATGAGTTGGTATGCCCCTCCTTGATACACTTTTCCAATGACAAAAGGACCTTCCCAATTAACCTCAAATTTGACACCAAACTTTCGATTGAGAATAAATGGTCTTCTCAGCACCATGATCAATTCTCATTTTTGGAATGTTCGAGGCTGCACCATATGGTTAAAAGCCCTGAACATCTTTGCTCGATAGAATTCTAGATTTTGATGAGCTTGCAATCTAACTTCATCAAGCGTGTCAAGTTCCTCCATTCTCAGACGAGCATTTTAATCTTCAGTTAGATTGTACTAGATGGCTACTCGAGGTGAAGGCAACTCAACTTCAAGTGGAAGAACTGCTTCAGTTCCAAATACCAATGAATATGGAGTGGCTTTAGTTGGCATCTTGTAGGTAGTTCTATATGCCCATAGAGCCTCTACTAGCTTGGTATGTCATTCTCTTTTATTTTTTGCGAGAATCATCTTGAGCAGTTTGACTAATGTCTTATTGAAGGCCTCCGCCAAACCATTTGCTCTTGGATTATATATTGAAGAATATCGTCAATCAATTTTGTGTCGATCGATGAATCTATAAATCTTTGCACTTTTGAAAGCTGTGTCATCATCAGAAATTAATCGACGTGAAATTCTAAATCTATATACTACATTATGTGTGAAGAAGTTGATCACTCGGTCAGCAGTGACTTCTTTAAATGGAGTAGCCTCAGCCCACTTAGAAAAATAATCAGTCGCTGCTAGAATGAAGCAATGTCCAGCTGGCGACGGTGGATCGATTGGTCTAATTACATATGTACCCCAACACCCAACTCAAAAATGCACGTCGTCGCTCTAGACCGCTTGATTTTCATGCAAACTTATCTGAATTGAGTGTGAACAGTCTTATTTGATAGATTATGATGTTTCAAAGCTCACAACGTGATTAATTTCACGAACGGATGTCGTTTGGTTCAAGTCGGCGTCAAATTTAGTCCATTTCAGCTAAAATGCATCGTCGCCGCCTCGATTTTGTAAACTTATCTAAATTGAGTGTGAATAGTCTTGTTTGATAGATTCTGATGTTTCAAAGCTAACGACATGATCAATTTTACGAATGAGGTCATTTGATCCTCGTCGATGCCTTCTGATCTCGAAATACGTGCAGACGCATTGACGACTTGAGCGCTTGATTAGTTGATCATCGAGTCGTGCAATATTTATATCTTGACCAATTTTGATGTTCTAAATGCTATGGCGAAGTCCGTTCATCGATCGGAGGTCATTTGGATTGATTTTGGCGACGTCAAGTGTATTTCATCCTCGATTTACACGCTACCACTTCTGATTATTCAACATTTGCACAGACTCGTCTAAATTGAGAGCGGACAGTCTCATTTGATAGTTTTCAATGTTTTAAAGCTAACGGTGTAACTAATTTCATAAACTGAGGTCGTTCGGATATCATCGTAACTTTCCGACTCAGATATGCGCGTTGACACATTGATAGCTCCAAAGACTTAATCAATTGCTCGTTAGATTTTACAATATTTATATTCTGATCAATTGCGACATTCTGAACACAAAGACGAAGTCCGTTCGCCGATCGGATATCATTTCGACCATTTTCAGTGACGCCCAGTGCATTTTGATCCCCGATTTGCGCACTGTCGCTTCTAAAGTCCGTCGAATTAGACTTGTGGACTTGACTCAACTTATGGCACGTATGTGGAGGTCAACAATTAAAACAACTAAAAATAGTGCAATCATCCTCATTTCAGGTCTGCTTGTTCAGGATTGCCCTAAACTATCAATATTGCATGGGCTCTGTAATTTACTCGTACTTTTGAAGTTAGAAATAAGAAAATGTTATAACCTCGTTATATATTTAGAAGTGACTTCCCTCCAAGTTGCATTCTGTGTGTTTCAAAGATTGTTGGAAGCTAACGCCATCAATAGTGTCTCACCTCGCCCCTTAAGTAGTTTAAAGTAAAAGATGCCCAAAAGTTCATTCTAGCGAACAACTTTCAACTATGCCTCGTGTTGTCAAGGCTACTGAGTACCCTAGATTGATGGAATGGTGCGAGAGATATGGATTTGAATTTATTCAGGTTTACCTCATATCATTTGCTTTTCTTGTGATTATCATTTTTCTATCACATGATTATAAAAAAAATAATGGATAAGAAAAAAAGAAATAATAATGGTAGTTGATTTTAAATCAAAGCATAAATTCCTTGAATTTCTTCCTTTTTTTAAGTTTCTTACATCCATGCACATCATCTATTTTTAAACCCATTCTTTTTTATTTCCTTCCATTTAAATAAGTATCTTTTGGTTGCTTCACTACAATAGAGAGTATTTAAGAATGAGGAGTTTACCATACGATACAACAATGATTTTGAATTTTAGTAGGGGGACGTCTCCTTAAAAGCTTTACATATATGCAATTATTATCAAAAAGCTTTTGTCAAAGAAGAATGGATTCCATGCAGTCTGACTACCTTGTTTCTTAGATCTTGTTTCTTAGATCATATCGACAATTGAGGTTATTCCCTTCGAACCAAAATTTGTTCGCTCGAAGGAAGTTGAAAGAATGGAATTGCGAGGCTCTCAAGTACCTACCAGGACTACAGATGATGGAATCCCTCAAAAAGTTGGAGATTATAAAGTGCCCTCAATTCATGTTGTTATCAGTCCAAAGATTTCCTTCCAAGCTTCAATACTTGCTAATAAGCAATTGCACGAAGCTCATGCGGTTGCCTGGTCTACCAAACTCCGCTCCCTTTGAGACCTAAAGCTATATGAGTGTCGTGAACTTATGCTCTACCATTGGAACAGTTTCCCTTCATGCATCAAGTTCGATTAGAGATTATTAATTGTCCAAAAACCAGAGAGTGGTTTGAAGATATGAAGTAAGCTATAACACTGAGATGAGAAAGTTATCACGACTATTTCAAGTCCACTCATAATATATATATATATATATATATATATATATATATATATATTGGTTTCTTAATTTGTCAAAATATTATTGTTGATCCATTTTAGTTCATAACGAGGAGCCCTTGAATGCAGTATTTGCTAGGAGTAGTTAACAGATCAACTCATGGCTCAAGGAAGTATCCGTACTCTTTGAAAACAAATGTGTTTTGGACTATGATGAAGCTATTCTTGAAATAAAAAAATGGCCTGCATTTCAACTTTTGGGCTTCTACATTTGCTCCTGTGTCCATTTAAAGTCTATCATATTTGGCAGCAACTTTACTAGACTAAAGCAACAAAGGACATGGCCAAAAAGATACTTGTTTAAATAGAAGGAAATAAAAAGAATGGATTTATAAACAGATGATGTGCATGGATGCAAGAAACTGAAAAAAAAAAAAGAAATTCAAGCAATTTATGCTTTGATTTAAGACTAACTACCATTCATATTTCTTTGTTTTCTTATCCCCTCTTTTTTTTATTTTCATGTAATAGAAAAATGATAATCACAAGAAAAGCAAATGATTTGATGTAAACCTGAAGAAATTCAAATCCATATCTCGGCCACCTTTCTATTAATCTAGGGCTATCAATAGCCTTCACAACACTAGGCATGGTTGAAAGTTGTTCGTCTAAAGAGAGCTGAAGTTTCGAGCATCTTTTTAGTTTCAACTCCTTAAGAGAACGGAGGTGCAACAGACCTGTTATTGATGTCATCAGATTCCAACTATCTTCAAAACACACATAATGCAACTTGAAGGGAAGTCTCTCTTCTAAATTGATCATGAGGTTATAACATTTTCTTATTTTTAATTTTTCAAGTACAAGTAAAGCCCATGCAATGTTGATAATTTAGGGCAATCCTAAACAAGCAAACCAGAAAGCGAGGATGATTACACTATTTTTAGTTGTTTTAACTTAAATGATGAAAATGACTTAATTACAACATTCAATCACATTATCAATTTGTCATCAGATTTCTAAGCAATCAACATAAGAATGACTCATGCTTCAATTCATCACCTTTCCTTCGCAAAAAAGACTATGACCACCTGATCCTAGATCTAATCACTACTATATATATATATATATATAATTCTTAAAAAAACAATTTTTATTTCATCAACTGCCCAGACGCTTTGATTTCTACAATAAATTCCCTAGGTAGTAATCAAAGATGGGAATTCATAAACATTAATAAAAAAAACAGCATTCATATCACTTTGACTTCTACATATTTTCTTGTTTCATGAACGCACAGCTGAGATAAAAGCATTGATACACTTTTCCAAGAAATAATACAATACATAATTAAGACGCAACTGTATCAATCATACATTAGATTTAATAATATTGTAAAAACAGCATTCCAGAAATCTTAAAATAAAGTCAACAGAAACACACATATAATTCATAATTGGATTCCTTCGTCTACTGATAAGCTCCACAGGTGATGCTTTGATTTATAAAATCATGCTTCCGAGCTCTGATCATTGATTGCTTGCGATAGCAAATTCAACATCTTTATTTGATTTTACTTAGTCCTATAGGAAGTCATAAGAAAATAATCAGAAATTATAATTTTCTTTGACTCATTTGTTCATTTATAAATAAATAATTGATTTTTATTATTTATTTAATTTTAACATAGGAAGATGCCAAAAGGCTTGCCTGAAAATAAGTGCCACGATGTTTTTGGCACAATTCCTGAAGTTGTGGGCATGCTCTGATTTCGAGATGTGGGATCATAGCTGGTAGAAATTCATCTTCGAGATGGAGTTCAGGACAACTGCTTATTTTCAAGAAACGGAGGGAGGCTCCCTGTTGATGAAAACGTATACTTCTCAGGGTTGAGCAACTGGATATCTCAAGTGAAGATAGATCCGTTCCCACTAAGCACAAATAAAAGATCAACTTGCATCTATCAATGGCCAAGGACTGAAGGCTGTTGGGAAATTCTGAAGTCATAAAAATGAGGTATGGACAGTTGCTTATATCCATGTCTTGCAAAGAGATGAGGAAAGATAGTTCATCAAGGACTTTGAGATGGGGGCAATTCCATAACCTGAGTTGCTTAAGTCTAATAAAGTTGGAGCTAAACCGACACGCTTTAGATGGACAGAGGAGCAAACGAGAAGCCAGAAAAGTAGGCCACCGTATTAAGATAATCCATATCATAGTCCAAAACACACAAGTTTTCAACAAAGAGTACAGATGCTTCCTCAAGCCATGAATTGATCTCGCTCTTAATAAATAGCGCTTTGAGGCTCCTGGTTGTAATTAAAATAGGTTAGTAGTGATATTTTGACAAATTAAGAAATCGGACTATATATTTTGAGTGGACCAGTGCGTGATAACTTTCTCACCTTCTTATTATAGCTTAGATTATATCTTGGCACCACTCTTTGAGCTTTGGACAATTAACAATCTCTAACCGAACCCGATGCATGAAAGGAAGTCGTGGCGGCATAAGTTCACAACACTCATATAGTTTTAGATCTTTGAGGGAGAGAAGTTGTTGTAGACCAGGCAACCACTTGAGCTTGGGGCAATTGTATATCAGCAAATATTGAAGCTTGGATGGCAATCTTTGAACTAGTGATAGCATGAATTGAGGGCACATTATAATCTCTAATTTTTCAAGGAATTCCATCATCTGTATTCCTGGTAGATGTGTGAGAAACATGCAGTCCCATATTCTTAATTCCCTCAATGCGGACAAATTTTGGTATGGAGGAAAGAACCTCAAATTTCTACATGATCCAAGATGCAAGGTATTCAGACTGCATGGAATCCATTCATATTTGGGGAAATGTCTTACATAAACTTGGTGTATACATAAAGTTTTTAAAGAGATGAAGCTAAGTAAGCCATCATCCAAGTTCATGTCATTCAAATGTATATTGTGCTTTTCGATCTTAGATACTTCCTGTTGTAATGAAGCAAAGTAATAGATCCTTGTTTAAAATGAAGGAAATAAATATAAGAAAAAACTGTAAAAAATAAATAAATAAATTCATGCAATTTATGATTTGATTTCATATCAACCACATTTATCAACTTCTTTTCTCGGCTTTACTTCTTTTTATTGTCAATTAATAGAAGCAATAATATTCACAAGAAAAGTAAGTGATTTGAGGAGGGACAAAGCACACCTCAATAAATTTGAATCTGTATTTCTGGCACCATTCTTTAATTGAGGGCAATCCATAACCTCAACAAGTTAGACATGACTGGAAGTTGCTCATCCAAGAGAGTTGAAGTTTCAAGCATTGGACTAGTTTCAACTTCTCAAGGGAATGAAGGTTCTCCAGACCGGTTATTGTTGTCAGATTCCAACATCCAAGTATGTCTAATTGTTTAAGCATGCCCAAATTGTGGAGCCCATGCAATGTTGATAGCTCACGACAATCTTTTACAAACAAACTTCTAAGTGAGGACGATTGCACTAGCTTTATTTCTTTTAATTTAGCACAATAACTGATGGAAATGCTTTGAATACATGGGAGACCTTTATCCAGCAATCCACATGATCCATCCCATTCAGCACATCCATAGAGCATTATATGTCGCAACTTAGAGTACGAGGGATCACCAAGCCACAATGGGAATCGGATTCCAGGGTAATTATTTAACTCTAATTCCTTAAGGTTGGTGTGGGGCCTCAATGCCTCAAGTACGGCCTCTGCCAGCTCACTGCTTTGTTCTCTTGGTATATGATAATCAAAACTTATGTCAACATCAATAGTTGAAGCACGGTCATACGGAAAAAACCAATTTAAGATAAGTTTCCAAATGAGCTTCTTCTTATTAAAACTTGCCTTCTTGACACTCTCAATATTAGTTACATTACATAACATGCTTATACAACAGCTCCCTGTAAGACTATCCAAGCCTTCTATCTCACTTAATTCATCATCCTCGAGAGTTACACATTTTAAACTCTGGAGGCCAGTTAACTTGCTTATACCACATGGAATGAAAGAACCATATGGTAAAATCAAATGTCGTAGGTTGATAAGCTTGTTGATGCTTCCAAATGAATTTGTAAACCTAAAGGAATATAAATTCAAATACAATACTTGCAAGTTATAAATGTTGAAAACCGAATTGGATAAGTTTTCTATATCAGATTCTTCAAGATAATAATTGAACTTGATGCCCAAGTAAAGATAGCGTAAATGCTTCAACGAGGCAATCGACCCAATATATTTAGACTTGTTTGAATCAAATCTTACACTTTCAATATGAAGTACGCGTATCCTGTAAGAAAATATGAAATCACCAATTCCACCATATTTTGTGTCATAATAAAATGTAGAACGAAGAGCAAACTGTGTGCTACGAAATGGGAAATCACCAATTCCACCATATTCTGTGTTATCATTTGTATATATCCATTGACGATGTATAGCTAAGTGGCAAATATTTTTTGGGATGCATATGTCTTGCTTATCACCACCATCGTATTTTATTGCAATGAACTCTTCAGAAGAAATAAAAGCTGCTAGATCAAAAATCAAGTCATGCATTGTAACAAAGTCCTCGTCTTACTTTGAAAGAATGATCTCTCACAAAGTTCATCCAAGTATTCTATTCCTGCCTCCTCCATAGTTTTGCGCTATTTTCGGTTGGATATAGCCTGTATCCACATCCACACAAGGAGATTCTTGTTAGCTTCTTTTTAGGGAACATGGCAGCATCTAAAGCATGGTTTCAAGTGAATCGGCATTCTTTCTTGATAACTCGCCTAAGAGAGGAAGAATTTCCCCTCGATCCAAGTCCCAAAGCTCACTTTCTAAGACGCTCATCCACTTATCTTCATCACTTTGAAGTCGAAGATGGCTTCCAAGTATTTTAAAGGTAACCAATCGCACTTCTACAATTTTATACCAATCTCATCAACTTATCATCATCACATAATGCACATTCAACAATTGCCAACCCGCTTCGGAAAGAGAATCCAAATAAAAAGAATTCAGTAGTTCTCATGACATCTGCAACCCTTTTACTCTGAGTCGTCATTAAGATATTCACAATGCCTGCATCGAGAAAGGGAACTTTGAAGTCGTCCCATGGAAGTTGTTCCTCATTCCACACATCATCTAACACCAAAAATGTCCTTTTAAATTTCACAAGTTCTTTCTTTATGGAATCTTGAAGTTGATGGAATCCAAGATCCTCCCGACATTGTTCCTTAGATATTAAGGATCTATATATCTCTCTGGTTAATCTTTCAAGATCAAAGTCCTCTAAACATGGATCCATGCTCAAGATCAAATGGTGACAAATTTTAGGATCATTATAGATGAGTTGGGCTAGCGTTGTCTTCCCCGCACCACCCATGCCCACTATAGAAATGATTGTAATTTTATTGTTGCCTGCAATGTTGTTGCTGGACTCTGAGTCTGAGAGCAATTGCTCCATTAACTTCTTCTTGTCGCCTTCTCTCCCAAATATACTTGGTTCATGAACAAGATAACCGGTGGGTCGAGACCTCTGGAGCGTCGGATGGCTCCATCTTCCTCTCTTAATCAAGTGCCTTTCGATCCCTTTCAATCTCGCGTCTTTCCCGAATCTTCCTTAGCTTATACCATCGAAATTGTTGGAACTTGAGATGATGAGGATACTAATAAAAATTACCTTCCCTTGTCCATCCTCATGATGGTCATCATAGCTCGCTTGCCACAGTGGTAGGCCTCTTCTCGCTCGGACTCCATCCGAGCTCTCAACATCTCATACTCATCGACAACATCATCAATATCATAAGCGAGTTCGAGCTCCAAAAGCCAAAATTTCACAGATCTGTACCTCCTCTCCTCAGCATCTTCTATGCTTGATCCTCGGCAGCATTCTGTTTATCCTCTGAAAGTCATCCATGGCACTTCGTCGTATAGGTTCCATTGATGAAGAAGCAGACTCATCCAAAAAGGATGATGCTCGGCTAAATATTTCCGACAGTCTTGCCTTTGTCAATCGGCTGAAGATTGCACTAATATGGGCCATGGCTTCCTTGAAAGATTAAGGTCAAATTTTCCTGCCATCATCAAGTTCTACAATTAGATATAAAATTCCATTTTATTACAAAGAGAGTTGCGAGTTATCCTTGGTACAAAATTCGTTTAAAATACCTTTTTCAGCTGAAAGCCGATCAGTTTGATAGAAAGTAATTTTTGAGACCTCACTGATATTAGGAAAAGATAAATGAAATCATTATTGGTTAAATTCCGAGCACAGATCAGAAGCTAAAACTGATCAATTCTTATAAATATCGGCTCCTGCAGATCAAAAACATAATCCCTGCGTTCTGATTCTTGTTGCTTTTTGCGGAAAGAACACACTAACAAATCTGGCCAAAAAAAAAAAAAAAAATGGTATTTCTGCTCTGAGAAATCAGATTTGTCGACAAAAGCAAATTAAAATCACAAAAGTACTCACAGAAGAGATCAGAAGTGATAATAAAAAGTGAAGAGAGAAGGGAGCTTTACCAAATTCCAATTTTCTCAAGCAGCATCTGATCTGATAGATTTCTGTTTAATCTATCTCTAAAAATTTATGCTTTTCGAATTGGCATCCTTATCATCGTTCTTTCATGAAAAGCTAAAGCAGGGGATGCTGGAGAGTATTCGGTAGTGCTGATATGAACGTAAAAAAAGTATAATTATAGTGTAAACAAGTGATAGAGTGAGAGTCTGAGAGAATCAATAATATCGGCCATGGCTTCCTCGAAAGATAAACAATTAGATATAAAATTCCATTTTATTACAAGGAGAGTTGCGAGTTATCCTTGGTACAAAATTCCTTTAAAATACCTTTTTCAGCTGAAAGCCGATCAGTTTGATAGAAAGTAATTTTTTGAGACCACACTGATATTAGGAAAAGATGAATGAAATCATTATTGGTTAAATTCCGAGCACAGATCAGAAGCTAAAACTGATCAGTTGTTATAAATATCGGCTCCTGCAGATCAAAAACATAATCCCTGCGTTCTGATTCTTGTTGCTTTCTGCGCAAAGAACACACTAACAAATCTGGCCAAAATAAAAAAAAAACAAAATAGAAAAAAAGAAAAAAATGGTATTTCTGCTCTACCCGAGAAATCAGATTTGTGGACAAAAAGCAAATTAAAATCACAAATAGTACTCAGAGAGAAGAGATCAGAAGTGAAAAAAAAAAGTTAAGAGAGAAGGGAGCTTTACCAAATTCCAATTTTCTCAAGCAGCATCTGATCTGATAGATTTCTGTTTAATCTGTCTCTAAAAATTTATGCTTTTCGAATTGGCATCCTTATCATCGTTCTTTCATGAAAAGCTAAAGCAGGGGATGCTGGAGAGTATTCGGTAGTGGTGATATGAACGTAAAAAAGTATAATTATAATGTAAACAAGTGATAGAGTGAGAGTGTGAGAGAATCAATGATATAGCATAGACTAATAATGTTAATATTCGCATTTTATAAATTTTTGATTAAGAATAAATTAATAAAGGTTAATAAACCAAACTGGCTCAATAATTGAATGGGGAAGTTCCAATTTTTTCAAAACATGTGAACGAGCACTGCCATGTGCAGTTAGGTATATTTTATAGTTTTTCGTATTAAAGAAATACTGAAATCACAATCATGTTCTTAAAAATTAGAAAAAAAAAATGCGACTGAAGAATAAACAGATTCAATCATAATTAATCCAAATAAATTAATAAAAATTAAAACAATTTTAATAAATTTTAAATGATCTAATAATAATACTATAATTATATTCTTATCAATTTAATATATAATATTTTATTATTAATGATATTTTATCATTAAATAATTTCAATATAATTCTAATTAAAGTTTATAATTTCAACCTCCAATTATGCACAAAAGCAATTTTGAAATTAGAACAAATCAGTTAAAGAAATAATTTATAATTGAAATTACCCTATTTTTAAAACCCCTGTTACAAAGTTATTTTGATAAGTTACATTGTAATTAATAAGGACCAATGTGATTGACATCTTCACATAATATTTTTTGTACCACTTTCTCAAAATATTGTTATATAATGCATAGTTTTTTGGACATTTTTTTCTTCATTATATAAGTCAATATATGTATGTTTAACTTGCATTTAGATTTTAGTTTTTGTTTGTACTTGCAAAAATTACCATACTTAATGAAGAGTTTAAATTGATGTCGAGATTTTGAAGCAGATGAAATAGATAAGACACTCAAGATTTCATTTTTGTTAGAATTTTAGATCTACTAGTTCCATATTTCCTACAGGCACAAGCATCTGTAGTTAATTACCACTCTTAATGACGAGAGAGAATTTTTCATTAAGGTTAATCGTTAGATCATTAAATGCATAGTATATAGTAGCTGTATTGAGAGTTTTGAAATTTAAATTTATGAAATTCATTATTCTTTAACTTAAAGCGGATGGTTGGAGGAATGATGTGGGAGATCAAGATCTTATTATACCTTTGTCGTAGTCTACTTAGTGAGGAGGTGTAATCAACTTGGAATGATTGTCATGAATTGATGAGGCCTTGTAGAGACAGGGGTGTGTGCGTGTGGAGAAAAATTCAAGTCAATCAAATGTAGTATTAATATGACTTTTCTGCATCATCGTATGGTTTTACAACTCAGGGATAAATAAAACATTGAGTTCTGGTTGTAAATAATATAATAGTGTAATTTATTAATAATAACCAGTTGGGGACTTGTTTATCATCATGCTAGCTACGAAAATCACGGATAGAGGAAGGCGTGGCCTCTTCTATGAGATTAATTGAGAGTGAATATAAATACACTTGGCTTGACATTACTCTTTGAGGTAGAGTTTTCTTGTTATTCACATTCAATAAATATGAAATGGGTTGAGTGGAGTTTGTTTTAAGTTTATTCATTCAATTTCATTTGAACATTTTAGTTTAATAACTTTTTTGAACTTAAATTGATACTTGATTTAGATTAACTTGCTTTCAACACATTCTAATGATAGTATCATAATTGAAATCATTCAATCTATCAAAGTTAAAGGCCTGTTGACTCTCCTTAAAAAGATCGGATCTATAAACAAAATATTATATTTCCAACATAGTTTAGAATTCCACTTTATGAAAATTTAAGCTTCTTCATTTATATTATTGATGATTGTACAAATGTGAAATCAAATATTCTTTTTTTTTATAGTGAATAGATATCTAGTCGAGCGGGCCGGGCTTTGCAGGAGACGTGCGGAACGGGATGTCGCCGGCGGCTGGTCGGAGGGATTGGCGGCGGCGTGATGGAATTGCGGAAATTGAGAGCCAGGAGGAGATTAAGAGGGGCCAAAATTTTACCTTTTTTTTTTCTTGTTTCTGACGGGAGAGATGGGCTGGAGATTTTTTGAAAAAAAAAACTGTAAAAATAAAAGAAAAAAAAGGAAATGGGAGGTAATTTGGGAATTTATTTATTAAATTTTGAATTTATTAAATAGTTTTAATGTGGATTTTATATCGATAAATCACATATCGATATATATATCAATTGAAGGTAATTTCGTTTTACGAATCTGTGACGGCGCTATCAGTTTGGCCGTAATTTGGTTGAAGTCGGTTGAGTGTTAACTCAAAATGTCGTCGTCGTTTTGTTTCGTTTACGATGATCGAATTATGATCTTATTTGATGATTTCGGCGCGGTCGATGAATTTTGCGAATCGTTTGATCCTCCTCGACGCCTCCGACTCGATATATGCGAGCGTTGATAACGGCTGATCGGTTGATCGTCAGTGGTAATATTTATATTCATTGAATCGATGCAGTGGTTTGGTGGAGTTATTTGAGTTGATTTTGGTGTGCATTTCGTCAGTCATCAAATTAGCGCATAAAACTTAGCATAGCGTATGTAAAGGCCAAGAAGTTCCACCTCTATTTCTAAAAGAAGCATGGAATCCACTCAAAAAAAGTAAATTAAAACCTAACTCAACTGTTAATGATCATTCACCATCTAACTACTAAGAATAAGTGGGTGTGCTATGCCATCACATTAAAATAATTTTGATAGAGGTTAAGATCAAGTCGGTTGCAAATACATGAGTTAGGCATCAGTGGTTGATGAATATCAAACTAAAATAATATTTATAAATTTCATCCGAAATTTTATAAAATGAGTTAGGCATAAGACTCTTTGAGAAAATTTTCTTATATTTAGGAAACTATCATAATTCGATTTGGTTACAAGCATCTTTCTGTTTTTCAAATTTCTTGATTAGAAATAGCATTATAGAATTATATTTATTAATGTAATAGCTGTCAGTTAATTTATATTCAATTTTATTATTTATTTTTCAATATTGGTTTTTTTTTAAAATTAATTTTATAGCTAAAGTAGCCCCAAATAAATCCTAAGATATATTTATACTTCAGCATATGAAGTTGTTATCAGAAATAAAATATATTTAAGCTGTACTAAAATACGGTAAATATTAATTTTTAATTTAAGAGGATGTTGGTTCAATAATGATTAAATTCTTTTTTTTCAGCGATCATCTTTACTAAACCATCGCTCTATCTTTATACACTTATTCTTCTACGCTAACGACGCAGTTGGAAATTTGTTTGAAAAATAAAAGGGGATAAATTTCCACTATTTAAGGCTGGAGAATTTGAACGGCCCCTTGGATGAAATGAAACGAAGCATAAATTTAAATTTTCGATAACTCTTCTTAGGTTATATTTTTTACTTGAGAGCAATTAATATATAATTATAAGTATCTATTATAAATTTATTATAAAAAAATTTCCTCTTTCTTTTCTCTCAATTGAGATATAATTATAAAGAACGAAAAATTTCTTCTTTCTCTCAATTTTGATGAATGATGATAGGACGATAACAATGAGATGATAGTAAATTGATGATGATTATTAATTGATATAATTATTGTGGTTTGATTACTTCATGAGAATGAGATTTATTTTCAATTTTTTAGATGAAATTTCTCATCATGAGACGGCCTATATTGAATTTTTTTTAAATATTATGATTTTAACATTTAAAATCTTAATAATATTAAGAATTGAATAATATCAAGCCCATTAGGTTTCTTTCATCACGATTCTATTTTAAATATAAATATATAAAATTCATTAACTATTTATCCCTACAAATAATATTATAAAATTTTTAACTATTTTTTTACACCCTTGATTTTGATTTATTTAGATTTGGATTAAGCACTTTTAGCATTGTGGGATCTTCACATCAAAACACTCAAATCAATTATAAGTTTATGAAAGTGGAGTCTAAATGATCAGATGAATTTTTAGTAACATATTAATTAAAAACAATAATATTAACTAAAATTAAAAATAATCATATAATTTTTAATTTAACTTTTATGTATCTTAATGAAAAGTGTATTATTAAATTCACAATTTTGTTTATGTAAGTTTAGAAAACGAATTATGCATTTGATGATCATTGATTGAAGTTACCGTTCTTGCTGAGCTTATATTTGGCTTAAAAATAAATGAGTTAAAATTGATCAAAATTGTGCCTCTGATTATATGGCACATTTATCAGCGATAATGAGTTGATTTTATAAAAAATTAGCTCAATTTAAAATTTAATTTTACTTATTTTTTCTTCTTAATCCATTATTATGTCGTTATCAGATGTGCATAGAAATGCATTTTTTTTCTTTTCAAATGACAATAATGGAGGTATGATTAGCGGACCTTCTTTAATCATAGTGTGGAAGATTATTTATTTATCAAAAACAATATTCATATCACTACAGATTAGGTTGTTATTCTGATAGTTGAAACTGAATGCACAACTGAGATGAAGGCATTGCTACACTTTTCCAAGATGGATGGCAATCTTTGAGGTGGTGATCAATTGAGGGCAGTTTATAATCTCTAACTTTTCAAGGAATTCCATCAGCTGTATTCCTGATAGATGTCTGAGAAATTCACAATTCCCTCAATGCGGACAAATTTTGGTATGGAGGAAAGATCCTCAAAATTGGACATGATCCAAGATCCAAGGTATTCAGACTGCATGGAATCCATTCATATTTGGGGAAATGTCTTCGATAATCGTGGTGTATACATAAAGTTTTTAAAGAGATGAAGCTAAGTAAGTCATCCTTCAAGTTCTTGCCATCTTGTAGAATGTACTTTTCGATCTAAGATACTTCCTGTTGTAAGGAAGAAACGAAAGAGATCCTTATTTAAAATGAAGGAAATAAATATAAGAAAAAAAAAAGGCAAGAAATATAAAAAAAGAAGAAATTCATGCAATTTGTGGTTTGATTTCAAATCAACCACGTTTATCTCTTTCTTTTCTCGGCGTTACTTCTTTTTACTATCAACTAATAAAAGCAATGATATTCACAAGAAAAATAAGTGTACCTCAATAAATTTGAATCTGTCTCTGGCATCATTCTTCTAATTGAGGGCAATCCATAACCTCAACAGTGTTATACATGACTTGAAGTTGTTCATCTGAACGCTCAACTGAGATGAAGGCATTGCTACACTTTTTGAAGAAATAATACAATACATAATTAAGCCGCAACTGTATCAATCATACATTAGATTTAATAATATTGTAAAAACAGCATTCCAGAAATCTTAAAAGAAAGTCAACACAAACACATATATAATTGATAATTGGATTCCTTCATCTACTGATAAGCTCCACAGGTGATGCTTTGATTTGTAAAATCATGCTTCCGAGCTCTGATCATTAATTGCTTGTGATGGCAAATTCAGCATCTTTATTTGATTTTACTTAGTCCTGTAGGAAGTCATAAGAAAATAATCAGACATTATGATTTTCTTTGACTCATTTGTTCATTTGTAAATAAATAATTGAATCCATTCATATTTGAGGAAATCATTTCGATCAATTCTGTGTATACATAAAGCTTTTAAAAAAAGTTTCTCCTTCTATTCAAAATAAAATTCAATCTTGCTTACAAGATTTCTAAAAATCAATTTGTAGGAAGAACCCAATAGCTTTTTAGAATAGAAAAATTTAAACTCGGTATATTGATACTTTATGAGTGTCATTCACATTAAGGCTCGTCTTTGCCAAATGAAGGAATATTATCTTGCTTTTATGTAAAGTTGAAATTATGAATTATTAGCAAGAGATAATTGATAATCCTATTTCCTTGAGCTGCATGGCTTTTATGTCATGAATGCAGGAAAAGTAAAAAAAGGAAAACCAATATTGAGGGAGTTTGGACCTTAAAATTTTGAAATACTTTTTGAAGTTCTTCTATTTCTTCACTTTGAGAATTTTAAGCTCTTGTGGATTTGGAAATTTTTCTTTGATTAATTAATCAACTTTATATTTTAATCTAAATAAATGATCAGAATTAACTTGAAGAGTATTATTGCTATAATTAAGTTATTTAATTATAACAATAAATTTTTTTAAAGCTTGAGGATCATAATTTATCTTTCGAGATTGATGTAAAACATCATGATCAAAATTAGAACAATGTTCGTTTATAAGATCTCAAACTAAAGCAAAAAAAATTCAGTAAGAGGAAGGCTTTACTATTAAGATAATTTTATGCTTTCTTTTTTATTTATGTAATTTTTAATTTTAAATAGAACTTCATTTTGAAATTTTGAATTTAAAATTTAAAGCATGATGGCGAATGAGGTGGTTGAATCCACATAAAATAATAGTATGTGAAATTGGTGGACATAAAATAATGATTGATTTAATACTTCACATTAATATAGCCCACCTTTCTATATTTTAATTTTAAATTTTTTTTTTTGAAAGATGCTTTGTAATGGTATAAATACCTCTTATTAGAATGAATGAGATATTTTGAAATTCAATTATTGAGTTATTCTTGTGATTTGAGCTTGGTGGCCAAACCTTGCAATCCTTGGTAGAACGTAGTTATCCAACATATCTTCTTCCTCCAATACCCATGTTATCAATCTCATCAAAGAAAAGCGCACCTTATCTAGTGGTTTATCATCATCCATCATGAGCGTGCGTGGAGGATACAAAGTTTCAATAACTTTGCTTTCATTAAGCCATTTTTTTTTGTGCTTAAAATAGCTATTTGAGCGGATTGAGTATATAATTTTGAAAGAAAACATGCTACAAAAGGAATTTTGCCTTTCCTTTCTTTTGATCATTTCTTCTAAATATGTCGATATTTCGATTAGTTGTCGTCGTGATAATATTTCTATACCACTTTCAAAAAATTACCATACTTAGATTGTATATATTCTCTCAGATACAGATAATTTAATAAGTAGGGGTTACTTATTTAGCTTAATGATGAATCATCATCATAAGAGTGGATTTTTCAACAATAAAGTTTGCTTTAGCTTTTTTTTAGGTTTAAGTAATAGCTCTTTTTGCGTTTCTATCTGATTTAGGGAAATTAATTATATATATTTGTTATTCTAATTTCTTATTTATTTTGTTTAATTTATCTTGATGTAATTTTGTAATAATCAAAAATTTTGAAAATCAGGTCGATCATTGTACCAATTAGAATAAGGAGAGTTTTAAATTTTAATGATTCACATAATAGATATTAAAACTATATTAATTGATTAAAATAATATATTAATGATGAAATAATAATATTTTACCAATTTAGTATATAATATTTGAATTTGGGATATCTCTCTCTTAAATATTTTAAATATAATTCCAATTTAAAATTTTGAAATATAATATTTTAACTGTTTTGTTAATTTTTGATATGGCACTTATAATATTACTAGTCGAAGCACGAATCTTGATGTTAAAAGCAAGCTGATCCGAAGATGAAACCGGTCAAGATCAAGAACTTAAAATATCATTGGAAAACTTTGGGATATCAGTTAAACTCCTAAAAAGCTCTCAAAACATGGAGTGTTTATAGTCAAATCAAGTGTCTCGACGAGCCGGATCTAATAAGCCCAAGATCTCAAAATTTTGACTTCATTTGAGCATTCAAATACACAAAATACATCATATGATCAAGAGAATCATCATGAGCCATCCGATGGGGAGGGTGTTTTGCATGTATATTTGAGAGATGTCTCCCATAAATAATTATTCCTCATGAGGGCGAAGCAGAGGAGAGAGAGCTCTAAAGATCCTCAAGCTGTCGACTTGCCGGTGGTCGACCACGCCGCTACTACAGCCACCAGCACGATCCTCCGTCGTCGAATTTATTGCGGTCATCATCACCATATTGGACTTTGACCGTCGTCAACTTCATCCACTTGTCGACTTTATTATGACATTATTACTTGGCATGTTGTCCTCTCTCAATTCGTAATCCTGTGGGAAGATCTTGTACTAACATACATGAGGAAGCTTTTACTAGCCCTGGTTTTTCCTCTTTTCGAGATTTTCACGTAAAATTCGGTTTTATTGCAGTCTTTAAATACATGTGTGTGTCTTTCCCCGAAGTTAAAGTAAACTTTTATTCTACCATGGCTGGTTTTAACGCATAACAATTTTAATTTAAATTTCTTTATGATCATTCAATCAAAATAAAAAAAATATTTTTAATTAATATTAAAATTATAAGGCCCTTTTTTTTTTGGAAGAATTTGAGAGCCTTAGCTCAATTATATTCCAAAGAAGAGAACATTACAAAATTGGAATTCACCAAGTGAATTCAATCATCTTCTCAAACTAAGGGGATATAAGGATGAAACAAACTGGAAAAGGAAAATGCACTTACATCTCTTTCCAAAAGGATAAATAGAACGATAGCAATCTAAGTAGATAATGTACGCCAAAGTGAACAAGAGAAACCAACCAGGAACTTACGGGTTATACATGTTGTAATTTGTTACGGACTCGTCTATCAAAGCGTAGATAGCTCAACCCGAAAAAAAAAAAAGCCAAGGCAATGCTTGACACCTCGACCATCCGATTGGCGAAGAGACTTCCATCCAAGGTTCTTGTTGTGCAACCAAAGGCGAGATACCAACCACATACAATTGGTGATATATAAGTCATCATTGTCCAGTTTTCTAGTTAGAGCAACCAGCATAATCCACTATAAATCCCCTATGGAAATTCAGGAATGAGTCATGTTTCTCCAAAAAAGAATTGACCGATGGCCATGAATCTCTAAGTTCCCATCTTGCAGCTTTAAAAGCTATTCGATCCATGATTTGGTCGATTAAGAAAGTAAGAGAAGATGCTGAGAGAGTAATTAGTCTATTATTCCTTTCTCGCCATATGCAATAGACCAAAACAGCAACAGATAAATAGTACAACCTTTTGATAATTTTGTGCATCTTAATTGTCATACCATTCAACTTGTTGTAATGTGGATTGCATTAAAAAAAATTGCCATAAGGAAGAATGCTTCTGATCAAATGCATCGAGAATGGGCATTCGAAGAAGAGGTGAGATTGATTCTTTAAGACAAAACAACAAGTAGTTTGAGAACCAATCCCTCTTTTAACAAGTATATCAGAAGTCTTTAAACCCCTTAAATAAGCCAACCAGCAATATATTGAATAATTAACAGCACAACCAGGAAACCATATACCTTTGTACCAATTTACCGAAGGCAGGTTTTCAAAAAGAGCACCTTTAAAATCATAAGTAGTGGGAGATCGCTTTGAATCCCATGTAATCCAGTCCTCCCCTCCAGCTATAGGTATAGAATCAATGGTAGTACATATCAATGGAAATTCTGAAAAGGCATTCTCCAAACCCTCAAATATAAAAGAGCTCAACTTTGTATCTTTATAAATATTATCATTAGAATCCATTGATTCAAACATAGATTTTTGACACACCGGATCATAAATGAGAAAAGGAATTGCCATTCCCAATGTGGTAAGAAATTTTGTCACACTTTGCATATAGTTTAATTCTTTCCACATAGGGAGATTCTAGAGTCCTCAAATGGACCCATATTTTTGGTTGCACCAGCTAGCAAAAAGAGAGTTCAGCGTAAGAGTCTTTCACATGGTTTTAATTTTGCATAAAGAGTTGAGAGAGAAAGCTGAGAGTATCCCAATTCCCCCCTTTTCCTTGGGGCGAAGTTTTGTCCCAAGATAGTAGTAAGTTTATTAGAAACCCCATTATGATAGAAAAACGTGAAGTGAGAGAGTAGATGGTCTTCAAGACACCCTTAGGAATCATCATTGATCTAAACCGGTAAGTAATCAAATTAGATGAAGTAATTGCACCTTCCTCAAGAGACAAAATTTTGCATTTCCAACCGGCCACCTTTGAATTTTATCAAATAAACTAGAATTTTGCAAGTTTAGGAGATCCCGAGTTAAGGGAAGACCCAAGTATTTGATAGAAAAGTACCGAGAAATATTAAGAAATAGATTTGCAACATCCTAGATCCTTTTGAAAAACAAATGAGAGATTTGTCTTGATTAACCATAAGTCCGGTATATTTTCTAAGCTCTCAAGGCAGGATTTTAGGGATCCCAGTAATGCTATACCATACCGATCAGAAGATCATCAAAAGCAAGTGTGATATTTTGCATGTCCCGACAATAATAAGGTCTATCAATAAATTGACCTCTCATCAATTAAGCAAGAGAATGTATCTATGACTAAGGTAAAGAGGAATGGAGATAAGGGCGACCTTGTCTTAGCCCATGTTTTGAGGAAAAGTAACCTTTAATTTCCCATTTAGAGTTGAGAAAGGGACATCGAAATACAAGCCAATTAATAAATCTAGGGAAACCAAAAGAATGAAGTCTATGCAAAAGAGCCTCCCTATTAATAGAGTCAAAAGCCTTTTTGAGGTCAAGTTTAGCAAGAAAACCACCATGAGAATGATTATGAAACAACTCTTGACATATTTCATAAGCCATAGTAATATTGTCAGAGATATCCCTTCCTTTAATGAAAGCAGATTGAGCTGTGTTAATTAAATGAGGAAGCACCTTCTTAAGTCTAGAAGCAAGAACCTTTGCAATGACTTTATAAAATGTGTTGCAAAGAGAAATGGGTCTATATTCAGATAATAGAGTGGAATGCTTAACTTTAGGAATTAAGGTAATTAGAGAGTGTTTCAACCGATTCGGGAGCTTCTGTGTTTTGAAAAAGTGGTGAGCTGCCTTTAAAAAGGTTTTCCCTGTAACATCCCATGAAGCTATGAAAAATTTGGAATTGAAGCCATCAGATCCGGGAGCTTTATTCTCACTAATACTGTTTAAAGCAGCTTGAATCTCCTGGTCGCTAATATCAGCTTCCAAGCTCATAACTTGATCATATGAGAGAGAATTCCCAATGGGAAAATCTGCAGGATAAAAGAATCAGAAGTGTTGCTATTGAAAAGTCTTTGAATATTAATTTCCCAATAGAATCAGTCATTTATAATTCCTTGATCAGTTAGGAGCTCCCTAATACAGTTGGAACTTATCCTTTCTTTGATAGAGAAGTAAAGAAACTTGAGGTCTTCATCGAGAGGTTAACCAATGAGCCTTAGCTCGTTGCTTAACCATGCATTTTCCATATGAAGCAAACTAAGGTAGTCCTTAGATTCCTTGGCCTCAACCCTTAGATGTACATCATTTGGATTCCTTTCCAGCTTTTCGAGAATGTCTTTTTGATTCCTTTTTGCTTCATCAATTTGGATTTGTAGATGAGAGAAACTTTTCATGGATTCAGTGAGTGCTCTTTTGACATTAGAAAGTTTATTTGCAAGAACAAAGATAGGATCCCTAACATAATGCTTCCAAGCAACTTTGTAACTTCAAGAAAATTGGGTGAAAGAGACCAATGATTCCTGAACATAAACCGTGTACTTCGTACTCTCAAATGATCAAGGAAGATGATGAGGGGTGAATGATCCGAAGACAGCGGCGGTGGAACTTTGTAAAAGGAAGAGGGAAATTTTTCCAACCAACCAACATTGCATAAAGCCCTATCTAATTTAGAAAATGGGGTTATTGACTTGTGATTAGAGCATGTGTAGAATAAACCCGTACTAGGAAGATCCAGTAATTCACAATCTTGAACATAGGTGGAAAAACATTGAGTGTTAGAATGGGACAGTGGAATTCCTCCCGACTTTTCCTTACATGATATACAACAGTTAAAATCACTCATTAACAACCAAGGATCCGAAATGCTGTCCAAGATCCTCGGCGAATCCGAGAGGATATTGAGATTATTAAAGTACATATATCTTTGGTTAAAAGAAGGAGGATTACCATTATAAGAAACAAAACCATGAATGAATTGAGAAGAGACAATCGAGGCTTGAAGTGAAACACCATTTAATCAGATTACGGTTGCCACATCAAAATTGGAACAAGATTGAGAATGGAACATAGAAAATTTAGCATAAGAAGGGGTTAAGAAAAGCTTGAATTGATCTTAGTTTCCAAAAAGCAAAAGCAGTCCAGTCTAAATTCCTTAATAAGTCTCTCAATCAGTTTTATCAGCCAAGACCTCTAGCTTCCTAATAGCTCGAGGAAAGGTCATTGAGAGGAGGAAGAAGGCGGGCTTCTTACCTTTTATGTTTACCTTTTGGTTGGGTAAGTATAAGAGCTTGCAAGCCTTCTCCTGCAGGTTAGATGGTTGGAGGTGGGATTTTCCCCAAATTTGACCAATGTGTTGGTCGATCCCAGGAGAGGAGGTTGTGGCGGGTTGCAACCCACAGAATAGAATAGCAGAAGAAGAAGAATGGCCTTCCACAATGTTAGTGTCCGCACAGATAGATTGATTTTTCTCTTGTAAAAGAAGATTTTCTAGTTGAGGAGAAGGAGAGGGAGTTTGATTTAGATCAGTAGATAGAACACTGTGTGGGTTCCATTGCTCCCACAGATGCAGTTCATCCTCTACAATCTCACCCTGCTCGGCCAATGCAGAAAAGTTATTTGCAAGGGTAATCTCAGTGGCAGCAGGTCGACTTCGACTCCTACCCCTGTTTGGTACACGATTAGAATTAGGTGGAGGCAACAACTTTTCAGGTATGATGTGCATTGTGAAAATGTTTTACACTTGGAACAAGCAGATGGTTTCCAATGCATTTGATCAATTTTCTTCCCATTCAAGTTAATGGTGGATGAGAGGAAGTAGTGATCTGCACCTGAGCGAACAAAGGTATCTCTGGCTTTGGGCTGTAAGGTTATCAACAGTAAGGGAACTCAATCACTACTACCGATTTTTGAAAAACCTTTTTCGTTCCAACAACATAGTGGAAAATAGGTAATTTGATCCAAAGGGGAATCTCAGTCACCTGATCCTTGGAGGGCCGAAAGTCCCATTTCCAAGTGAGAGTGATGTAAAGCACGGCTAGAAAAATCTAGTGCTTTTCTAATCGGCATCCTTATCATCCTTCTTTCATAAAGTAAAAGCACGGCTAGAAAAGCTAAACCAGACGATGGGGAGAGGATTTGGTTGTGGTGATGTAAATATAAAAAAAGTATAATAATACTGTAAATAAGAGATAGAGTTAGAGTGAGAGTGAGAATGAGAGAGAACACATTCTCTCATTTTCTCTCTTACTTTATTTTGTTATATTTTATTTTAAAAAAAAATTGATTGTAATTCTTATTTTTAAAAATATATTAAATATTAAAAAACTATTTTAAATATTTTTAGAAATGAAAAATAAAAATACATAAAAATGCTCTAAATATATTTATTTTTAATTTTAATAAAGTTTTAAAAAATTTTAACAACTTAGATAGAATCACCGATTCAATTGATGAATGTGTCTTACTTTTAAATAATAAATACATTTTTTAAATATATTAAATAATCACATTTAAATATTAAACTTAATGAAATATATAATTTAAATATTTTTATTAAAAATTTTATATAAAATTTTATTATTATAATGAGCATAAACTAAATTAATCATAATATCTACTAAATCATAAAAAGTATATTACAAGTCTATATAAAAAGAGACATTCATGAATAATAATAATAAATACTTTTTATTTCAATTGCACTTAAAATAATATATATATATATATATATATATATATTTCAATTTATAGAAAATCCTTAAATTATTTATAAAATAGTTATATATAAATTATTAGCTTGAATTTAGTAAATATTATTTTTTTTTAAAAAAGTAAAATACAAACATTTAAATAAAATCATTTGAAAATAGAGCAGAATAAAAAATGAATTTATTTTTAATTAGTTATTAAGGAGGTAATATATTTTTAAATTAAAAGTGAAGGAGAGATGGCTGAGCTTAAGCTATTTATTAAATATACTTTTAAAACTAAAATTTATTATTCATGGCATATTTTTGAGTATTTTTATTACTGAAATATTTTTGAGTTTTTTTTTATATTTTATAATCAAATATAATATAATTTATTATATTTATCTAATAACAAACCAAACAACTCAAAATATTCATAATACGTTATATTTAAGTTATATTTAAATTTTAAATTTGTATTTATTTTCAAAACATTTAACCACATAACCTTTTGAGAGAGGAAATTTAAAAAAGTTTGTGAATTATGATTATTTATTTTATTAATAGAATATTAATTTCTTCTTCTTGCTTACTCGTCTTAGTAAATAAATAAGAATTAATTCAAAAAATAAATTATTGTCATAGATATAGATGAGGATAAATTATGAAGTTGAATAAACTTAATATATAATATTTTAATTTTGAGATATTTTGATATTGAATATTTTAAATATAATTCTAAATTAAAATTTAGGGGCACAAAATTTAATATTTATTATTTTAATTTAAAACTTTTATTTTTATACATTTGATAAAAAAAAATTTTAAAAAAAATTTTGTGTTGACTTTTAGTCAACACATAAAAACATAGTATGTCTACAATCCAATTCAACTTAGAACGAGTAAAATTAATTAGAACTAAGCATCAATTAAATACTCTTAAATTTTCTTGAGATGCATACATTACAACTAAATTTATTTTTCACTTTATAATTTTTTTCTCATCATTAGAAATAATAATAGTAATTTAGAAAAAAAATTCATAATTTAACTTAGGCGCATAATAATAAATCCATTAAAATTTGCCTCTCTTTTAAGAAATTAAATATTCTCATGCAATGATACATAAATATTAAAGATAAAATATATCTATTATACACTCATTGAAGTCAATATTAGAATATTATATCTTAAAAATTAAAAGAATTATAAAATAATTACACAACTTAAATAATTATAATTTCATTTTAATTTCATTAGAAAATTAGATTTATTAAATAAATTACTTAATTCATTAATTTATTTAATATATTTTGGAAAATTAGAGTACTAAAAATATTCCCAAGTAAATATATCTAGTTTTATCAAAATAATATCATTAAATTTCATCAAATAACATAAAGATTAAGCACCACAAACATTAAAAAAAACTAAATATTTACATGCATGTCACAATTCATATGCATTTACATATCTAAGAACTAAAATTTAACACTTTAGTTGATGGATGAGATCCCAATGTACTTGACACTCATGATACTTCTTAGCATAATTAATACAGTCTTTCACCATAGATGGTCAATAATAACCTATCCTCTTGATCTTTATCTTGTAATGATGTGTATCACAAAAGTCCTTCATGAACTTCAACCATTACTTTACTTTCATCTACACAGGCATAGTAGCCACATTTGTTCAAAAGGATCTACGATATAAAGTGTTGACGAAGCATATCGTAGCATTCTCTTTTGATTTGAGATGATTTATTAATTTGCCTTCTTTAAAGTAGTCGATGAAGGCTTGTCTCCAATCACATGACTCTTCTACAACAAAGGCTTCACACTATTTTTTGGAGGTAATGTCATTCTTAGCTCTTCTTGGTACAAGTTTTTGTTGGTTTTAGAGAGTATGAGGAGCAACCGGAGTCACATCCTGCTGGGTCAGATTTGGTAACCCCTCAACCTGCGGAGATTGATACTTTATTGGCTCTAGAACTAATCGAGTAGATATGCCGATCATGACATAATCACCATTCATACTTATCATTTCCTTAGCTAATTTTGCCAAGCAATCAACTTTACTATTCTCAGATTGGGAGACTCGAGTTTGTGTGATATTTGGTATTTATTTTGTTAGCTCGAGAACTCGCTTGTGATAAAAGCTAACTCAAGCTTGTTGATTCTATAGATGCCAAGTACTTGATTTATGATAAGTTGAGAATCACTAAAATTGTGTAGGTTTTGAGTGCATATGAAAATAACTTCTTCTAGACCTGCCACCAATGCTTCATATTCAGCTTCATTATTAGTTCTTGGCTCGGTCAATC
The DNA here is from genome assembly GCA_021442155.1 of Cymbidium sinense. NCBI lineage: Eukaryota > Viridiplantae > Streptophyta > Magnoliopsida > Asparagales > Orchidaceae > Cymbidium > Cymbidium sinense. Next base: position 264,085,949 of record CM038215.1, read on the forward strand.
CATATGATCATCTCATTATCCCTCCTTCTGATGTTATGAAGATGATGCTGATTCCTGCTCTTGCTCTTAGAAAATTTAGAGATTGGAGTTATTTGACCGATGAGGCTCCATCGAAGTACATTTATCAAATTTATAATTTTTCTCTTTCATGAATGAGCATAATTTGCTCATCAGGTAAATCATTATGAAGAGAAGAGTTCAGGGATGGATGTCGTAAAATCTAAGACTTGTCCCTCATTGCTTTCTGCAGAATGTATGTGATATCAAATTACAAAAGCAATACTGCCCATCTTGCCAAGCGACCTATCAACGCTGGTATTTTCATTAAGTATTTCAGCGGATCAATCTTTGAGATGAGTGTAATCTTGTGAGATAACATATAATGATAAAGCTTTTGGACTGCAAAGATCAATGCTAAACAGTGCTTCTCTATCGGAGAGTATCTCATTTATGCTCCAATCGACCTGATATAATAAAGAGCATTCTCTTTCCTTCTTGTGTTGTGCCAATAATGCTCTAAGGGACTCTTCTAATGCATGTATAGATGAGAGGCTTCCTGGAATAAAAGTATTAGGATTGGTGGATTTAACAGGTAGCTTTTAATACTATTGAAGGCTTCTTGGCACTCCTTGTCCCATTTGAATGGAGCATTCTTCTTCATTAACCTTGCAAACGGTTGACAGTGTCCTGATAAGTTTGATATAAATCGACGGATGAATGTGAGTTATCCTTATAAAAATGGAGCTGACGCAAACTCTTTGGCGGAGGCATCTCCATAATTGCCTTGATTTTAGCAGGATCAATTTTAATACCTCGTGACATAATGTACCCGAATTTTCGATGATACCTCAATACACATTTTAGATTCATCTTGAGATCATATTTTCGATACTCTCCAATACAATTCTCAAGTCTTGAAGTGGTTTTCACGGTTGGCTCTTCACCACCAAATCGATAACATTCTACCTTTTGATGAATCAAATCATTGAAAATATGTGTCATCTCTTGGTATATAGCTCCGATTTTCAAGCCAAAGGGCATGACCATGTAAATAGATGCAATAGGTGTTTTGAGCGATGTATATTTTCATCTTGTGCCATTTGATTTGGTTGTATCAAATCCAAATGAATGAGAATATATGTCATATGGAAGTGTTTTCCACCAATAATCGATATTAGAAGCGGTTAGTCATCTTTTGCACTTTAGGTCTAAGTCATATAGACCATTTTGACCGTTTCTTTCTAACTAGACAATGTTGACTATCCAATCTGCATACTTCTCCTCTTGGATGAAGCCTGCTTCAATTAGCTTCTTAGTTTTTGCAATGACAATAATTTATTTTCCTAAATTAATTATAATTTATTAGCGAAGTGGACTAAGTGAGAAGAAGGAAGAAAATAAGATTTCGTTAATGAAAAAAGTTATCCTTTTTTATATTCTTTTAGATCTCCTCTCTCTCTCTCAAGAGTTTATTTGGTTGGATGTTTTAAAAATAAATATATTTTAGAGTTCAAATTAAATTCAATATAGTTTATTATATAATTTATATATATATTTATATTTCTTATATATAAATTTTAACATTTACATTCCTAACAATCAATTTTTTAAAAATTTTCATGTATATGTAAAGTGTTAAATTTTAGTTCTTAGATATATAAATGCATATGAATTGTGTGACATGCATGTAAATCTTGTGTTTTTTTTTATGTTTGTGGTGCTAAATCTGTGTTATTTGATGAAATTTAATGATATTATTTTGATAAAACTAAATATATTTACTTGTGAATATTTTTAGTACTCTAATTTTCTAAAATATATTAAATAAATTGATGAATTAAGTAATTTATTTAATAAATCTAATTTTCTAATGAAATAAAAATGAATTTATAATTGTTTAATTCAATTATATTTATTTAAGTTGTGTAATTATTTTATAATTCTTTTTATTTTAAAGATATAATATTCTAATATTGCGTTCAATGAGTGTATAATAAATGTATTTTTCCTTTAATTTTTATATATCATTGCATGTCAATATTTAATTTCTTGAAAAGAGAGGTAAATTTTAATGGGTTTATTATTAGGCGCCTAAGTTATGAATATGTTCTTATATATTATTATTATTGTTTTTAATGATGAGAATATATATATATATATATATATATATATATATATATATATATATATATATATATATATATATATATATATATATATATATAATATATAGTGAAAAGTAAATTCTAAATTTTAAGAGTATTTAATTGATGCCTAATTTTAATTAATTTTGTTCATTCTAAGTTATATTGGACCATAATATAGCATTTCTATGTGTTGACTAAAAGTCAATACTCGAAAAGAAAGTTAAAATTTTTTAATCAAATGTATAAAGATAAAAGATTTAAATTAAAATAAAAATATTTAGTTTTATGTTTGAAAATTTTAATTTAGAAGTATATTTAAAATATTCAACACCAAAATATCTAAAAATTAAAATATTATATATTAAGTTTATTTACCTTCATAATTTTATCTTGATCTATGCCTATGATAATAATTTATTTTTTGAATTAATTCTGATTTATTTGTAAGTGAGAAAAAGAAAATATATTCTATTAATAAAATAAACTATCCTAATTCACAAACTTTTTAAATTTTCTCTCTCAAAAGGTTATGCGGTTAAATGTTTTGAAAATAAATACAGTTTTAAAATTTTAATATAACTTAAAATATAACTTATGAATAGTTTGAGTTCTTTGGTTTGTTATTAGATAAATATGATAAATTATTTTTTGATATTTGTTTGATTATAAAATAAATAAAAAATTTTTAAGAGAGAAAACAAAAAAACTCAAAAAAATTTCAGTAATAAAAACAATTGGACGAATGTCATGAATAATAAATTTTAGTTTAAAAAGTATATTTAATAAATACTTAAGCTCGGCCATCTCTCCTTCAGTTTTAATTTAAAAATATATTACCTCCTTAATAACTACTTAAAAATAAATTCATTTTTTTTATTCTACTCTATTTTCAAATAATTTTTTTAAAATGTCTATATTTTACTTTCTTGATAAATAATATTTAATAAATTCATTCTAATAATTTATATATGAATAATTTATAAATAATTTTATGAATTTATATAAATTTAAATTTTTTTTAATTTTAAGAGCACTTGAGATAAAATATATTTATAATAAAATATTATTTATGAATATCTCATTTTATATAGGGAAGTAAAATTTTAAAGTAAGATCTTTCAATATACTTAGTATGATTTGATATATATTATGCTTAATTTAGCTTATGCTCATTATAAAAATAAAAATTTATATAGAATTTTTTATAAAAATATTTAAATTATATATTTTATTAAGTTTAACATTTAAATGTGATTATTTAATATATTTAAAAAATGTATTTATTATTTAAAATCACGACTAATTCATCAATTGAATTGGTGATTCTATCAAAGTTATTAAAATTTTTTAAAATTTTATTAAAAATAAAAATAAGTTTATTTAAAGCATTATTTATTTATTTTTATTTTTCATTCTTAAAATAGTTTTAAATATTTAATATATTTTTAAAAATAAGAATTACAATCAAATCTATTTTATTTTAAAATAAAATAAGGAGAAAATGAGAGAATGTGTTCTCTCACATTCTCATCCTCATTACCCATCTCTTATTTTCACTATAATTATACTTTTTATATTTCAATAAAAAAACAAAATAAAATATGAGAGAAAATGAGTGAATGTGTTCTCTACTTCTCTTTCATTCTCACTCTCACTCTATCTCTTATTTCCACTATAATTGTACTTTTTCATATTTACATCACCACTACCGAATAGTCTCCCCCATCCCCTGCTTTAGCCTTTCTTGCTGTGCTTTTACTTTATGAAAGAACGATGATAAGGATGCCGATTAGAAAAGCATTAGATTTTTAAAGGGTCTTATCATTTTAATATATATATATATATATATATATATATATATATATATATATATATATATATATATATATATATATATTTTTTTTTTTGCTTGAATGATCATAAAAAATTTTTTAAATTAAAATGAACAAAATAGTTAAAATATTATATTTTAAAATTTTAATTTAGAATTATATTTAAAATATTTAAGAGAGAGATATCCCAAATTAAAATATTATATATTAAATTAGTAAAACATTATTATTTCATCATTAATATATTATTTTAATCAATTAATATAGTTTTATATATTATGTGAATCATTAAAATTTAAAACTCTCCTTATTCTGGTACAATGATCAATCTGATTTTCAAAATTTTGGTTATTATATTATTCTATCAAGATAGATTAAATAAAATAAATAAAAAATTAGATTAACAAATATATATAAGAAATTTACCTAAATCCAATAGAAATGCACATAGAGCTATTACATAAATCTAAAAAAAAGCTAAAGAAAACTTTATTGTTGAAAAATCCACTCTTATGATGATTATTCATCATTAAGCTAAATAAGTAGCCCATATTTATTAAACTATAAATAATAAGATTTTAATGAATATATACGTATATATATACATATATCTGAGAGAATATAGACAAATATGATAATTTTAGAGTATAGAAATATCACCACAAACGAACAACGAATAGAAATATCTGACATATATTTTGAAGAAATAACCAAACGAAATAAGAAAGAAAAGATAACAATTCCTTTTGCAGCATCTGCTCAAATAGCTATTTTAACAAAAAATGATTAAAACAAGCAAGAATGTCATTGAAACTGTATCCTCCACTGGCCGCTTTCTGGATGATAAACTATTAGATATTATTGTTTTAAAGATCAATTTTGATTCTCTTTTTTGAATTTATGCTATAATTAAACAACTTAATTATACAATAGATTTGTTATTTAATCATTTATTTAGATTAGAATCCAAAGTTGATCAATCAATCAAAGAAAACTTCCAACCAACAGAGTTTAAAATTCCCAAAGTGAAGAAATAGAACTTCAAAAGTATTTCAAAATTTTGGTCCAAACTACATCGGTTTTCCTTCTTCTTCAACATTAATGATAAAAGCATTGTAATGAATAGATGTTGAATTATCTATTTTCTAATAAATTTAGCTTTACATAAAAGCAAGATAATGTTATTCATTTGAAAAAGAAATGAAAGTCATATTATCAATATAATTATTAAACAAAATGAAGTTTTTTCTATTGGAATAAACTATTGGGTTCTCACTACAAATTGATTTTTGAAAATCTTGTAAGCAAGATTGAATTTTATTTCGAATAGGAGGAGAATAAATTTTTTGTTTAACATGCATAGAATTATTATTTTATTCATTAATTATATATATATATAGATATATATATATATATATATATATATATATATATATATATATATATATATATATATATATTAATACTTGTATGTAAATGTTATATGTATAATAATATCAAATGTATTAAATAACAAAATAATAAAAATGAAAGCAAATTTTTTTAAAATGTATATATGTATAATATTCTAATTGAATTAAATTTAATTTAATTTACATATATCTCAAGTTAAAATTAGTCTATTTATATAATTAGATTATATATAAGATTATATCCCCGTTAACTTCAATATATTATATAAAGATATGTAAAACCTAAAAAAATTTTATAAAATAAAGTCAAATCAAAATTTTTATTGTAAAAAAAAAAATCGATGAGGATTAAAAAATAGCATTATCGTCTATTATTAAGTTAAATAAAAATAAAGTGATTTTTTAAGTATATATATATATAATTTAGTTATCAATATATATTAAATGGATACAAATACTTATTTAAATTTTGATCAAAATTAAAATATATTATTAAATAATAATAAATATAAGATAAAAATTATTAATTGAAATATTGTACACTTAAAAATAAAAAAATATTTTATTTAATTATTTTTATTTTAGTCAATAATATATTAAGACTAAAATTGCTATTTGTTGACATATATATATAATATATAAAATTAAACCTAATGTCTGTCATAAAATTAAAGTGAATTCAATTATATTAATTAATGATAAACTTACTTTATAAACTCTTGTTATTATTAATAAAATTCAGTTGTTATTTCGTCCTCCACCTGTCATGGCCATGTTTGTTCTACTAAAAGCAAAACAAAATAAATGACTCAAATACTATTCTGATTCTCGCCGGTTCGAAAGACGAAAATGCCAAATTCTTCTCCCAGTTTTTCATTCTCTCTTTTTTTGCTTCTTTCAGCTCTTCGGCAAAAAAAGCTTGGCAGCATTTTCTCCTCCAACTCTTATTCACATCGCCGACTGAGATTCACTCTAAGCCTTAATCTTTACTTCATTTCTTCATCTTCATCTCTCGACACTCTCCCCTATTCCGCTCGGTTCTCTCTGATTTGTCTCTGCCGAATACTCACTCTTGCAATACTTTCCCATTCCATCAAATTTCAAGCTTATTCCCTCGTCAACCACCACAACCCAGATTTTCTCAGTTTTCCCTCAAGCCACTGTACAGACGCTTCCCTTAGTTGTTGTCTACGTTACTTACTACCTCCTTCTTCGTTTTCTTTATAGTCGGATTCGCAGCAGCCACAGATTTCTTCCTAGCTAAGTAATAAATTTTGATCAAAATTACGCAATCATACAAACGCATTATACAGTAATATTTAAATGCATATCAACAATTTTAATATAAAAATCTATACATATATGTGAAGCAACCTTCATCCCATTTCGAGCATACTCTATATGTGATAGGCCAAATGCTAAATGTGTGCTAAGAGTTGAAAATGAAATTTGCACATATTTTAGGAGCTTTCATCCATACAAAAATAATTAATTTCATATTCATTATAATATTCTAATTTATGAATTTGATTAATTAGAAAAAAATCATCTGAACTAAAAAAGAATGCATGTGCTCGGACTAAGAAATTAAGAATACAATTCTATTATCTGAAAATGCTGCATAAGCTAAATCGAGAACAAATAAAATTATAAAATCCTCTCATAATTTAGAAATAAAATTATTTAAATTATCAAATACATACAAATAGACAATATAATGTTTAAATTAATAATACGATGGGTTAAAACTAGATTAACAAATGACTTAAAGTAATTTTGCAAATATTTTGATAGAAAGATAATCATTGTGAAAGTTTGAGCATATTTTAGAATTTAATATTCTAAATATATACTTCTGTATGTATTTTAATAAGTCAACACATTCATATGACGAAAGTTGAGTCCTATTTTGAGCAACCAAATCCTCCTCCTCATAAGAACTGGAGTCGATAACACTGAATCTTTTTAATAGAAAATTAAGTGATTAATCTTAGTAAAGATTTATATAAAAATTAATATAAATAATGTTCACAAATCATTTAAGCTTACTCTTGTTACTTGAGTAAAGTCTTTATTAGTCTTAATGTGTATATTTCATATTTAGAAATACAAACATTCAACTTCAAAAATCAAAATGCATAATTATAAGTCTCAATGTTTGGGTCTAATCCTTCTTATAGAGAAATGGCAAAGTCGATATGATATAATACATTCTCAAAGTCGTAGATTTGCCTATACTAACAAAAAAAGTAGTCACATGATACAACGATATCAATGAAATATCAATCAGTGGTTTATTATTATTAATATTATTGAATCTTAAAAGTTAAATCAAGTTCCTATCGACCATCAAATATATTCCAATAAACTAAAAAAAAAATGCTTAAATGAAATTCATTAATTAAAATCTAAATAAAATCCATCCATCCCCTTTCACATTTATTTAAGGGTGGTATTAAGAAAACTTTAGCTCATAAAAGCCAATATTGTATATACTACTACATCTACACTCAAAAATATTCTACAGAGAAGCGTCTGATATATGTTAGTGATTTGGAAGACTCCACATATAAAGTGGTTATAACTAAAGCTTTGATCGGATGATTTGGCAAATAGACTCTATTACAATCACAACTATAGAGTATGTTCTTCAATGGTTTTACCCTTAAGTTAAGAATTATATGTATTAATAAAAGCCTATATATGGACTTAAAATTGTTCCTTGAATAAAATATCAACTATAGTCTACAAAGTTTTCTACGATAAACCCATGGTAACAAGAATCTTTAATTAACCACCTCCTTATAAGTAGAGATCAATATTAGATAATATAGGATTTTGACCAAGTGCATCATCATTTCATCAACCATATGCTCCAAGAATTAAAAAATTATGAATTTAATTACATTTTAAATATGAATTGTTGCTACTATACGCTAAGCAATTAGCGACCTATGATTTGCCTTAATCGAAAGCTCCACTCACCAATTAGGGAAGGGCAATTAACCATAAAATAAGAAAATAGAATCATATCTAAAGTTCACCAAATGGGGGCTAAATCTCGGATAGTGCCTTATTTATCCACTATAAATAATTATTTGCCTTCTAAAAATTGTGTTAAAGTAAATCTAAACTCTTCAAAAGAGGTAAATTTTAGCCCATGAGCAATCAAGATCAACTCATGGCTCAAGGAAGCATCTGTACTCTTCAAAAACAAATGTGTTTTGGACTATGATGAAGCTATTATTGAAACAAAAAAATGGCCTGCATTTCTACTTTTGGGCTTCTACATTTGGTCCTGCGTTCATTTAAAGTCTATCACATTTGGCAGTAACATTAATAGACTAAAGCAACAAATGATATGGAATTGCTTCCATCTTGAAGAGCTTTATCTATATAGCCTCACCTCTGCAACATATAAGTAACTGTCTAAACTTATCTATGCCATCCCAAAAGCCTTCAATCTTTTTATAAGATTTCAATTGTTATTTTTGCCAATAGGAAAACCATAGACATTGAAGATAACAATGAAGAAAACCTGATGCACAATGATGTTTGGCCCTCTTCAAGTTCCTCAATTTTAAAATTTATTCTAAGCATTTTCAAAATAATATCTATATTTGAAATATAAAAATTAAAATATTTTAAAAATATAGTAAATAAATACACTTTTTTCAAAAATAGAAAATAAAAATAAAAAATTTAATAAAATTGATCAAAGCCTAAAATATTTGGACTTTGTGATTTTAAAAAGATCATACTAGATCCATTATGTGAATTGATTATCAACCGATTCTATGAGTTCAAAATCATTTCTTCATAGAATAGGAGATTGAATTAATGAATTAGATCGATATTTATAAAACTCTGAAATTCTAATATTAATCAAAATTGAACTTTTGAATTTTAATAAAATGTCTAGAAATAAAATGAGAAAATATTTAACTTTTTTTTAATTTAATTTTAAATTATAATTAAAATATTTAAAAATAAAATATCTCAAATTAAAATATTATTATTTTATTATTTCAATAATAAAAAAAAAAGTTATCCTATTTCACAATCTTTTAAATCTCCTCTCTTTCTCAAGAGGTTATTTGGTTGGATGCTTTGAAAATAAATATATTTATAGAATTCTAAAAGAAATATATTTTTGATTGAAAAATTTGGAGCTTCATTAATGAAGAGATCGCAGGCAGTTTCATTCAAATCACAATTGTAAAAATCACTCTTAATTTATTCATTTATATGAAAACAATAAATGCTCTTCTTATTTATTTTACACATCATATATAATATTTTGATAGTTCTATGATTTGATGACATTTATTACTATTATATAATATCATGTTTTATTTCATAGTCCATACTGTCTTACAGTTATGATTTAAGAATAAGAGCTTCTTATTGGGTTAGAAATATCAACCTCGTTCATTGTAATATATATATCAGAATAAATTAAATTAAAGACTCATATATATATATATATATATATATATATATATATATATATATATATATATATATATATATATATATATATATATATATATATATATATATATATATATATATATATATATATATCATTATTATGAATCGGTTAAACCGATATAATATATACATCTATCTTACTAATGTTATGATTATATTAAATATAATATAAAAAAAGTAATATTTTGTTTTCTAAAAAAATAATAATAAAATAAGAATAATAAAAATAAAGAAAATATTTTCAAGAAGATAGGTGATATAAAAATGTTGTTAACAAAAAAAAATCATTCATTTTTATCATCCACTTGTTTTTAATTAAAATTAAAATAAATTAGATTAAAACATTTATACATATATATCCATATATGTTATTAATGTGATTACATTAAATTAAATTAAGAATGATATAAAAAAAGATTATCATTGATATGGCACTTAAAATACTATTAGTCGAATCACGAATCTTGATGTTAAAAGCAAGCTGATCCGAAGTTGAAACTAGTCGAGATCAAGCTCTTAAAATATCCTTGGAAACTTTGGGATATTAGTTAAATCCCAAATAGCTCAAATATGAAGTGTTTATATTCAAATCAGTGTCGACGATTAACAAGCCAAGATCTTACAATTATTTCATTTGAGCATTCAAATGCACAAAATACATCATATGATGAAAGGGATCATTTGAGATCAATGTTGAGTATTTGGTTTGATATATATAGACGCTCCTCCAGATAATAAATGCCTCATTTATACGAGAAATAAGGAATGAAGAGAGGAGAGATCAAGATCCTCTCAAAATCTTGACTCGATTTCAACCATCAGCCATAGCCATGATTCGGTGCTACCATTGTTGCGGTATCATCAATACTATCGTTTGATCACAACATCTTAATTCGTAACATAAATGTTAATTCGCCGCCAACATCGTCGACATCGTTTATATCGTTATTACTAAGAATCATGTTTCATTTCTCATATACAATTCTCAGAATAGATCGGAAGATCTTGTACTCAAACAAATACATATAAGCTTTTATTAAAAAGTGGTTTTTCAGATTTTCCACAAAAATTTTGAGTTGTTCACTCTTTAAATAAGGTGTCTGATTTCTCAATGAAGCGAAACTTTCACTCTACATGTTTTTAGACGCAACAATCATTATTTTATATTGAGTTAACTGAAAGTTATAATAAATATATTAACTAAAATTTTGTATGCAAAAAATAAAAAAAATAAGATAATTAATTATAATGAATACTATAATTTATATATATAAACTTAAGATTATATCATTATTTTGACTATTATCTTGCTCATAAGGTGCACAAAAAAATGTGAATATACAATAATCTTATTTTATTTTATACATATTTGAAGCCTATGCTTCTTTTTTTTCATAAGCAACATATAAAAACTCCTCTCAAAAAGACACAAATCATACACACTTCTCAAAAGAGAAGTAAGAAATGTAACTTACAAATTTTAACGAGAGGCTATTGAATTTTAAACTAATTTGACCACAAGGAATAGAACTTATAAAAATTTTAAATTTTGAAATATTGACTAATAAGAATAAAGTATTAAGTTAAGATAAAAATTGAATAAAAAGAGGAAAACACAGAAACACTTACTTGAAAGATAGAACACTAGAGTAGGATTCTTTCTCTGAACTGAATGATAGAAGAACCTAAAATTCAAATCAGTATAATGTTATTCAATCACAATTTATGAAAATCTAAACCCCCATTAAATGACCATTCAGGAAAATTAATAATATATTAAATGACTATTCAAGAGAATGAGAAAAGTTGGGTGACTCTTATTTATATTGTGAAGCATATTTTTTCTATCTAATATGAATGCCTTCAAATATGCACAAATATCTTATTAATATGTATTTTCTATTTTATTATTGGGTGATTCTAAATAAAAAATTTAAGAGTGTATATTGTTCTAAAGTTTATTGCATATCCATAGTTATCACATCGAAATACATGTGAATAATTTAAAGATTTGAATAATGCTCACTTAGGATAAAATGGTGCTTAAAATCATTGTACCAAGATGTGTGTAATCAGCCAAATCTTTTAAATATTAATAATGCATACATCACGAGGCAATCATAAAATTAAAATTTATCTCTTTATGCATGTAAATAACAAAATGAATCATATATATGCATTATGAAGTAGCATCAACCCAAATCTAGTGCCCCAAAAAGCATGTAAATGTTCAAAAATGATCTACATATTTTATGATAAATTTCTCAAAGCTTAATTCAATTGCTTCGAAAGGCATGAAATCCATCAAATTATACAAAGATTAATTATGCTAGATTCTGTATGAGCTGATATTTAAATGCTTGAGCTAGTGTAAGAAGCGAGTGGGTTGACATCAAATAATTAGTTTGCCTCAAAAAGTGTGTCAACCTTTTTATGAAATGATAATTATTTTCAAGTAGACATATATTTTATAGGCTTAATTTTTAGAGATTGATACATATGCATACTGATAGTGGAATACTTTACTTAAATATTAAGGTGGTAAGCCCCACATAACCAATCTGATTCAACTCTTCGCAAAGATCGGAGTTGACGGGATTGGTTGCAAACTAGATATTTATTCACTAAAAAGATGAATATTTGATTTCACATTTATACGTCCATCAATAATATAATTGAAAAAAACTTCAATTTTCATAAAGTTGAATTCTAAACCAAGTTGGAAATATAATATTATGTTTATAGATTTGATTCTTTGTTAAGCATAGTTAACCCAATGATGATGGTGTTGAATGAAGATTTTAATCGGACGGGATACTATCATTAGAATGTGATTGCAAATCGAAAGCAAGCTAATCTAAATCAATTATCAATCTAATTGTTAAGTTTAAAAAGTTATTAAACTATAAATGTTCAAATGAAATTCATAATATATAAATTTAAAGCAAACTCTACTCAATCCATCTTCCACAATTATTTGTTTAAAGTGACAAGGTTTTAAAAATAGGATAATTTCAATTATAAATTGCTTCTTTAGGTGATTTCTTTTAAGTTCAAAATTACTTTTGTGTATAATCGGAGGTCAAAATTATAAACTTGGTCGAGTTTTAAGGAACTAATTAATTCTAATATTAATCAAAATTTAAATTTTTTATTTTGATCCAATGTTTAAAATAGAAGAAATAAATTCAAAATAATTTTTTTTAAAAATTTTATATCTTAAAATTTTAATTTAAAATTATATTGAAATTATTTAATGATAAAATATCACTAATATAAAATATAATATATTAAATTGATAAAAATATAATTATAGTATTATTATTATACATTTAAATTTTATTAAAATTATTTTAATATTTATTAATTTATTTGGCATAATTATGATTGAATCTATTTATTCTTCAGTCGCATTTTTTTTTCTAATTTAATGCTAGATTTTTAAGAACACGATTGTGATTTCACTATTTTTTTTAATGCGAAAAACTACACTTCACATGGCGGTAGTGTTATGACATTGTTTGAAAAAAAAATGGGACTTTCCCATTCAATTATTGAGTCGGGTTGGTTTATTCACCTTTATTAATTTTATTCTCAGTCAAAAATTTATAAAATAGTTATCTTTTATTTTGAGATTGATTTTTAGTACCTTACGATCACCATATAATTGTGTAATTTAGGGTTTAGAAAAGCATTAATTTTTAGAGACACAGATTAAACAGAATTCTATCATATTAGATGCTGCTTGGGAAAATTGGAATTTGGTAAAGCTGCCTTCTCTCATCACCTTTTAATTTTCAATTCTGATTTCTTCTCTGTGAGTATGATTTGTGATTTTAATTTGCTTTTTGTTTACAAATCTGATATCTTGGGTAGAGCAAGAAATACCATTTTTTCTGTTTTCTGTTCTGTTTTTTTTTTTTTTTTTTGGCCAGATTTGTTAGTGTTCTTTGCGCAGAAATCAACAAGAATCAGAAGGCAGGGAGGAGCCAATATTTATAACAATTGATCAGTTTTAGCTTCTGATCTGTGCGGAATTTAACCAAAATGATTTCATTTATCTTTTCCTAATATCAGTGAGGTCTCAAAATTACTTTCTATCGAACTGATCGGCTTTCAGCTGCAAAAGGTAGTTTAAAGGAATTTTGTTCCAAAGATAACTCACAACTCTCGTTGTAATAAGATGAAATTTTATATCTAATTGTAGAACTTGATGATGGCAGGAAAATTTGATATTAATCTTTCGAGGAAGCCATGGCCGATATTATTGCAATACTCAGCCGATTGGCAAAATCAGGACTGTCGGAAATGTTTAGCCAAGCATCATCCTTTTTGGATGGGTCTGATTCTTCATCAATGGAACCTATACAAGTGCCATGGATGACAGAGGATAAACAGAATGCTGTCGAGGATTGAAGCAGTGCTAGAAGATGCTGAGGAGAGGGAGGTACAAGACAGATCGAAATTTTGGCTTTCGGAGACTCTGGCTTATGATATTGATGATATAGTCGATGAGTATGAGTACGAGGTGTTGAGAACTCAGATGGAGTCCGGACCTGTAGAAGAGGTCTACCACTGTGGCAAGCGTAAGCGAGGCTACGATGACCATCATGATGGAGACGAACGAGGGGAAGGTCGTAATTTATTAGTATCCTCATCATCTCAAGTTCCAACAATTTCTGATGGTATGGCTGAGAAGCTAAGGAAGATTCGGGAAAGATTTGATGAGATTGAAAGGGATCGAAAGGCACTTAAATTAAGAGAGGAAGATGGAGAGGCGATATCGCCACAGGTCTCAACCTACCGTTCTCTTGTCGATGAATCAAGTATATTTGGGAGAGAAGGTGACAAGAAGATAATGGAGCAATTGCTCGCTTCGAGTCCAACAACAACACATGTAACAATAAAATTACCATTCCTATAGTGGGCATGGGTGGTGTGGGGAAGACAACGCTAGCCCAACTCATCTATAATGATCCTAAAATTGCACCATTTTGATCTTCGAGCATGGATCTATCGAGACTTGATCTTGATATTAACCGAAAGATATATGAATCCATAACCGGGGAATCATGTCGAGAATGTTGGACTCGATCAACTTCAAGATTCCATAAAGAAAGAACCGGTGAAATTTAAAAGGACATTTTGGTGTTGGATGATGTGTGGAATGAGCAGCAACTTCTATGGGACGACTTCAAAGTCCCCTTTCTCAATGCCGGCATTGTGAATATCTTCATGACGACTCAGAATAAAAAGGTTGCAGATGTCATGAGGACTACTGAATTCTTTTGTTTGGATTCTCTTTCCGAAGAAGCAGGTTGGCAATTGTTCCAAAGAACGTGCATTATGTGATGATGATAAGTTGATAGAGATTGGTCCAGAGAAGTGTGGTCGGTTACCTTTGGCGAAAATTACTTGGAAGCCATCTTCGATGAAAGAGATGAAGATAAGTGGATGAGCATCTTAGAAAGTAATCTTTGGGACTTGGATCCGGGAAAACGAAATTCTTCCTTCTTAGACTGAAGTTATCAAAGGATGCCGATTCACTTGAAACCATGCTTTAGATCGTGGTAATTTTTTCTAAACAAGTGATGCCTAACAAGAATCTCCTTGTGTGGATGTGGATAGCACAGGGCTATATCCAACCGAAAATAGCTGGCAAGACTATGGAGGAGACAGGAAGAGAGTACTTGGATGAACTTTGTGAGAGATCATTCTTTCAAGTAAGAAAAAACAAGAACTCTATTTCAATGCATGACTTGATTTTTGATCTAGCAGCTTTTATTTCTGCCGAAGAGTTCATTGCAATAAAATACGATGGTGGTGATAAGCAAGATATATGCATCCCAAAAAATATTCGCCACTTAGCTATACATCGTCAATGGACATATACAAATGATGATGGCTCTTTGTTGTTCCCATTTCTTAGCACACAGTTTGCTCTTCGTTCTACATTTTATTATGATAGACGATTTTGTAGAATTGGTGATTTACAATTTTCTTCGATACACGCTGCATTTCATATTCAAAGTGTAACATTTGACAAGTATAAATATATTCGATTGCCTGAAGCATTTACGCTATCTTCACTTGGGCATCATTTTATAATTATGAAGATGTGATGGTAAACTTATTCAATTCGTTTCTCAACATTTATAACTTGCAAGTATTGTATTTGAATTCAATATTTTATCAGCCTATAAAGTTACTTGGAAGCATCAACAAGCTTATCAACCTACGACATTTGATTTTACCAGATGGTTCTTTCATTCCATGTGGTATAAGCAAGTTAACTGGCCTCCAGAGTTTAAAATGTAACCTGGGATGGTGGATTAAGTGAGATAGAAGGCTTGGAAAGTCTTACAGGATGCTGTTGTATAAGCAAGTTATGTAATGTAACTAATGTTGAGAGTGTCAAGAAAGCAAGTTTTAATAAGAAGAAGCTCATTTGGAAACTTATCTTAAATTGGTATTTTTTGAGGGACAAAGGTTCAACTAATGATGTTGAAATAAGGTTTAATGATCATAACATGCCAAGAGGACAAAGCAGTGAGCTGGCAGAGGCCGTACTTGAGGCATTGAGGCCCCACAACAACCTTAAGTAATTAGAGTTAAATAATTACCATGGGATCCGATTCCCATTGTGGCTTGGTGATCCGCACTCTAAGTTGACATATAACGCTTTGTAAATGTGATGAATGGGATGGATCATGTGGATTGGATAGAGTTCTCCCATGTCTTCAAAGCATTTCCAAATTGTGCTAAATTAAAAAATTTAAAACTAGTGCAATCATCCTCACTTAGAAGTTTGTTTGTAAAGATTGTGAACTATCAACATTGCATGGGCTCCACAATTTGGGCATGCTTAAACAATTAGACATACATGGATGTAGGAAGCTGACAACAATAACCGGTCTGCAGAACCTTCATTCCCTTGAGAAGTTGAAACTAGTCCAATGCTTGAAACTTCAACTCTCTTCAGATGAGCAACTTCCAGTCATGTCTAGCACTGTTGAGGTTATGGATTGCCCTCAATTAAAAGAATGGTGCCAGAAATATAGATTCGAATTTATTGAGGTGTGTTTTGTCCCTCCTCAAATCACTTACTTTTCTTGTGAATATTATTGTTTCTATTAGTTGACAATAAAAAGAAGTAAAGCCGAGAAAAGAAGTTGATAAATGTGGTTGATATGAAATCAAACCACAAATTGCATGAATTTATTTATTTATTTATTTTTTTTTTACATTTTTTTCTTATATTTATTTCCTTCATTTTAAACAAGGATCTATTACTTTGCTTCATTACAACAGGAAGTATCTAAGATCGAAGAGCACAATATACAGTTCAAGGACATGAACTTGGATGATAGCTTACTTAGCTTCATCTCTTTAAAAACTTTATGTATACATCGAGTTTATGGAAGACATTTCCCCAAATATGAATGGATTCCATGCAGTCTGAATACCTTGCATCTTACATCATGTGCAGATTTGAGGTTCTTTTCTCCATACCAAAATTTTTCCGCATTGAGGGAATTGATAATATGGGGCTGCAAGGCTCTCACACATCTACCAGGAATACAGATGATGGAATTCCTTGAAAAATTCGTGATTATAAAGTGCCCTCAATGCTAATACCAGTTCAAAGATTGCCATCCAAGCTTCAATATTTGCATATGCAATTGCCCCAAGCTCATGTGGTTGCCTGCCTACAACAACTTATCTCCCCCAAACATATCTAAACCTACATGAGTAACTTATGCTTCAGCTTCTACCACCAGAAGCTTTCCCTTCATGCATCAGTGATTGTTAATTGTCCAAAGCTCAAAGAATGGCTAAGATGTAATCTAAGCTATGGAAGGTAAGAAGGTGAGAAATTTATCACGCAGTCCACTCAAAATATATGGTCCCATTTCTTAATTTGTCAAAAGAATATCACTACTAACCTATTTTAATTCTGAACCAGGAGCCCCTCAAAGAGCTATTTATTAAGAGCATCAAACTCATGGCTTGAGGAACCTGTAGTCTTATTGTTAAAACTTGTGCTATGATTATGATATATCTTGGTACATCTGAATGGCCTGCTCTTTCTACTTTTGGGCTTCTAATGCTTGCTCCTCCCATCTAAAGCGTTTCGCTTTCCAACTCAATTAGACTTAAGCAACTGAGGATATGGAACTGCCCCCATCTTGAAAACTTTGATGGACTAAATTACCTCATCTCTTTGCAAGACATGGATATAAGCAACTGTCCAAACCTCTATTCTACATTTGCCAAACTTCCCAACAGGCTTCACTCCTTGGCCATTGATAGATGCAACATGATCTACTTTTTGAACTCAGTGGGAACAGATCCATCTTCAGTTGAGATATCCAGTTGCTCAACCTTGGAAACTATAACATTTCCTCCATAGGGAGCCTCTCTCCGTTTCTTGAAAATAAGCAGCTATCCTAGACTCCATTTCCAAGATGAATTTCTACCATCTATAATCCCACATCTCGAAATCAGAGCATGCCCGCAACTTCAAGAACTGTGCCAAAAACATGGTGGCACTTATTTTCGTAAAGCCTTTTAGCATCTGCATGTTAAAATAAATAAATAATAAAAAATCAATTATTTTTTACAAATGAACAAATGAGTCAAAAGAAAATCGTAATCTTGATTATTTTCTCTATGACTTCCTACAGGACTAAGATACCAAATTTGCCATCGCAAAGCAATTACCAGATTATCAGAGCTCGAGCATGATTTTACAAAATCAAAGCATCACCTGGAGCGTGGAGATCCACTATGAAACCAATTATGAATTATATGTTTGTATGTCGACTTTCTTTTAAGATTCTGAAATGCGCTTTACAATATTATTAAATCTAATGATGATTAATAAGTAATGTCTTAATTATATTATTTCTTGAAAAGTGTCTCAATGCCTTCATCATCTCTATTGAGCTGATATCAGTTGAAGCAACCTATTCGTAGTGATATGAATGTTTGAGCAAAAAAAAAACATATAGTGTATATAAATAAATAATCTTCCACACGATGCATGAGAGATGTATCAGCTAATTACATACATAATACTAAAAAAGAAGGTCCTCTAATCATATCTCCATTATTGTCATTTGAAAAGAAAAAAAATACATTTTTTATAAAATCATTATTTATAAATGCCATATGGAGGCACAATTTTGTTCAATTTTAATCATTTATCATTTAAGCTTCAAATATAAGCTCAAAGAACAATAACTTCAATCAATGATCATCAAATGCATAATTCGCTTTTAAACTTACATAAACAAAATTGTAATTTTAATACAACACTTTTCATTACATAAAGTTCAATTAAAAATTTATATGATTATTTTTTTTAGTTAACATTATTATTTTAATTAATATGTTACTAAAAATTCATATGATCATTTAGACTCCACTTTCATAAACTTATAATTGGTTTGAGTGTTTTGATGTAAAGATCTCACAATGCTAAAAGTGCTTAATCCGAATCTAAATGAATCAAAATCAAGTGTGTAAAAAATAGTTAAAAATTTTATAATATTATTTATAGGATAAATAATTAATGAATTTTACATATTTATATTTAAAACAGAATCCTGATGAAAGAAATCTAATGGGCTTGATATAATTCAATTCTTAATATTTAAAATATAATTTATGTCATTAAATATTTTTAGAAATTATATTTAATTTAATAATTAAATTAGTTAATAAAATTTTAAATCAAATAAGCTAAAATATTATAATTATAATTTTTTTATGATAATGATAACTTGTAACTAGTTAATAACTTATTTTTACAATATACTATTGATCTGCTCTCAAAAATAGTCACCAAAGCCAAATTAGTTTATTTAACTATACCACACAACTTTATTATTTATAAATTCACCCATACAAAAAACAACGCTAACTATATGTTTATTCCTCGCTGATTCCTGACCCAACAGCCTCTAACAACCTCCACTCTCGCCTCTATTCTCTACCTCGATTCTCTCTCAGCCTTAATCCCCAGATGCCTCCCCCTTTCTCTTCTCACTGCTCGCGCCAGATTACTCTTCCCAAAGAAGAGTTGAGTTCATGAGTCTGGCCAATGGTAATATCTCACAATGCATCCTTTGGCCCATCTCTCGGTTTTGTAGGGTTTAGTACCGGACATTATTTTCTTTTTTTTTCTACATCGATTTCATGTTAAAAGGAGAAATGTTCTTAAACTTTTACAATTTGTAGAGCTATTCTATGGCTTAATATGGAGAGTGTTTGTGTATGTGTATGTATTGTTAATCTTTTTTGTTTTATTCTTATTTTAAGGAGTTCTTGTTGTTAGAGATGCAATGGAGAATATGCATACTATTTTTTTTTAGGTTGCATGCTTATCTCGTCTCCATACTGTAATATCGTTTTTTTGCTTACATTCTTTTCCTTAAATTAATTTTTTGAAAGGAGTGTATTCAAGATTGTGAAAGAATGGAATGTCTAAGACCTTTTTTCCTCATATTCTGCTCTGATGAGGATTTTATTTATTTTGTAGGCAATTATACAATACCCTGTTGTTGATTTTAAAGTTGTTGATTTTTTGATAGGTTAATATTTATCCAAAAGCCTATGTTTAGTGATTTTATTCTAATCAATTTATCTCTATGTCATTTTAGCTTGTACTTTTGAATCTAGCGCCATGATATGATTCTAAGTAAAATAAATCAAGTTACGGTGAAGCAATTTAGTTGATGGATGCCATCAAGCACTATCACAATTTCAATTTTAAAACAGTTACAAACCAATGATTATGGATTTTTTTGTATTTTTATGAAATGCAAACAAAAGAATAAAATGATGTTATGGATCGCTTCACTTTCGCTAATGCTTTACAATTTTTTTTGCTTTTTCAGAATGCAACATTAAAATTTTGATTGGCACATAAATTACTTGGTGGTGATTTATTTTTTATGGAACAATACAACATATCAACATATGTATGAAGCCATAGAATAGCTCTACATTCTGTGGTCCTAACTCATATTTTCTTTTTTTTATTTAGTGTGCAATCATGTCTAATGTGGATCATTCTCAGTCTGCATCATATAGTAATGATATAGTTGTAGGTAATGAAATACCAACTATTTCTTCACAACATGTTGAATCAGAGGGGCATGTGCTTGAGACTACTAGTGTGATGTTCACCCTAAGAGAGGTATAAAAGAGTATCTTCAAGATGGGGAGTTTTATAGAAACCACCACTTTTGTATTTGGGGAGAGTACACCCTCTTTACAATGCATATATTGTCGCAGGAAATTTCATAAATCCAAAAGTGGCACAACTTCACAACTATTGAGGCATGTGAAAGAATGTGATAAAATCAAGGCCAAGAATAAACAGGTTGTTGAATTGGTAGACAAAAGGCAAAAAAAAAAAAAAATTATGTCTTTTGATGCCAATTCAGAAATTGAGATTTCATTGTTCCATGACTGACCCAAAAAATTATGATCATCTTGATTGGAGAAAATTGCAAGATGATAATTGTGCATGATCCATGATGATTAATTGTGGTTTAATATTAAAGGTATTGAATCCTAATTATGAGAGGGTGTCTAGAAACACAATTAGATTGTATAAGTTTATGAAAAGGAAAAAGAGAGATTGAAAACTTTTCTTAAGAGCATCCATAGAGTTTCTTTGACATCTGATTGTTGGACTTCAAATCAAATAGTGGGTTATATGTGCTTAACAATTAACTATATTGATGATTCTTGGCAACTGCATAAGAGGTTAACAAATTGCAAACCTATTTGGAGGAGGGATTATATTTGTGCAATAATGATTGTTTTGATGTTCTTGAATAGTGGAAGATAAATACTCTCAAGTATCCTATTTTATCCAAAATGGCTAAGGATGTTTTAACAATTCCCATAAACACCGTTGCATCTGAATATGCATTTAGTGCTGGTGGTAGAATTCTTGATGATTATAGGAGCTCTTTATCTCCAAAAACAGTCAATGCACTTGTTTGTACATCTAGTTGGATCAGAGGCGCTCAACCCAACATAAAAAATCCTTTGGTACTTTTCCAACTAAAATTATTCTATTTAATAAATTTGATAAACTTCATTCTCTCATTACCTACTTTTATTTCAGCAAGAGTTAATGGAGGAGGAGAATCTTTATGTGAAACAAAAATGTTTAATGGAGAAGGATACCAAGCATCATCTTGCATTTAGTCTTTCCAAACTAATTTTCGATGGCACAATCTGTTATATATACACTTGATTAGGTTTATGTTTTACGCATTTATTTGTATTTGCTAAACTTATTTGGTTCATGTTGATTATACTTATGTTTATGTTACAGCAGTTCACATGTATATTGTTTATGTTTGTAGACAGCAACATTGTTTGTATTTGCTAAACTTCTTTGTTAGATGAAAGATTTGCATTTCTACATTTGTTACATGATCTCGAGATCAATCTTTTCTTGCTCCTTTAGCTTTGGTGACTATTTTGACAGCAGATCAATATTTTTTTGCTCCTTTACACAGCAGGTATGTCGGTTTAGGATATGTTGATGGCATTTCGATGGCATTGTCTATTTGGTTAGTTCATTATGTGTTTTGGTTGGTTCTATTTTACAAAGACTGTTTTTTTCTTTTGCTATTATTTCGCTTTGATTTTGTTTAATTCTTTATGGTGGTGCTTTATTCGGTGGTCAGTATTAATAACTAACTTATTACAAATAGCATTTGCGATTTATTTGGCATTTGATCTGAGATCAATCTTTTCTTTGCTCCTTTGGTGACTATTTGAGACATCAATATTTTTTGCTCCTTTTAGACAGGTGTATGGAGGATATGTTAGGTCGTTGGGTTTGGTTGGTTATCTGGGTTTGGACGGGCTATTTTTGGATTCTATTTCTGATTGTGTTTTTTTTTTGTCGTTTGATTTTTATTTTGGTTATTTTTTGCGGTTCTTTGCTTAGGTTTCAAGATATATTTATACTGCTATGTTTATATTGTTGGACTTTGGAGGATTTTGCGCCTTGGTGCTCCCATTTTAAAAAATAAATGGACAGGATTTTAAATGGGCTGCTATAAGATCAACAGGCTATAGTCAATTTGACAGATTTTACTTATTAATTGTAAGATCACTGATATTACACATTAATATTATGATGGAAAACTAAATAGATGTATGAGATACAACTTAGTTTGATATTTAGTTGTATGTATTTTCAAACATTCAATTTAATTTTTTGTGATTTTTAATTGTTCTTTATTATTATATTATGTATAAAGTTTTTTGTTTATATTTTTTCCTTCTTACTCATTCTAATTTTTACTTATTCAATATTCATTTCATTTTTTTTTCCTACACTTATTATTATAAAATTTTCATTTTATCAATTTTTTGAATATTTAACATTCA
Source organism: Cymbidium sinense (assembly GCA_021442155.1). Classification (NCBI taxonomy): domain Eukaryota; kingdom Viridiplantae; phylum Streptophyta; class Magnoliopsida; order Asparagales; family Orchidaceae; genus Cymbidium; species Cymbidium sinense. Next base: position 264,109,265 of record CM038215.1, read on the forward strand.
CACAGCCATCAAGCTATTGACGGCATCAATGATTATTTATTTTACTTTTATGAGCTCATTCATAATATTTATTTCATAATTTTGCTATAGTTTGTTTATATGAAGTACAGATTACATAAAGATTCAAGAGATGAAAGCTTGAAGACCAAGGCTTGAACAAGCTATGGATTTGATTAGAAATTGGAATTTGGAAATTGTAATATCACTATTTTGTTAGCTTTTATTAAATCAAATTATTACTTGTACATGATCATGTAAATTTTAGGATGAATTTATTTATTTTAAATTTGTAAATTGTAATGATATAATTATAGAAGTTAGTATTTTAAGTCAATTTTTTGTGTAAAAAAATAAATATTTTTGCCTGTATATCATTTAGTTTCAATTAAATAAATTTTTACTTATTTTTTGCTGATATTATTTAGTTTTGTTGGTGTAATTAAGTTTTTTTTTAACTGCAAAAATAACAATTTTGATTGTATATTATTACTTTGTATATCTTTTAGTTTTAATTTTTGTCAATAGTATTTTTTTTTTTACTATATAAGATTTCATTAATTTTTTTTTACTTTTTTAATTTCTTTAAATTTTAAATGAAAATTAAGAAAAATAAATATTATTAAAATATAAAATTGAGCCAATTTCGAAATGAAGTTTTAAAACTAACATCTAATATTTTTTCGAAAACATAACACTCTATAAACTAAAAGAATATTTAATTTCAATAAAAAATAATAATAAACGAGGAATAAATAAAAATTCTTCAAGCTCCGCTTACCCTAATTGAATCAACATCCTCTTAAATTAAAAATTAATATTTACCGTATTTTACTACAGCTTAAATATATTTTATTTCTGACAACAACTTCATATGCTGAAGTATAAATATATCTTAGGATTTATTTGGGGCTACTTTAGCTGTCTATAAAATTAATTTAAAAAAACTAATATTGAAAAATAAATAATAAAATTGAATATAAATTTACTTACAGCTATTACATTAATAAATATAATTCTAAAATGCTATTTCTAATCAAAAAAATTGAAAAAGACAGAAAGATACTTCATACTTGTAACCAAATCGAATTATGATAGTTTCCTGAAAAATAAATATAAGAAAATTTGATCAACTTTGGATGCCTAACTCATGTATTTCCAACCGACTTGATCTTAACCTCTATCAAAATTATTTTAATGTGATGGCATAGCACACCCACTTATTCTTAGTAGTTAGATGGTGGATAAATGGTCATTAACAGTTGAGTTAGGTTTTTATTTAGGTTTTTGAGTGGATTTGATCCATGCTTCTTTTAAAAATATAGGTGGAACTTCTTGCTGACCTTCACATATGATACACATAAAGAATCTTATAAGGTGAAATTTGATCACTTAGACAAATTGGAGATCGTCAAACATCGCCAAAATCAAATGACCTCCGATCAACAAACGACTTTGGATTATCATTCAACATCTAAATGGTCAAAATATAAATCAAAGATAATCAAAGAATCGTATAGTCGGGAAATTATGCCAAAAAAGACCAAAATTCATAAAATTGATTGTGATGTTAGCTTCGTCATCAAAATTATCAAAGACCCACGCAAATTAAAAAATCGGCCGTCAAAAATGCGCAAATCATGTCACTGAATCGACGCTCCAAAATCGCTGAAATGATCTCTGATTGGCGTAGACTTCGCCATTCCGTAACATCGAAATTGATCGGAATATAAATACAAAGACGTCAGCAATCGAGTCGTCAACGCGCTTACACGCATATCGAGGTCAAGATACGCCACTTAAACCAAACGCACTCTGCTTTGTCGGTTCGCGCGTTTCAAAACGTGAAATCTATCAGTAAATATTCACACTCAATTAACCACTGCAAAAATCAGATCGAAAGTGATAATTTCAAATCCAAATTTCACAATTAATCGACACCCATTAATCAAATATCACGTGCCACTTTGAAAATATCTAATAATCTTGGTCAACCCTATATTGAGGTCACAAAGTTTATATTAAAGTGGATTAAAAATATTATTAAAAGGAATTTAATAGATGAAATATGCGCTACGTAACTGATATTGTCTCAACCTCACACTTGCATGGTATGGAGCCAATGAGATAATGACTTTTTGAATAACGATAAATTGACCAATAAAAATTGGAAAAAAAAAATAATGAGTTATAATTATATATTAATTGCTCAAGTAAAAAATATAACCTAAGAAGAGTTATCCAAAATTTAAATTTATGCTTCGTTTCATTTCATCCAAGGGGCCCTTCAAATTCTCCCATCTTAAATAGTGAAAATTTATCCCTTTTTATTTTTCAAACAAATTTTCAACTGCGTCGCTTTCGTAGAAGCATAAGTATATGAAGTGATATTTTGACTTAAATTGATCACCATTTGAATGCCCTATAAACTGATCGAAGCCAGGTTAAGAATAATCTTGAATCATTATATATATCAACTCTATATTGAGGTAAGCTTTATATTAAAGCCGATTAAATAATATAAAAATATTAAAAGGAATTTAATAGATGCAATTTGCGCTACGTAACTGATATTGTCTCAACCTCACGCTTGCATGGAATGGAGCCAATGACATAATAACTTTTTGAATAACGATAAATTGACCAATAAAAATTGGAAAAAAAATTAATGAGATGATAATTGTGGGCTCCATTATTTAAATTTGTGTACTACATTTAAGATTATTATTATTTTTATTTATTATCTTGTGTGTATAAAATGAGTATGCTCTAAAGTGACATGAAGATTAATTGAGAGATTTGAATAAAGAGATATTTATATAATTTTCTTTAATTTTTTTTATAAAAGATTTTTTAATGCAGTGTGACTCTGTGATTTTTCACATTTTTTAATTTTTCATATAAAATATAATATTTTTTTTTATTTTTTGCTCTTTTTAATTTTGTTTGTTTCTTTATGAGTTTGCTCATATATTTTTTATTATTCTCCCAACGCATATGAAAAGATAGAATTTTTTAATGTCAAAAGTTCAAAGAGAAAAGGATCTAGCCTAATTGAATATATTCACTAGTTAGTTATAATTAGACAATGAGAGAGAGAGAGAGAGAGAGAGAGAGAGAGAGAGAGAGAGAGAGAGAAAAAAGTTAAAAAGAAAAAAAGGATCATAGCCTAATTGAATATATTCACTAGTTAGTTATAATTAGACAATGAGAGAGAGAGAGAGAGAGAGAGAGAGAGAGAGAGAGAGAGAGACATATAAAAAAGACAAAATCAAAAGTTGAAAGAGAAAAAGAGGATCATAGCCTAATTAAGTAAATTGACTAACTTTAGTTTAAAGTTTCATTTAAGCAGTTTTAAATTGCTATTTAAAAATTGATTAATGTTATTTAAAATGAACCTAAAACTCAAACAACAAGGATTAGATCTACTATCACTGACAAAAATCAGTACCCGATTTAAACTCTTATATTATATATTTTAGATTTTAACCCTGACAGTCCAAGATTCAAAAGGAACTCCAAGAACATCTTCTATACTTGAATTTAAGCATTTAGCATTGTCAGTCTGAAAGTAATATGAGGTAATTTTATGTTTGAATTATGAGATTTATTTGATTTTCATTTAATTCCAACTTTAGCGCATGCCTTTTCAAACATTAAAATTGAAATCAAATCTCTATGTCCGACACGTGTTTATACAGATAATTTCACCTAATTAATGATTTCATTGATTTTAAAAATCATAATTAGAATGAAATTCTTTTATTTTTGTATTGAAGGAAAGCTCAATGATTTTTATAGATTTTTAGATCGCCTTACTATACAAAGCCAGATTCAGAAAGAAGATGTCAGAATTGATCTAATATCTTATTAGATTTCATTAATATTTAATATATTTCACTTAGCTGCAGGCATTAATTAAAATTTGCACTTCAAATCTCTATATCCGAGCACATGCAGGAATTTATAGCTTAGCTAATTTCATCTAATCAATGAAATCATTGATTTTGAAAATCATAAATTTTATTGATATCATAATTAGAATGAAATTCTTTAATTTTTGGTTGAAGGACGCCCTATGATTTTTGTAGATTTGGATTTAGTATTGCCTTCTATCTGCTTGTACAAAGAGTTGCAGATTCGGTGGGAAGGCATTTAAATTGTAGTTTAACACTAAGCTTTTGGACTACAAAGATCGGTCTTGAATGCTTCTCTATCGAGAGTATTCATTTCGCCCAATCGCCTCCATTTATAATAAAGAGCATTCTCTTTGCTTTCTTCATTGTATTGTGCCAATAATGTTCCAAGGGACTCTTCTAACGCAGCTGTGTATAGAATGAGAGGCTTCCCAAGAATAGGCACTATAAGGATTGGTGAATTTAACAAGTAACTTTTAATGCTATTGAAGACTTCTTGACACTCTTTGTCCCACTTGAATGGAGCGTCCTTCTTCATTAACCTTGCAAACGGTTGGCAGCGTCCTGACAGATTTGATATGAATTGATGGATGAATGCGAGCTGTCCTTGTAAAAAATGAAGCTGATGCAAACTCTTCGGTGGAGGCATCTCCACGATTGCCTTGATTTTAGCAGGATCGATCCTCTATGACGTACAATGTACCACATGAATTTTTCGGAGGATACCCCGAATGCACATTTCAGAGGATTCATCTTGAGATCATATTTTTTGATTCTCTCTAGTACAATTCTCAAGTCTTCAAAGTAGTTTTCACGATTTAAGCTCTTCACCACCAAATCGTCAACATAGCATTCCACCTTTTGATGAATCAACTCATCAAAAATATGCATCATGACTCTTTGGTATGTAGCTCCAGCATTTTTCAAGCCAAAGGAGATGACCATGTAGCAATATATACCAATAGGAGTTCTGAACGATGTATATTTTTCATCTTCAGGTGCCATTTTGATTTGGTTGTACCCTGATGATCCATCCATAAATGAGAACATGTCATAGTTTGAAGTGTTGTCCACCAATAGTTCTGATATTGGAAGAGGAAAGTCATCTTTTGAGCACGCCTTATTTAAATCCCGGAAGTCAATGCAGAGATGGATTTGGTCATTCTTCTTTCTAACTGGAATAATGTTAGCTATCCAATCTGCATACTTTTCCTCCCAAATGAAACCTAGTTCAATTAGCTTTTTAGTTTCTACAATTACTTGTTCTTCAATCACCAATCTCATTTACCTAGGAGCTTGTTTAACAGGCATTGCATCTGGTTTAATAGTTAGTTTATGAATAGCTACATCAGGGGATAAGCCCGACATTTCAGAATATGTCCAGGAAAAATAATCCCTAAATTCACAAAGTAGCTTTTTTAGCTCTTCAACTTTCTCATCAGGCAGAAGAGCACTAACGAAAGTTGGACTGGGATTATCTTCAACTCTTAGGTTGACTTCTTTAAGTTCATCCATAGTAGTTATTTGTCCACCATCTTCAAGTTCTTCAGGTGCAGGCTTGGCTTCTACTTCTTCATCATTTTTAAGAAGAATTTTATGAGAATCATCTTCTTCATGACTATGAGTTTCTATCTCAGCTTCTATAATATTATAACAGGCTCTATCTTGATGAGGTTTGCGAATGAACCCCAGACCTTTAGTGATAAACTTATCACTTCTTCACGATGCTTGAGGACTTCTTTGGCTCCACATCTTGTTAAAAACTTGAGTCCTATGTTTAGTAGTTCCCATATGAATTCCAAACTTATGCATCATTCTTCATAATTTTTGTGGATAGTATATTGGTATTCTTGTTGGTATTATCTCATCAGAACTTTTATGTTGAGTAGGATGTTCAAAATCTTGAGGTTGAGACTCCTCAGATTTGTAAAATAGAGTTCTTGTTCCGCCACTCTCACTTAACGACGACACATAGAATGTTATCAATTCTTCAATATTATGAACCTCCAGTGGACTGATTTTTTTGAAGCACTAAGGGATATATAATTTTGAGTGAGTCATCTAACGTGCCAAGTAAAGCTATCCTCCTTGATGCCATCTGAACTCTATTTCCATAAGTAGATTCAAAATCATAGTTTGAATCAGAATCACTTATTTCATACTCTGCCCTTCTTGAAAGCTTATAAGTTCTCTTAGGTCCAACAGGAATATCCTATCCTTCTTCTGTGTCACTTCCCAAATGAGGAACTGATTTTCTAAACTTAGGTGCAGAATTAAGTGCATTAGGGAGAGTCGGCATTGCCTTCTTTCTCCCACTTTACTTCTGCTCTTTCACTTTGTGAAATTGATTTTTAGTTCCTGAAGTAGATGCTACCACTTCAAGAGGCTCTGTTGGATTAGGCTCTTTAGGAATGAAATATTTTGCATCTTCATAGATCTTTACTTCATTGACGGAGAATGGTTGTAGGTTATCTGGAATTCTGAATTCATCTCCATCTTTTAGATACTTCATACATTGATGCATAGTTGATGGGACAATGCCATACTCATGCAGCCACGGTCGACCCAAGAGAGCTCTAAATGATGTATTGTCATCGATTACATGAAACTTGACTTTTGTATATAAATCCCTGAACTTGAGTAGGAGAATCATAGAACCCAGAGTTTTATGTCCTTTTTCATTGAAATCATGAACCATCAACTTATCTCTCCCAAGATGTTGGATATCAAGTGATAATCCTCTCAATACTTTTAGACTCATAAGATTGATAGAAGAATCTGGATCAATCAATATTTAGATGATCGAGATGCCATAACTTTCTACAGTAATATATAGAGGACAGTTGTGATCTACCGTTCCCAATATAAGATCTTCTTTAGAAAATATGATTACTGGGAGATCTTGAGTTTGTAATGCTTTAGTCATGCATTTTTCACCAAAGTAAGATTCATAACTCTCCAGATCTTTGAGAGCTTGTACCAAAGTTTCTAGGAGATCTTTTGACATCAATAGAGCCTCGTACACACTTAATTATACAGGGATCTTTTTCAGATGTGACAGAATATTATAATTTATCTTCTCACTTGATTTAGGCTTTATCCTAAGATTTTTGGGAATGATATCCTCATTGAATTCAATTTGTTTACCTTTGTCTTTATTTGCATTTCCTTCTTCGATGAAGGTGGTAAGACTTTACCACTTCTCAACTGAACTTGAATCACCTTGCTCAGATTCTTAGAATTTTTTTCAAATTCCCTTCTTATTCGGAAGATTAAAAGGTTTTAAACTCATTTTTCAACGTCATACATTTCATACGTGATGATGATGGATGAGTCTGACTCTCTCCATTGGGAAAACATAGATCTTCATCTATATTGTCTTGTTGAGTCATTAAACAAAATTGGACACTAGCTTCTCGTGCTCTTTTGCTTTCTGGTAAAAAATTTTGACGGGTTGGTCGAGTTTGTCTGACTACCCTTGTCATCTTGGAGTAACCGATGTTTAAGAATTTTACATCATAGATGATAATGTGTCAATTTTGGACAAGACTCACCATTATCTTCTTCATCTGATTCAACAATGCAAAGTTTAGGCATGAAGTATGCAAGCCTAAATGGTTGTCTTGCCGGCTGGTGATACTCCTCTAGATTATTAATGATCTTTTGAGTTGTAGTTCTCTTCTTGATCTTCTTCTTCTTAGCCAGCTTCTTTGATTTATGGGGCTTGCGTTTGGTTGACTGCTTCTCATGCTGAAACTAAGTAGCCTTTTCAGAATGCCATTGATAAGCCCAAATACTTGGTTTAGGCATCTCTCTTAAGTCCAATATAGGTTCAAGTGGTGATTTCCAGTTAACACTAGAGGAGTCTTTTAGTTGCTTCAACATCTTCACAGTCTTTTTGAAGACTACTGTTTGTCATTCTTCAGTATGAACTAATTTCTCCTTCTATTTTTCTTTGCTGGATGGTATGGAAGAGGACGTAATCGTTCTTGTAGACTCTCTTTTAGGGTTGACTTAAACACTATCGGATAGTGTAAATTCACCTCATTGATACATCCTTTCTAGCCAATCTTTGAAGACATAACAATCTTCGATATGGTGACTGATCATTCGATGATAGGGACAGTAATTTGGATTACTGACTTGATCAGCTTCTTCAGGCCTTTTGATTTCTGATAACTATAAACTAGCTTTGACTGCTTGCCGAAATAATTTAGCTACACTGTTCATTCTAAAAGAATATTCTTTATTCATCTTTTCCTTAAGAGATGGTCGCATTTGCTCATCATCTCTTGTTGCTTGTTTTGGACACTCCCCACCACTTGGAAAGGGGTTTGTCATTACCTCATAATAATAATTTTGGTGGTGGATTAGAATAAATAGGCTTTTTACCCTTATCATTATCATTACTTTCCTTTATATATCACCGCTTTTAGCCATTTGAGCTATAAGAAGTGACATGAGTTTCGTTTCTTCTTGAGTCTGAAGGTTTGTTTCTCTTTGTTTTATCTGAATAGTCTTCAAACTTAGGGTGATTCAACTTTTCGAATTTAGCCACTCTATCGAGCAAGTCCTGGAATGTTGCAATAGACGCCATGCATAGAAATGATGCTATTTTATCATTCATATTGCCCATTAGGAATTGGATCGCATGTTCTTCTTCTAATTGTTGCTCGCACTTCATACTTAGGTTGCGCCAACGACTTATGAATTTCATCACCGACTCGTCTTTCATTCTTTTCAACAAGATAAGGTTAGCGATTGTGATTTTCTCGGTTGCACTGACGAACCTCTTCATAAATATAGCCTCTAATTCACGAAAGTTTTAACTGAATCATTTGATAATTCTATATACCATTCAAAAGTGGCTGAGGTCAAGCTACTGACGAATTAAGTAAAGCGATCACACTCCTGTGTTACCACTAAATTCCGATGTTGTTTGGATTACCAAGCCCTGAAAGTATTAAATTTTGAATCGAGTAACCTTTCGTGTACAACACTTGATCATATTCATTTGGATAAGTGCGACCCCTTACTCATCGTTTTCACCGCCCGATATGACTTTATCTTTTCATTGATTATCATTTTCAACTAAGCAGCTACCATTCCGTTATGATTTTGAATTATCGATTGGAGGTGTTTGGTTAACTTCATTCATGCATATCAAGATCAGGAGCTTGAGGTACCTGGTTGGTGATATAAGTTGCATTATTAGTCACTGATTAGTCAAATTTTGCACTTGATGTGATATTTTTCTGCACTATCTCCATCATGATGTTCATTTTCATGATGTTCATTTGTACCATCATATCATTCATTTTGGTACTGAGCTGTACAATTTCCTTGTCTTTGACCTCCATTTAATGCTGCATTTCTCTTTGCTCTCTAGCTAGCGCCATGGCATCAATCAGTACAGACTCTTCCTCTTCTTCTATTTCTTATTGTTGTTTTGCTCCTTGCTCATTTTCAGGGGAAGAACTTGATTGTCCTTCTCCTTGTGCATTTGTAGATGGTTGCTTTGAAACGCTCTGATTATAAAAGCGTATCGTGATCATTTTCGGTTCAACCATATGTACAGACATGATTTATTTCTCATTCGATCTTCTTCTTCTTCTTCTTCAAGAAAGATTGAAGATCCATTCTCTATTTGCTTCTGTAAAGACTCTTCTTCATAAGCAAAGATCGAAGATCCATTATATATATATATATATATCAATTCTCAAATCCCACATGTTATGACTCATTTTTTGGCACGCTGCAACATTAGGCAAAGGAACGGGGTTAGGTATGCATTGGAAATGTAAGGTAAGGAGTGCGACGCCGAAAACCGAAAGAAGAATTCGCCTCTTGACGATGTTCTTCCCCCGATTTGTGGCAAAGCAAAGGTTGAAAGGCTAAAGCGAGGATGTGAAAATCAGAAGAAATCGACGATGTTCTTCCATGGCGAGTGAAAAGTGGAAGGGTTACCGGAGTGCGAAAGAAAGAACTTTTGACGATGTTCTTCTCCGACATGTGAAGTTTAAAATGGGACGCCAAAAGGTAAGTGATATGCCGTAAATCGAAGAAGAATTTGCCTCTTGACGACGTTTCTTCCCAATCATGCGAAGTGAAAATGGATGGCTAAAGCGAAATGACCGGAAAAGAAGAATTCATCTCTTGACGATGTTCTTTTCTCAATTGCGACGAAGAAAAAAATGATGGATTACGATGGATGCCAGTCAAAAGTGGGTCAGGAGGAAATGGCGCGTGGCGGAAGTCAGCGGTTGAAGGCTGCGCTTCATAGAGAAGGATTTAACGGCGAGGGTTTGGTTTCATGCGTAGCGCGCCGGAGCGGCAGCCGGTTCTGGGGTCGGCAAGGCAACCGAACGCTGGTTTGGCCCTGAGCCATGAAGATAGCACGGTTTGATGAGGGTTCCCGACCCTGCGATGGCACGGATGGATCATGCCGCACGCGACGGATCGCCACGATGATGGGGAACGGTTGAATTTTGGATGGAAGTGGGAGGAGAAATGAGAGGGAAGAATTATTACCTTTGTGCAGAGGGGTATTTTCTTGGATGTGAGAATGCAAGAGAGGGAAATGTGGGAGAGAATGAGTCGGGAAAGTGAGCTTTTCAGTTTTTTTCTTTTTCTTGGAGCACTTGAAAAAAAAAACTGAAAAATAAAAAATGGGGGAACAAGCATAAGAGGGGTAATGGCGGGTGGGGACATCTTTGGCTCAATATACAGGAATTGGAGGTAGCATTCCATCGATGTCAAGTCATGGACTGGTTCCTCCAGCCCTCTTTCTATGTGTTGGTGTTCTATATGACCGGGGTATAGAGATATGAAAAATAATAAACAAAATGAATATAATAAAATGATGTAACGATGATAAATCAATTCTCACCATAGAGTTGGGTTGGAGAAAGACCAACAAGGCAATTTCTAAGTTATTCATCAATCCCTCTCATAGAAGAAAATATTCTTCTAAACATTGAATTCCTTCATCAACTTCCATTACTTATTTTTATTCATTATATTAACGCATTACAGCAATTAAATCATAAAGTAGCATGGTGAAAACTAAAGGTGGTCAATTGTTTTGAGGGGGCGAACCTAGCAAGTGCATGCATCATCCAAGTGACACTTGATTAATTCATCATTCATGAATTCTTGAGAGTTGGAAATTTACCAAAATTGAAGCTTCTAGGAAAGCGGTTTGTCATTGACTTGACTTGGTGATGTGGCAACTTTGAGTTTTCTAGCTTGACTTGAACTTGCCGAGGTGTCTTGTTGGAAAAAACTCGTGTGTGGGTTTGCATGACCATCTTGCATGATAAATTACAGCACTAATACTTCACCGTCATATAGTTACTTAAACATATTCTTGAAATTTAAATTATATCTCATAAAATTAAAATTAAAATTACATTCATAAAATGAAGTTAATCTAGACTATATACTGTTAAGCTACATGTAGAGGAGACCATCCACCTCGTCTAGGTTTTACCTTCCATTATTATAAATTTTACATTTTCTGACTAATAACATTCTATAGCAGCTGGTGCTCTTAAATGTTCATGTGTGCAGTTACATCCAAGCTGTGCTTTAGAAAATGAAGTTATTTTAAGTCCATACAAAGATTAACACAAAGGAATTAAAGAACAACGAGACATTCTAATTTTAATGTGGAAAACCCTAAAAGAGGGGAAAACCACCCAAAAGTTCCACCACTATGTATCCTGCTGAGTACAAAATCTTCCGACACAGATTACAGATGCATGAGAGAAACCGTAATTATGTGATCAGTCAGAATTGTTATTAGATGTAACTCCCAAACGGAAATGCCAATTAGATGCCAGCGGCGGTATGGCGATGGTTGATGAGAGTGCAATCTTGCTTGGTGATCTTGCTGGAGGATCTTCAAGCGAGCTTCTCTTCCTCCTCACTGCTTTTCCTCTTCTTCCTCGGACTCTTTCCTTTTCTTCCTTGCTTTGACTCTTTCTTTCCTCTTCCTCTCTTCGCTTGGCGATTGATCTGCAGGGATCGGCTGGCGTGGTGATTGGCCGGGTAGCCCTCTTCTTCACTTGTTTCTGCCCTCTTCACTTGCTCCATTTGTTCTTTCACTTGGCCTCTCCCCTTGGTGTGAGGAATGAAGCCTATTTATGAGAGGAGGCACTTGTAAATTCATGTAAAGCTCCCTCCTCGACGACGGTTCGTGGATGATTCCTTCGATCATTTGATGTATTTTGAGCATTTGATGCCCAAATGAAGTGGAATTATGAGATCTTAGGCTCGTTAGATCCCGTCACCGAGACGCCGATTTGACTATAAACACCCATATTTGGGAGTTGTTTTGGGATTTAATTGATGTCCCAAAGATTCCAATGATATTTTGGCTTGATCTCGACGGTTTTGACTCAAAATCATATCGCTTTCGACATCAAGATTTGTGCTTTGACTAGTCATATTTTGAGAGCCATATCAAGTATAAGTGCAAGGCATATGCATTTCTTTTTTGCTATGTCATCTTGATTGTGTATGGAATTAATTTAATCTTGGTCTTCATCGAATATGTTGTTAAGCAGCGCACCCATATATTACAAGATGGGGTTGTTGCTTATTCTTTCTTTCTTAGACATATATTCCTTGGAAGATTATTCGTGAAGCAAACAAAGGGAATTGCCAAAGAAAATTATGTTAGGAGTATTGGGAAAGTCAGTGCAACTGCAAATGGCAGTCGGCTGGCAATTTTTAATTTATTAAAATCACTGGTCTTTTTTTCATCTTCAGTGAAAGGATTTTGTGCTATTTGTTGTCACTGGATCTATTTTTAGTAGAAGGGGAACAGGGCGGGTTGGTACTTTGTATTGACATTGTATGCTTTGAATACTTACACTTTAATGTCACTGTTCACGTACTTAGATTTGGAGGCATCTTTATAGTGAATCCTAACAATATTTTTGTCATCCAACTTACAGCTTACTAGAGCTTATTTTGCATTTATGGAGATTTTATTCAACAACCATATCACTTTTATCCTAAATCTGGATACAAGTACTTTTATGCATATAGTGGGCTCTCTAGAATCTGGTTTGAAAGGTTTGGATGCCAGTATCTCTTCACAGGTATGAAGTGCACATCGTCATTTAAAGGTTTTCTTATGGTATTTTTTTGCAATTAACTTGTTATGGATAATCAATTTCCTTTTTCTTTGATTTAACTTAGATTTTGTATGGCTAAATTTACTTTTGCGCAGTGTGCTAGTGCAATCGATAACCTTACTGCATTCTACTTCAATAACCTCGCCATAGCATAATCACCTCCACCACAGGCTGCACTCAATCTTGCTCGTCATATTGTTGATTTAACTTAGATTTTGTATGGCTAAATTTACTTTTATACATATTGTAAGATACCTGCATGCATAAAATGTTTGCACTAATGCATGTTTCTTATATATTGCTTCAGTTAGCAGTTTCATTTGATTCTCTTTATTTACATTATTAACTTAAATTTATCATTTTTATCGCTGATGCAAGATGTAATATTTTTGGGATGTTGTAATTGATTTGATTTTGAGTTATGCAAACGTTATTCATCAAAATGTTTTATTTCTCACTGAAAAAGTTGTTTAAACAGATTCTTAAGACACTTTTTGAGATTGTTCTATTTGAAGACTGTGGTAATCAGTGGAGCCTTAGCAGGCCAATGCTGAGCTTAATTTTGATCAATGAACAGGTAAGAAGCTCTTCTCCTAGATGTAAATGGGTTTTTTTTTAATTCATTGTTGTGCGTTTGAACTTTGATTATTATAATTTAGTGTTGAAAAAATCTCAATTTTTAGTGTTAGATATATTTCAAGTATTCAGTCTTTGGAGAAAATTGATGATCTTGGAAAAGGTGGTGCTATCACGGATAAACAAATGAGATATTCAGAATATTAATAATTTTTTAGCTAGTTGAATTTCCGCCTTTCTTAGTTCAAATCAGTAAGAAAAGCTGCTCAATAACCAACAGCACATTGTGGGATACAAAAATTATTGCAAGACATGATACGAGACTCGAGATGTCTGTGAGGCGGCTAGGGTTTCTGCAAGGTAAGTTTTTCTTTTTCTCATTTGCTTGGTGCGATCTCCTTTTCTTCCCTCCTTCCACTTCTTCCACTCTCCACACCTCTCCATTCTGACCTCCGGTTTCGACCGGAGGTCAGCCATCCTCTTGAATATATGGCTTCTAACGGAGATATGTTCAATAAATCATTTCCCCCATTATCTTCCTCCACCTCTACTTCCTCCCTTCTTGGTAAAAGACCATGTGAAACATCCCCTTCTAACTGGAAAGAGCTATTAGCTCGAATGTTAAGAGTAAATCCCTTTCTTTATCCTACCTCCCCCCTGTTTCAACCGAGGTATGTTTTTCTGAAGAGGACTTACATGAAGGACAAAAAGAGTGGGAGATGTCCTTAATTGGTCATGCAATAAGGAAAAGACCCTTTTTATTGCTATATGTTAACAAAAAATGGAAGTTTAAAGGGGAACATTGGAAGGTGATTTCTTTCTATTCAAGTTCTCATGTATGGAAGATTACAACTTAGTCTGGGATAATGGGCCGTGTTTTCTCAACGGTTTTCCATTCATATTTCAGTAGTGGAAATGAAACTTTAGACCGTCGAAGGAGCACATCACAGAGATCCCCCTCTGGATCAAACTTCCTAATTTTCCTCTATTGTTAGAGCGAGAAGGTTTCAAGGTGGCTTGTACCTCTTGGTGGATAACCGCTCGTCAGATCCGTACGATAAATACATCTCTGTTCTTCCCGATTCAATTCCTATTAACCAATGGACTAAGTTTGATCAAGCAATTGTATGATTGGAAGCCATCGATTTGTAAATGCAATTCCTTCTCTCACGAGGAGATTAAATGCCCTCTTAACATTGCAACCCGGGAAAAGCACTACCGACATCAAAGGAAATGCTCGAGAGTCATGGCCAGTGATACCTCCAATCAAAACCCCTCAACAAGGGTGTGATATGGATCAAGGAACCATCGACATACTGAGTTTGCTAACGGGACCTCAACCACCGCCAATTCTCCCCCATCTCGATGATTCCATGGAATTGGAAACCAATTCATTATTATCGAGGAGCCTAATGACAATGACACTTCCTATGACCAACAAATTGATCATTTAATATTAGGAGTCACGACAAGATCAGCTGCAAGCTCTCCAAATCGGTTTGAGATTCTGAAATCGAAAGGCAAACCACCCAATACACCAGGGAAAGATTCAAATATTGGTGAGAATACAAAATTGGCTCAGAATTTGACCCCCTTCTATCAACAAAGGTAAACAAAAAAAGGGCAAAAAGCCCACCACTTCTTCTTCTCTGATGTTCGGTCTTGTTGGAAGTGGACTTTCTCGAGGTAGTAGTGATTGTTCTCGATTAAAGAATTCAATATTGATCTTCTTTGTCGCCTGGAAACAAAGGTCAACTCTGAACTCATTCAAAGTTCTTTCTCCCTGAAAAAATTCACACTTTTTCCATTTGAGTCTAGCTGTTCGAACTTTGATTTAATTTGGTGCATTTGGATTAAGTGGTGTTCTAATAGTTGACTTTAAGCTCACCATGACTTCAACTAATTCCGTTCAAGAACCATGGTTAGCTGCTTCTGCTGACATGTGTGTATGCTGAAAATGATGCTCATTCGTCAAATCTATGGAATACCTTGAAATCTTTGGCTCCTGATATCTCTAAACCTTGGACTATATTGGGAGATTTTAATTGTTGCCTTTTTAGCTCTGAGAAATTTGGTGGAAATCCTTTGTCTCTTAATCACACACTTGATTTCAAGGGATGTGCTGTGAATGGTTAGTGTTGGACTTTACTTCACTTGGTCCAATCAGCAAACAATTAATCCAATCTTCTCAAAGTTGGACAGAGTATTTTGTAACTCCCAATGGCTTGATCTCTTTCCAAATTCCTTCTATAAAATCCCTTCCCCTCTCTTCTGATCATTCACCTATCATCATGGTTGCTCAGGAAACTCTATTTATCTCTCACAGATTCATGTTTAAAAATCATTGGTCATTATCCCCTGATTATGCTCAGATCTCCAAAGAAGCATGGAGTATTTTGTTGCAAGATCCTCTATTTGTGATTTTAACAAGCATCAAACTAAAAGATCAATATGAAACATATACCAAATTGGAGCATTGATCTCCATTGATCTTCGTTTGCCGTGTTGTTTGTAGTTGAATTCCAAGAGGACCTTATGGAGGCATTTTTTCCCTTGTTATTGCTATTGAAGAAGGCACATCGATCTCCCAGTAATAAATAAAATATAGGAGATTCTGTTTCATCATTGGCTGAAATCATTACCTATCGTTTTTGGCTGATTTTAAAAACCGTTCCTCACTGATTTTAAAAGCATACTTTTATCTCTCCGTTTAAAGAGAAATTAATGTTCCTTTGTACTGTTGACAGTGTTTGTAAGTCAACTTTCTCTGCAGCAAAAGAACCATTGATTGTGATTTGTAAGTCAACTTTTATCTCTCCGTTTAAAGTTTTTTTCTGGCGCAACTCTTTGATAAAATTTAAAAGATTATATTTTTAAATTTAAAGTTGTGTATTTTTCTGCAGGTGTTTAACAATTTGAAAGCTCAAATTCTAGCTTCACAGGTTATTAACTTTGCTCTTGTTTTTTTTGTATCTTTCTTGTTCTGATTGGTTTATATGGAATCAGTTATTGGTTCTTTAGGAGTTAAATTTTAACTCAATAGGGCTCAATTGGTTGATGTTTTCTTGTGATATCGGAAGCAACCATAGTTAAAGGAGTCAAGATATGTGGGCAGTGCGAGCTTATGAATCATTGTTCCTTGTTTCCTTTTTTTTTTTTTAAATTAAACTGCATGGCTTTAAAAGTAATTTTTTGGCCTTAGTTAAATATTTTTATAATTCATATATGTGTTTTTAATTTTTTATTTTGTGCAATTATCTTATAATTTATAAAGTTATAATCTCATTATATTATATAAATATTTAATTAAATGTATAATATATTTTATAAATTATATTACTAAATTATAATATATTTTTATTAAATATATAATTAAAAAAATTATAAGCTATATTTACCCTAATCTCTAAAGCTTAATATCAACTAATTAATAAGTTATTTATTGAAATGAATAAAAGATGTTTGAACATAAATAACATAATTATTTATGTTCAATTCATTTGTTCTTCTAATTTTCAAAAAAAAAAAAATTTAATTATTTTTTTATTAATAACAAATATAATCAAGATAATCGAATAATTTATAAATTGAAAATTATTTGTATGCGTGAATGATAGGCAATCACCGTACTCATTTATCATACATAACTAAAGGTACCTTTGGAGAATTTTGATATGAAAAATATGGCTCGTTATATACTTGTGTGTTATATAAGAAATAAGTGAAATATAAAATCATTTATATATGAAGATAATAATCTTCTACTCGCCTTATAAGCTAAGTATATAAGATCAGTTTGAAGATTAATCTGTTTTTTTTTTTTTTTTTTTTTTTTTTGGGTGGGGGATTAAAGTTGATTTGAAAGGAGCGAACCTTAGGCACGAGCTGTGATTTGTAATGTATAGATTTTCAGTTAAACGGAGCAATATTAAAGTAGCCCACAAGTGAAATTACACACTTGTCATTTCGGATTCTCTCTATCATATTATAATATTGTAATGCTTAATATATATATATACAATAAAATCTTCCCGATTCTTATAGGACCAAGAGATTTTTTATTTTTTATTTTTAACTATAGATTTTATTACCAGAAAAAAAAAAGTACAGAATTCTAAAAGGAGATAAATCTCAAAACTAATGCTCTATAAGAAATTTAAAGAGATAAAATTTCAACTATATAAAGAAAAATTAAAGAAAAAAAACTTAAAAGCTAACCAGCAATAGCATTGGATCAAGCTAAGCAGCAAAAAGAAAAGATTGAAGACCTCAAAAAAAAAAAGTTAATGTTTTTTTTTTATGTTATCTTGAAAATATGTTTATTTAGAGTTTTTATATGATTTTATTTTTTATATTTAAAATAAACAATGTAATTTTAAAATACAGATATTTTTGAGTATTTTAGAAACAACAGTACTATCAAATAAGTTTTATTTTAACCAAAATAAAATAAAATAAAAATAAAAAAATGATCCCAAACAGGCTCTAGATAAAAAAGAGATCAAAAGCAAAGGCTAAGAGGCTATTTGGGATTACTTTTATTTTTTATTTTCTATTTTTATTTTGTTTAGTTTATGTTTTGCTTAAAATTAAAATTGTTAATTGTACTTGTTATTTTTAAAAACACTCAACACTCTAAACATCTAAAAAAATGTTTTGAATATTTTTAAAAATAAAATTATTTGTTTTTGAAAACAAAAAATAAAACCACGTAAAAAATACGTTAAACAAACATGTTTTCAAAAATAACATAAATATAAAAATAAAAAATAGAAAATAAAATTGATCTCAAACATCCTCTAAAATAAAGGCTCAGGCTCAATCAACAATTCACTAAGGGGCCGTTTGGGATCACTTTTGTTTTTATTTTTTATTTTGTAATTTTATTTTATTTTATTTGTTTTGCTTAAAAATAAACTTATTTGATTGTACTTGTTGTTTTAAAAAACACTCAAAATATTTTTTTAGAAATTTTGTGTGTTTCTAAAAACAAAATTATTTATTTATTTAAAACAAAAAATAAAATCACATAAAAAATACTCTAAACAAACATATTTTCAAAAACAACATAAAAATAAAAATAAAAAATAAAAAACAAAATTGATCCCAAACATCCCGTAAGAGCAACTGAATATGTGAGCATCCAAACTTGAGAAAAAAAGTTACAATCACATATAATTCTACCAGCTGTAGTACAAAAAAATATAACATCAATACCATCAGAGCCCAAATAATCACCAACTAAAGGAAAACATAGGCAACAACCAAAGATCAACAGAGACCCAAGAGCAAACACAAAGCACCAACATACAAATAATCTAGCCTAAGAAGGATCAAGAGAAAAAAGCAACAGAAAAAAAGATCCAGCAATAGCTAGATAGGAGAAGACAAATGACCAACCATAAAAACCAACATAAAAAAGAAGGGAACAACCAACAAGTAATCAGCCAAATAATAAAGCTCCCAAAGACAATCAAATATCATCCAACCAAATCAGCTAGACAGGACAAACCAAAGGACCAAACACAGAATGGACCAGAACAAGCTCCCAAAGACAACAAACCAACTAGCCATAGCCAAAAAATAGCCCAACAAACTAGTAGAGAAAATAACAACCAAAGTCACTAGCCTAGAAACCAAAAAGAAAGGCGCAAGAAGATAAAACTAGAAAAAGCAACAGAAGACACCAAGGCCCAACATCACAGGCTCTAAAAACCACCAGGAGAAGCCACATAACCCATGTGTTAAGCAACACATAAGAGAATACCAAAGAAGAACAAAAGGTGGAAAAAGGGCAACAAACCAAAATTACACAAGACATAAACAAAGAAGAAAAAGAAACCAAATGCAAAAGCATAAGAGCAAGAGGATAGGTAAAAGTTGAGCTAATTACCTCTATGTAAGGTAATTATATTTTGTCAAAATTAATTAAATCGCTCAATAAAAGGGAAGATTATTATTAATAAACAAAGTAAAATTATGAAGCACCCATATTAGCTAAAAATCAAATCAACACAAGAGTTACATTTCTCTTAAAATATGAGAAATATTAAAATCTATTGAGAAAGAATTTTTTAATATGATTGAGCAAATAAAACAATTCATTACCATGAGAATCATTGAGTTTAGAAGAAGAAGAGCATCAGCCTCAATCTGAATTTTATGGATACCTTTATCTAAGCAAATAGCGATAGCATGATAAACAACTTTAAGTTCAACATATAAAATAGAACACGGTTCTAAAGGAGCAGCAAAAGCATAAATCACATTACCACCATGATCTCTTAAAATACTTCCACAACCATAAAGAAGATTGGATTGAACCATCAATATTAATTTTTATAGAATCATTTTTTGGTTTAAGTTAATAAGCAATCTTATGATTAAGAGGCACATTATAAGAAGGAAGAGTTATCCTAAGTTTAAAAGCAGCAAGTTTATAACCTTTAAAATTGATACCTATAATAAGATTGGCTTTAAACAAAGAAATGATTTTATTTTGGACCAAGCAATCATATCATTATGACTCATAGGGATATTCTTATGCTTAGCATCATTCCAATCCATCCAAATATACCATATAATAGTGAGTACTAAGATAATCTTAACATTCCCTTTAGTTGTATGAAGGAAATAAGCTTCAAGTAATTGCATTAAAGATAAGGAACCATTGAAATAAGAGGTATTAAAAATATCATCATACCAATTTCACAATATAGCAGCAATAGAGCCATTAACAAAGACATGATCCACATTATCAACATGAAAATAACAATGACATTTAGAAGGAAGATAAAAACCTTTTTTCTAGAGTAAAGAATCCACTGCAATATAATTTCTAAGAATTCTCCAAGTTAAAACAAAAAAAAAATAAAATAACATAACATAATTCCAAATTTTAGTAAAAATCAAAGAGTTCTGATTTTTCAATCTAATGAAATGCCACACATCTTTGAAAATAAAATCTCCTAAAGAGGAAATTTAAAAAAGGATTTGATCAGGATCATTTGAACTATGATGAATATTTAAAAATTTATCAAAGATTTCTTCAAGAATAAAATTTTGTAATTTAGCTACATCGCAATCATTATTATTAAATAAATGATGAACATTTAACACAATAGTAGAATGAGTATTAAAAAGAGAATCAATAGAACTCCCCACTAAGTCAATTATCTTGCCAAAAATGGAAGATCCATTAATACCCCAAAAGATCAAATTTTCATCCCATTTAATATATAAAGCCTTCTTCAAATAAAATAATTACAACGAAAGAATAATTTAAAGGATGTTTACCATGACAATACTTAGCATGCATGAATTTAGACTAAAGGTTGTCTTTTGTGTTGAAATTCCACCACATCCTGTAAGAAAAACAAGTGATAAAATCCTACAAGGCTTTACAACCAAGACCACCTTCTCCATTAGCACCACAATAATTGCTCCAATGCATCCTTTTAGAAGATGTATTGGAACAAAAAATTATCAATAAGCCTATTTATCCTTTTGATAATGGATAAAGTTAGTACAATAGTAGACAAAAGGTAAAAGAACAAAGATGCTTTGAATAAGCACCAAAGAGAGTAAATGAATTCTCAAGAAGAAATTTTATTATTCAATTTTTAAATAACATCATCAAACAAATGAGATCTTTTCATACCTTTATATAAAGGAGTCCTAAAATATTTGATAGGAAGCTCCTGATGAGAGAAGCGAATAACATTCTTGATACTAATAATCTTAGCATAAGAGATTTTAGAAGAAGTAATAAAACAACTTTTATTACTATTAATATTCAAGCCACTTTTTTTTTCAAACTTATTCAAAAATTTATCCAATTTTTTAATGTAATGAATAGAAGCATTACAAAAAATAATAAAGTCATAAGCAAAGCTCAAATGAGAAATGACCAAACCACCAATAGTTCTATAATATATGTGAGACATTTTATTAAACATTGATCAATGCATCTAGATAAATATTCAACATTAATAATAAAGAGAGCAAGAGATAATGGATCACATTGTCTTAAACCTTGAGAAGAAAAAAAGAAACTATGTAATTCACCATTAAGCAAAATAAAAAATTAAGAGTTTTTAATGTCATTCTTGATTAATGAAATAAATTGATTAGAAAAACAAAATAAATCTAAAATTTTATAAAGAAATTTTCGTCCAATATTATCATAAGCTTTGGAGATATCTAATTTTAAAAATATGTTATCTTTGATAACTTTTGCATCCAAATTATGAATGAGCTCTTGGGGTAAAAGCACATTAACAAAAATGGATCTCCCTTTAACAAAATTAGTTTGATTAGGAGAAATAATTTTGGGAAGTAAAAGATTTAAGTCTTTTAGCCAAAATTTTTTAAATAAGTTTGTTAAAAAAACATAAGCTTATGGGTCAGAAATCACTCTAAAATTTTAAAATTTTCTTCTTAGGAATCAGTACAATAGATGTACTAGAAAATAATTTAGGAATAGCATTATCATTAAAAAAATCAAGAACAACATTAATCAAATCATCTTTAATAATCATCCAATATTTTTGAAAAAAGAGAGCAGTATACCCATCAGACCCTGTCATAGAATATTTATTCAAACTATTAAGGATTTCAAAAATCTCAATTTCACTAGGAAAAGAAGTACGCATAAGATTATCCTCAATAGAAATAAGAGAAGAAATAACAAAAGGGCATGAAATATCATCATAACAACTATTCTTATTAAGAAGATTTCTATAAGAAACAACATAATCAATAAGATCCTTTTCTTCGCAAGAACCATCATTAAACTTAATTTTGTGAACATAATTGATAGCTTTTTTTCTTATGAACCATGACATGAAAATATTTAGTATTCCTTTCACCAACTGAAATGTGTTTCATAGAAGCTTTTTGCCTCCAATAGGTTTCTTCCATGTCTTGAAGAAAAGTCAACCTATCTTTAGCATTAACTAACAAAGGAGATTTATATGGATCATTGATAACCTCTTCCTCTAAATTAATCACCTTATTTTCCATTTCAATGATGTTAGAAAAGAGGTTCTTAAAATAATTCTTATTCCACCAAATAAGAAATTATTTTAATCTTTTAAACAAACCATAACCTCTCCTTAAAATAGCATCATTAGGGTGCAAATATTCCTTACAATTAATATAAACTACATTAAGAAATCTTTCATCCAAAAGCCATATAAGAAAAAAGGAATAGAAGAATATGACTTCTTAGCATTAATATCAACATTATTAAGCAAAGGAAAATGATCAGATAATGTTCTACTCAAATGTTCCACAAAATTAATAGAAAAAAGATTAATCCAATATTGATTAAAAAATGCCCTATCAAGTCTTTGCCTAAGCCTATAATTATTCCAAGTAAAATTAGAACTAATGAAACAAATGTTAGTAAGATGGCATTCAAGAATCATATTATTGAATTCTCCCATATAGAATAAGTTCGAAGAACAACTACCATGTCTTTTGAAAGAGGAAGAAATAGTATTAAAATCACCACCAACAAATCAAGACTCATTAATGAAAATAACAAAACTATAAAGCTTCTCCCAAAGAGTATGTCTACACTTCTATTGCAAGAAGCATAAACAAAAAAAACCATAGCAACTAAAATTTTCATAAGAAATTTTAATATTAACAACTTGGGATAAGTCATTCAAGATTTCCAAAACATAAAGATTATTCCAAAAAATCTAAATCTTGTTACTTGAATTAGCAAAAAAATTATTAAAACCAATCATTCTAGCAAAAATATTAATTTTATTGGGAATAATAAAAGGTTCAAACATAGCTAAAATAATATAATGAATGCGAACAAGATTTCTAGTGCGATTCTGAACCGAGAGGGTACCAATCCCTTTCAAATTCCAAATCAAAAAACTAATTATTTAATATTTAAAGAAGATGAAGGATGAGAGCTTCTTGGTAAATTTAGAGGATGAGCTTTAAAGTTTTTCATTTTCTTTTTAAAAACCATTTGAAAATTATTGCCTTTCTCCAATTTATCACTATATGAAAAGTATTTGAAAGTAACTTTATCTGAAAGTTTTCCACATTTAAATCCTCTTTAATAGAGCATTCACCTTCTTCCAATTCACGGTTAGACTAAAAATATGATTAGAATGTAAATCCATTGTAATTTAAAGAAGGAAAAGAATATATATTCAATTGACAATTATCATTATTTAAAGTTGAAACCATATCCACAGTTTCAACAACATTTAAATCTTCAATCCCATCAATCAAAATCGACATAGAATCATGAATCAAGCTAGGGGAAACAGACCCATCTTCAACCAACTTAGAAAATTTATTATCAAAAATATCATTACCCAAACGAACATAAATAGATTATGCAAAATAACATCAACTTTGTTGTTAAGTGAAGGATCACAATTTTCAAGAGGCTCTTTCCCAACTTCAATAGGAGATAAATGAACATCCAAAGAAACATTCCCCTTTAAACTATTTAAATCCTTCAAAGGCACATGAACATTTTCTTGATCTAAAATAAGAGATCTATTTACCATAGTAGATTTATTAGAGCATAAGTTTTTTTTTCTCAAATGAGGGTGAGCAAGAAAGTATTTAGAAAAATCATGGCCATGAGTTTACAATGAGAACAAAATACGAAAATTTTCAAATTCAATTTTTGCATATAACCATATTTTTTCCTAACCAAATCTCTTTAGAATGTTTCTTTATAACATCCATTTCCACAAGAATATGAGCAACATAAGGGAGATTTAGCGTAAACAGTCAATTTGAAGGGCCGACCAAACAAAGCACCAACAATAAAAGAAAATGATGATTCACCATATGAACTTCGCATATTAGGAAGAGCAATTCAAAGCGCACAATCAGAGACTCCTCTTTTATGTCAAAAAAAAAGAAGACCACTTCAAAAGGCGCATCTGATAGTTAAAAACATAATAAGAATGCCAAGAAAAAATCGACTATAATCCAAATCATTAGATAATTTAATCAATACATGTCGAGGATCAAGCAATCCAATAGAAAAGCGTTTCAAAAAGCTATAAACTTTAAAAAGATTGAATATTCTCAAGTTTAGGTCTTCACAATGAAAATTTCCCACAAGAGTTAATTCAAAAGGTTTAGCCGACTTTTCAATCTCAAAATCCAAACACATAAACGCGTTGGCACTCCCAAAATCAAAAGAAGATTAAGGAATCAACAATTAGCATTGTGGGCTCCAAAATTTGTCACCGACCTCTCGATTAAGAGAGTGGATTATGAGTGTCGGTAAAATTTTTAGAAAGGATGGAATAGTATATAAGACACATTTCACCTTATTTTGAGGACTTTAGATGGTTCGTTTCCTTCAAAGATACAAGACTTTAGATACCTATAGCATAATTACTCCCAATGTTTGAGAGAACTTTC
Organism: Cymbidium sinense; assembly: GCA_021442155.1. NCBI lineage: Eukaryota > Viridiplantae > Streptophyta > Magnoliopsida > Asparagales > Orchidaceae > Cymbidium > Cymbidium sinense. The sequence continues at coordinate 264,134,322 of CM038215.1, forward strand.
TATTAAAAGGTCGTTAGATCGTTATGCATAGCGATTATAGTAGCGAGTTCTTAAATTTGGGATTTAAATTTTATAAAATTCATCATTATTTAACTTAAAGCGGATGGTTGGGGAACGATGATGCGCTCGATCTAGATCCCATAGTTAGTCATCGTGTCATGGTCCCTAGTGGTGAGTAGACCCAACTTAATGAAGGATCCCTTAGCCATGGGTTCGTCCTGGGAGGTGGAGTTTATCTAAGGAGATAAGCTTAAGTCCATAGCTAAGAGCTTTTTTTTATCAAGTGCATATGATTCACTTAAAGAGTCATTGAGAAACACACGCTGATTCGACCATAATATAATGGTGACATTTAGTGGTGACCGTCAGGACTCTGACGTGGCGAATCATGTGGAATTTCTTGGCCAAACCAGAATCAGATAGAGCGATGTCGCTAGCATGTGATTAATTGAGAGTGAATATAGTTGTGTACTTGATTTGACATTGACTCATTTGTGAGCTAAAATTTTCTTAATTTGTCACCTTCAACAAATAATTGTGGAAGGCAGATTGAATTTGAGATTTAGTTTTTAGATCGATAAATTTCACTTAACCATTTATAATTTAGTGATTTATCTGATTTTATATTTATATTGATACTTGAGTTTGATTAATTCAATTTAAGATTGCAATCACATTTTTATGGTAGTATTCCCTCCGGTTAAAATCTTCATTCAACATAGCCATCATCGAGGAGATGTATTATTTTCTATTTCGGATCTTGTCACTAATTTAATAATAGGATCGGATCTACTGTCATGTGCTAGAATTAGCTTCTCTTATTTTAAATTAAAAATATTATAATATTATTTTATTTTTAGGTTTTGTTAATGACCCGTTCAAGAGAACGGAATCAACACGCGCAGTATCCTCAGACATTAAGTTTAAGCATTCAGCGTAGTGTTGAGGCCCATGCTGGTATACTTAAGAATGCTTGCATACTTTTGAGGTATTGAATATGAATTTTAATCATACTTCATAATATGTGCAAGAGTTCAATTGAAGCCTTAATTAATGTCTTTTGTTCGCTTATACGATGTGTTGCGAATCTGGTGACATATATTGTAGCCTTCGTTCATATTCGACTTCAATTCTTTTGAATGTTTCATTGCACAGTATATTTTTTATTCATTCAAGTATTTTGCTTGTATTGGATGAACATTTAATTTGTTATAGACTATTATCAGTCAGATAATTGTAAGCCCAATCTTGTCTTAGTAGCTTAGTATATTAAACTTAATTCAATTATTGATCTTATTACTTATTTAAGCTTCAAACATTATTCTTTAACTATTTCATTTTCATTAATAATTACTCTCCATTTTAATGAAATTTTGGCAGCCTTCCGGCGTTATTCTCACATAGGGGGTTGTTTCAAAAGTTCTAGAGTTTTCCTGTTATGCTTAATAAAGCATGCATAGTCAGTGACTTGACCTCTAAAGAGTCTTTTAAACCCACCACGCTTAAGAAAGCGTGCATGTTCAATATTTGTGTTTTGAAATTTACCTTTTCGGCATCATCCTCGTGTGATGCGTGAGGTGCAGGCCTTTCCGCTTATGAGCGTGCATGGTAGGTGTTTTGTGACACATCGAAGTTATTTTCTTTGCCGTGACATGAAAAGCGTCGCGTGGAATACCTGTTTAAAATAAAATATATATACATATTTTTTTGCATGTTGATTCTTCATTCACCATTTTTTTACATCCCTTTAATTGACTACTACAACGAAAACGTGCATTGCCCTCCAAGCTTACATTAATGCGTCTTTACAAATTCATGAGAACCCAAGAGGAATAGTTCTTTAGCACCATTAAAAAGAAAGATTATCTGTTTGGGAGGAATCAAATTTGAATCAACAACGAGCCTTGCTAGCTCAAGCATAGATGCGGCACAGGAACCACAATCTCCTACACTTGGATAACCAACTGGGCTGTCAAAGTGACCATTCAATAGAACAGATGGATCATGACCTTTCGGAGAATTTGAAGCAATCCTTAAAAGAATGTTCTTATGATCTCTGTACACAAGAGATATGCTATGATGCAAAAATATCATGTTGAAGGAACCACTAACCAAAGCCTCATCAACCTCAACCCTGTACTCCGGCCCAGCTCGGTTTTGATCGCTTCTAGCTCCCCTTTAATGTACTGCGCTGCCTCCTCCAACCCCGGCCGCCCCTCCTAGTGACCATCAATGTCAATGGTGAGGCGGCGGAGATGCCGAAGAACCCGCCCTCAGAGAACCGTGTAGGAGAAGCGTCATTCGGGAGTGGGCGGACGTAGCTCATGTGCACGATGGTGTAGGCGACGAACGCCATAAGCGCGTTCATGACCGCGATCACAAGGAGGCATTTGAACGCCCTTGCATCCCCCGGCTTCATCCATGAAACCATCTACCTCCTTCCACTCGCTCTCTCTCTTTCTCTATGTTTGACGTACTTGATTGCTTGCTCGCTAACTAAGATCCCGAAATCTCACGTCGGGAAGAGGAAGAGAAAGAGGAAGAGGAAGAAGGAAGGAGGAGCGAGGGAGAAAGAATGGGAATCGGTCATATGGCCTGATGCTAGAACCCGGAGTAGCTTACTTGGCTATTGCAGAGGAGACGGACGGGAGAGAGGGATTCGGCTCTCAACTTTGTCTGGTCGTGGAGTTCAAACCGAGCGAGAGAAAAAGAAGAACGGATGGGAGGCTCGGTCGACTGGGTTCGTGTCCCTCCAACAGGGAATGGGGACGAAAGATATTCGACTTTGATTGTTGTTCAAACGGACGAATTGGACGGAACGCCTGAGCGGTAGCACGCTCGATCGGGGGAGGAACCGAGCGAATGGAGGGGCTGCCCGCTTGATTTGGAAGCTCCAACTGAGAGAGTGAGTGTGCAGTGCGGATTGTGGATTCTTGGTGTAGTAGATTTCTTATGGTAGTATTAGAGAGTGAGTGTGCGGTTGTGGATTAGGCCTAGGAATAGAGTTCTTTAGGTTTATTATAGAGATATATATAGGCGTCATTTCTTATTTGGGATAAAATAAACTTTATTTTTTACTTTTCGCGATTGTATTTGCACATAGACAAATTGGATATCAATTTTAGGTTACTCCGATGTTTAAAGCGGCGGCATCGTTTCGATCGGAGGATGTTTGTTAAAGTCGGCTTAGGTTCAATTTATTCAAATTTGTGCATCGTCGCCAATTGCTATTCAGCACTTCGTTCGAATTGAGCACGAACAGTCTCATTTTATAAGTTTCGATATTTTGACGCTAATGGAGTGATAAATTTCATGAACAGAGGTCGTTTGGGCATTATCGTAGCCTCTCGATTCCGATATGCGTGTAGACGCGTCGATAAATTTTATTCTTGATCGATCAACCGTTGAATTGTGCAATACATATATTCTGATCAATTTCAATGTTCTGGACGTGATGGCGAAGTCCGTTCATCGATCGAGAGATTTTCTAGTTTGCAATGTCAGTGTATTTCGATTTGATTTTTGCATCCAAAGTCCGTCGACTTTGTCTTGTGAGCCCGACTCGACTTATGGCGTATGCATGAAGGTCAACAAGCATCATTGCCAGCAAGAACATCTTTGAAAGATTTGGAAATCGACAAGGTATTTTGGTCGGAAACCCTCAATAAACTTGATGCCTAGCGAACATCGAATTGGAGATTTACATACAATTAGAGTTTACCAGCCATAATCGAAGATGAAGCATGTTGCGGTGACCGAAGTCTCGAACTAGGAGAAATCTACGCAATACAAAATTCTAGAGTCGAGAGAACCAAGAATGGAGCATCCACAATAATGATATAGGACCAAGTGATTGATTTGTTGCATTCGTGATGTGTAGGGTGAAAACTAATCCAACCTTTCTTTTATTTTATTTTTTTAGGGAAGTTTTATATGCATAACATATAATTCTTATGAATTTATATATTTAATAATTAAACATTGGCTTATGTATATATGATATTTAAATATTTTATATCTCATTAAAGTATTATTATTTTGGGGTGAAAACCAAAAGTATTATATATATTATATATATATATATATATATATATATATATATATATATATATATATATATATATATATATATGAAATTCTAAGTGTTAGATCTGTAAACTACCAATTACAAAGAACAGTAAAATAATCATCAACAAAGAGTGAAGTCTGCAAACTTCTCAGAATAAATTTTAATAGACCCAAGTTTGGCCATCTTTCTCGGGCAATGCTGACATAATCTTCTTGTTGCAGTGAAACACATCTAAGCACTTCAACAATGGCACAGCTGGAAAGCTTATCAGCTCAGCGCAATATCTCAGCTTAAGCTTCTCCAAAGAAGAAAAAACCTGAGGCGTTGATCTCAGTTTGTGACAGTAATTCAGGCTTAGCTCCAGGAGGTGAGGAAAAGCACCATCAACTTCTCTCCATTCCTCCCAATCATACATGCCTTCAAATTCTAAATTCTCTCGAGTGAATTGAATGGCTTCGTGCCATTGCCTTCTTGGCCACAGAATTCAGTTCCCACATACTTGAGCTTGTTGAATCCTTTCAGTAAGAGGTATTTGAGAAATGGGAGCTGACCGAGTGGTGGAAGCACGTCACATTTGTAACAGTTTGACAGCGAAATTGATACCAGTTTCGAAAAGCTAGAATCTCCCATCCATCTTGCTAGTTTGCTTCCCTCATAATTTTCCATAACCAGTTCTTTCAGGTTACTATGAGGCTGGAGATTCTCAAGAACACCTTCCCTCAACTCTAGAACTTTTCTCCTGAGTAAAAACCTCTCCTCTTTGGATTTTTTGGCTTGCTCGTATGATATATCAATTTGTGTAAGCCATTGTTCATCAGCGACATCCGTCTTTACTTCTTCATTCTGCACAGTAGTATTACGTTCTTGTTCAAGCAGATTTTTCGCTTCACTAGTATTATGATCATTGAGGATATGCCTGATGATGTAACTCTCTGAACCAATGAGATGAGATGACAGAAAACTTGAGAATTTAAATTTCTGCTAATAAGAAAAGAGCCTAATGCAATTTGGCTCATTATTAATGGTTAATTAAACAAAGGGTTTAGCTTAAGTAATTTCAAAACATCCTTTCACACATATGAATTGGGTTTTGATTTTCTTGAACTTAGGCTATTAAACACCTAAGCATCTACCCAAAGTAGATTAATTAAGTTCTGGAAATTTTAGAATTTTTAGAAATTAAGGTGATAATTAATGAATTAACCTTTACTTAAGAGGGGATTAAGGAGAGAAAAGAAGGTTTAGGGAATAGCTTAAGAGAAATGCCCAAAAATTATTTCCTAAACCTCCTATCTACTGGGTCTAACCTTAATCAACTCTAATCATGGATTAATTTCTAAAATGTGGGCATAATCACGGCTGTCCATACAAAATGTACGGATAGACGACCAGGATCTCCCCAGTTCTTTCCCTAGGCTCGACAGAGACCGTCCATGGTCTAGGGGAAGATCCGAGCTCGATTGAGCTCTGATTCAAACAAGACTTAACCCACGCCATCTAAAGCCAATAAGCGGCACATCCAACGGTGAATCTTGCATGACTTGTACATTTCTTTCACAAAGTTCAAACACCTCCTATGCTAAGTGGTAAAAAAATCCCATACCTCGCTAGAGGTGATCACCGGCGCTCGATTCCCTTGGAGGAGCTTCGTCTGGTTGAGACGAAGCTGTGTTGGAAGAATGAGCTCTGGAGGTTGTGTAGATCTCCCTATGGACCAACACCACTTCCTTGTGAGCTCAGTCTTGATCCAATTCACCTCCTCCTTGTTGTGGGAACTCAAATGGATGCTTGGGTGCACTCGAATGGATTCTCAAAGGAGTGTGCAAGAGGGGAGTAATATTGAGTGAGGAAGAAGTTGGCCACTCTAAGGAACTCCCCTATTTTGCACTGTGCAAAATCAAGAAATCACAAATGCTAGATCCCTATAAGAAGCTTTGGATGGCTCTCTAAAGTTTCCTCACACTCACTCGCACTCAATCGAATTGAGGAATTATGGATTTGAATTCAATTAGGGGGAGTATATCTCCCCCTATGGAAATCGGACGATAGAAGCTCTCTTTTCCATTTTGATCCAATTGCCAAGAATGGAAGGGTTGTTTGAGTTGTTATAAGTGTGCACATGGCCTATTTGGCCAGAGGAGTGGATTAATGGAGTAGCCATGTGCTTCAAATGAGTGGAAACATGATTTTCATATGGCCATTTCAAGCCATGAGCTGAGTTGCCTTGGGTCTATGGGCTCAAATCGATTGGGTTGGGTGCACCACTCTATCATTAGGTCCCTTGAGCTATTAGGAAAGCATCAAGTGGATATGAAGAGGGTATGACCATGGATGAAGCCAAACATTGTTCTATGGCCTAGGGGTAAGATGGTCATTTTTCTAATTTTTCACTTTGGATATGTTGGGTATGTGGAGAAAATAGGTATGGCCAAGTTTCATGGGATTTGGAATTCATTTGATAAGGTTTGGCTCATGTTGACCCATTTAGGTCAAAATGGGTCAACTTGGGTCAAGTTGACCAATTGGTCAAATTGGATCAAACCAATGGTTGAGTCAAGTTCATATGACCATTTGAAATGTTTTAGTGGCTTTGGTTTGATTCAATTTGGTATGGTTTTGAATTTGGCTCATATGACTTCGTTTAGGTCAAATGGGTCAAGTTAACCAATTTGACTAATTTGCCCTAATTGAGCTAGGTCAAGGGTAGGTTTAGGTTTGGTTAGTCATATGGAGTGGATTGGTATCTTTATTTCCAATCAATTTTGGTTATGTTCAAATTTGGCTCAACATGACCCCTTTAGGTCAAGTTGGGTCTAAAGTCAATTGGGCAAGGTTGCGTCTAGTTGGCCAATTGAGGCTTTAGTCCACAAGTAATTTGGAATGGACTTGACCCATTGGTTTCAATCAATTTGGCTTAGATCAAATTTTGACACATTTTGACTTTTTAGGTCAAGTTGGGTTTCATTTTGGGCTAAGTGTTGACTTTGTTTGACCTAATTTGGTTGATTGATCATCCCATGATGATTTTGATCATGATGAGAGGCAGGTGAGTTTGGTTCAATCCAATTTGATTAGGATTAGAATTTGGCTCATTAAGATACTTTAGGTCACTTTGGGTCAAGTGAGCATAAGTGGGTCAAATGGCTTGGTCAAAGCTTGATTTGAGCTTGAGTGATCTTGTATATGGACTTATGATTGAAATATAAATCCATTTACAAATGGTTTGAAGTCAAATGGGTTTTGTCAAATGGGTTTTGATCCTTTTGACAATTTCATATTCAAAGGAGAATATGAAGGGATTTAGGCTTTGATTTTGAACTAGGATTTTGATTGGTGATTGAAGTTTGTATTTATATATGAGCTCATGATTGTTGGTTTGATTGAATCATGAGAGAAAATCAAGAGTTTGGCTTGAGTTGAAATTGATTTGACTAAGTTCAAGATTTTGACTTGAAAGGCTTTGGCTTGATTTTGAGTGGATTTGAGTTTAATTTTTGAAATTGGTTTTGATTGTTTGAATTTATATTTCATTTAAATATGTGAATATAAATGAAAATATAAATGGATCATGAGAAAATTTCAAGGGTTTGAAGTGGTTTATCATGATTTGGGCTAAGTCCATTAAGAAGGATTTAAAGGACTTAGAAAAATTTTGAGGTTTGGTGTTTGAATTTTTTGAATTTGTTTTGATTGGTTTATATTTATATTTAATTTATATATGTGAATATAAATGAGCATATAAATGAGTTATGAGAAAATTCCATTAATTTGAATTGATTTGATGATGATTTTGGCTAAGTCCATTAAAAGAGAATTTAAGGGACTTATGAAATTTTTGGAATCGATTTGAGATTTTTGAATTGGTTTGACTGATTTATATTTATATTTCATTTATATATGTGAATATAAATAAGGATATAAATGAGTTATGTGAAAATCCCAATAATTTTAATTTATTTGATGATGATTTTGGCTAAGACCATTAAAAGGGAATTTTAAAGGACTTTTGAAATTTTTGGAATTGATTTGAAATTTTTGAATTTGTTTGATTAATTTATATTTATATTTCATTTATATATGTGAATATAAATGAGGATATAAATGAGTGATGATAAAATTCAATGAATTTGAATTGATTTGATCATGATTTAGGCTACGTCCATTAAAAGGGAATTTAAGGGACTTATGAAATTTTATGAATTGATTTGAAATTTTTGAATTGGTTTGAAATTTTTGAATTGGTTTGATTGATTTATATTTATATTTCATTTACATATGTGAATATAAATGATAATATAAATGATTGATGAGAAAATCCCATGAATTTGAATTGACTTGAAGTTGATCTAAGCTAAATCCTTAAGGGAATTAAAGACTTAGGAAAGATTTTGTAATTTGGAATTTGATTTGGATTTTGATCATGGATTTCAATCATGGATTTTGATCATGAATTTATAGAAAATCAATTAAGATTGATATGAGTTTGAAAAAATCAATCAAGCTAGAATTGATTTGAAGTTTGACTTGAAGGAGGGAAGTGAGGAGTGTGGTTCAAGCTAAGGGTAGAAAAATTCCTAACACCCCTAAGGCATGACCTATTCCTATGACTATCCTTCTAAGTTTCTAGGGCTAGGTTGAATGTCCACCTAAGCACTAGATGTGTCTTAAGACTAAGGATCTCTTAATGTCTAAGAGGAATCCTATGTTTAAGATGGAGGGGTTGAGAGCTCATTCTAAAAAATGAGATCAGTTGGCGTTAATGGCGTACCTCCGTTCTAGCGATCTTCGATAGTGGGGTCAATTCAAAAAGCTTCGTAATGGTATGAGAAACTTGTGCGCCAAAGGAATTAGATCATCTCCTTGTGGATTGGTCCCTAGACCAAACCCAATCCAAATTTTAATGGGTTGGTCGTTCTCCGGCCTCCCGGTGGCAAGGGAAGTGGGGGAGCATTCATTTTGGCTACGTTTTCAATGGTGAAGGTGATGGAAAAGTCAATTGGACTTTAATAATCCTCTATGTCGAGTTCCCTATTTGGCAGTGAGCTTCTTCCTTTATTTCTTCCTTTCCTTATTCGGCTAGGCTTGTGAGCATGCTTGGAAACTTGTGAGCATGCTTGGAAGCTTGTGAGCATGAAATTGGATTAATTCTTTGGAGGATAGGAAAGCTTTTCTCCTTGGTTTTCTTTTTAGCCGATCCATGCTTCTTCCTTATTTTTTTTGTTTTCTTCTTGGAGGGGAAAGCCAATGCATTTGGCTTCCTTGTTTCAATTGAAGGTAGCCTTAGGAGGTGGAATGGCTTGGCATGGGAAGAGGGAATTTGTATTTCCCTTCTTCCCTCTTTTCTTTGAATTTTCTAATTCTTTTTTTCCTTTATTGTTTTTTATGGATTATGGCATCATCCCTAGTTTGAATTGATGTATGACATGCCCAAATTAATATCAAATGGATTTGAGATTGGGTTTGAATCCATTTGACTTGGATTTGGGGATTTGAATCCAAACCAAATGCTTTGGTTCAAAATGTTAGAATTTACTTTAATTTTAATCATCTTGAATTGATAATTAATTGAATTTTGATTTGATTGATTCATTTAAATTTGGATTAAGTTTGAATTTCATTTTATTTGAACCCAGCCTAAATGGGTTAAGCTTGGTTTCAATTGTGTTCAAATGACCAATTTGACTCAATTTGATTGGGTTTGGACTCCAATCATGCTTGATCACATGTGTGAGATGATTTAGAGTGGTTGATTTCATTTAATTTCAATAATTTTTTATTTGAACCCATTTGACTCAAAGTGGGCTTAATGGGTTAAGTTTGAGTTTCATTTGGGTCAATGAACCATTTGACCAATTTAGACCCAATGGTGGGTTGGCTTATGTTTGATTATCATTTTCAAATGATTTTGAATAATCAAATTGAGTTTATATTAATTTGATTTGGGTTTGAACCCAATAGGACCCATTTGGGTTTATTTTAGACTAAGTGGTCTAATTAACCCAATTAAGGCCTAAATGGATTAGAATTTCTTTAGATTCATGATCAAACATGTTTATTAGATCATTTGAAACATTTGTAATGATTTAATTTGGTAAAATTCTTGATGGGTTGACTTTTGACTAAGTGGGTCCCACCTAAGTCAAACTTATGTTGACAAGATTTGACTTTGGATTTGATTTTGGATTCTTTTATTTACTTTAATTAATTTCAATTTGATTTATTTGGATTTATTTTAGTTAATCCAAATTGAAAGTTTGAGTTGATTCCACCAAAGCCAAGTAAATTAGATCTAACCCAAGGAAGATTCCCTAGGTCACTAGGTATAGTGTCATAAGCATTGAATTAGGAGATTCCTATTTGAGATTAAGATAAAGTAATTACTGATTTTAGAGTTCAAATTAACCTCATCCAAAATTGAGGTCAACAATAATGTCTGAGGATGCTACGTGGGTTGACATCAAATGGATTCAAAGCCTACTTTGCCTTGAAAAGTGTGCCAACCTCTTTATGAAATGGTAGTTATTTTGAACTAGACATATATTTGTAGGCTTAACTTTTAGAGATTGATACATATGCACACTGATAGTGGAATATTTCACTTAAACATTAAGGCGGTAAGTCCCACATAACCAAATTTGATTCTCCTCTTCACAAAGATCGAGTTGACAAGATTAGTTCGAGCTAGATATATATTCACTAAAAGAAGAATATTTCATTTCACATTTGTAATGCCATCAATAATATAAATGATGAAATTTAAATTTTCATAAAGTTGAATTCTAAACCAAGTTGAAAATATAATATTATATTTATAGATATCCTTTGTTAGCGAGTCCACAAGATCTCTAACTCCGATGATGGTTGTGTTGAATGAAGATTTCAACCGGAGGATACTATCATTAGAATGTGATTGCAATTCCAAAGCAAGTGAATCTAAATGAAGTATCAATCTAATTGTTATGTTTAAAAAGTTATTACAACAACAATAAGCCTTAATCCCACTAAGTGGGGTCGGCTATATGAATCCTTCATCTCTATTGTGTCCTATTATGTGTCAAATTCTCATTTAATTCAAGTATACTAAGGTCATTTTTTTATACATCTTAACCAATTCTTTTTAAGTCTACCTCTACCTTTCTTAACATAAGAAAAATTTAATGCATCTACTCTCTCCTAGTCAACTGGACGATGCTTTATGTGGCCAAACCATCTAAGGCGACTCTCTCTAATCTTATCTGCCACTGGAGCTACTCCAACTTTTTCCTGAACAAACTCATTTTGCATTTTATCTCTAAGAGTAAAGTCACTCATCCACCTAAGCATCCTCATCTCTATAACATTTAACTTAGTCTTATGCTTCTCTTTTATTGGCCAACATTGCACCATAAGTCATTTACAAGTCTTACCACCATCTTATAAATTTTTTTCTTAAGTTTAAGTAAAACTTTTCTATCACACAATAGGTCAGATGCATTCCTCCACTTCAACCATCTAAATTGAATTCTACTAATAACATCTCCATATATTTATCATTTTGAACAATATAACCTAAATATCTTGCTCACTCTTATTAATGACTTGTTCACCTAATGTCACAACACTACCCCTAGAACTTCTACAACTAAAATTACACTCCATATATTCAATCTTAGATCTACTTAAACAAAAACCTATAGACTCTAAAGTTGACCTCCATAATTCAAGTTTCTCTTGGACTCCCTCTCTAGTCTTATCAACAAGAAGAATGTCATCAACAAAAAGCATACACCAAGGTACATCTTCCTATAAATGCCTAGCAAGAACATCCATAAAGTAAAAAAGATAAGGGCTTAAAGCTAATCCTTGATGTAATCCAACTGAAATAGGATAATATTTTGTCAATCCTCCTTGTGTTTGGACACAAATAACAGCTCTAATATACATATCCTTAATGACTTGAATATAACCAATATTAACTCATTTATGTTCTAGAACTCTCCAAAGAACATCTCTTGAAACTTTAACATAAGCTTTCTCTAAATCAATAAATATCATATGTAGATCCTTCTTACTTTCTCTATACTTCTCCATCAAACCTCTTAACAAATGTATAGCATCCATAGTAGATCTACCTGGCATGAAACCAAACTGATTGTGAGAAACTTTTGTATCACATCGTAACATAAGCTCAATTACTCTCCCCCATAATTTTAATGTATGACACATTAACTTAATTCCTCTATAATTTGCACACTCTTGTGCATCACCTTTATTCTTAAATATGGAAACCAACAAACTCTTTCTCCACTCATCTAGCATCTTTTTAGTCTTTAAAATAACATTAAAAAGATTTGTAAGCCAAGAAATTCCTTGATCTCCTAAACATTTCCACACTTCTATTGGAATATTATCAGGTCCTACTATTTTTCCACATTTCATTTTCTTTAAAGCTTCTCTAACTTCAGATTTACTAATATGACGATAAAAATGAAATTCTCTATTTTTGTTTAAGGTATTAAGGTTGCTAAAATCAATCATATTTTCAAATCCTTCATTGAAAAGTTTATCAAAATACCTCATCCACCTATTTTCAATATCCTTTTCTAAGAAATGCACTTTATTATTTTCATCCTTAATACACCTCACTTGAACTATGTCTTCACTTCTCCTATCTCTTTGGTTGCTAACTTATACATACATTTTCACCTTCTTTGGTATCTAATATATTGTATAAATCACTAAAAGCTAAATTATTTGCATCATATATTGCTTTCTTAGAATCTCTACAGGCCACTTTATATTTTTCCAATTCTCTGAGTTTTTACATATAAATCAAGTTTTATAACAATGTTTCTTATTTCTTATCTTTTCTTGCACACTCTGACTCCACTACCAACTATTCTTATTAAAAAAGCTTTTCTTTTTGATTCTACAAGCACATCTTTAGCAACTTGCTTAATTTCACTTACTACTTTTTCACACATAACATTAGCTTCCTTATGAACATCCCAAATTCTAATCTCTTGTAGTTTTCTTTCAAAAATATTTTTATTTGTGTTCTTTAGGTGTCCCCATCTAATCCTAGGATAATAATTTGATATATTTTTCCTCTTATAACCTTTCATCTTAAAATCTAAAACTAATAATCAATGTTGAGTAATTAAATTTTTTCTTGGAATGACCTTACAATCTTTCTAATCTAAATGATCTATTTTTCTTATCAAAAAATAATCAATGTATTTACTAGATCCATTTTATGAGTAATAATATGTTCATCTCTTTTCTTAAATAAATTATTAGCAACTACAAAATCATAGCTAAGGCAAAATCTAATATAGTCACCTTCTTCATTAGTCACCAAATCCATAACCACCATGAATACTTTAAACTCTTCTACCACTCTACCAACATGTCCATTTAAATCTCCTCCAATAAATACTTTTTGTTCAAGAGGTATCTTTTGTATTAATCCCTCTAATTCATTCCAAAGCTTTTTTTTTTTTAGCTTACATCCAAACCTACTCGAGGAGCGTAAACACTTATAACATTGATAATCTTAGTATCAACAATAATCTTTAAAGTTATAATTCTATCACCACATCTATTAATATGTATAACATTATCCTTCAAACTTTTATCTATAATCACACCTAAACCATTTCTAGTTCAACTTCTACATGAATACCAAAGTTTAAAACCTAAACTATCAATCTCCTTGGCCTTCTCTCCAACCCACTTAGTTTCTTGAACACATAAAATATTTACCTTTCTATGAACCATAATATCTACTAATTTCATTAATTTACCTGTAAGAGTACCTATATTCCAAGATCCTAACCTAATTCTAGTTTCATGGACTAACTTCTTTGCCCGCATCCATCCATAATGTGGGAACCCTTGCTTAACATTGCACCGTGCGATGTAGTGACCCTGCACATTTTTCACTATATTCAAACCATCTGTGGCGTCGCTTCCAAGATACACACAATGATTTAAATGATTCATGTCATGATTATTTTGACAAGTTTTCTGGTTGTCGACTACCTATCAACCCTCCACTTTTCACATCCGACTTGGACCGGCAAGGTAGTGTTAATTTTAAAAGTTATTAAACTATAAATATTCAAATGAAATTCGTAATGTATAAACTTAAAGCGAACTTCACTCAACCCACCTTTCGCTATTGTTTATTGAATGTGATAAATTAATAAAATTTTAGCTCACAAAGAAGATAATGTCAAGTCAAGGGTATTCTATATTCACTCTCAATCAATCTCATGTCAATAAAGACGTGGCTCTGTCCACGTGGTTTGGCCAGAGCTCCACGTATGATCATTGTAGTCCTCCGACACGGTGGTTTCTTGCTAAATGACACCATTATATTATGGTCACAACTGGTGTATTCCCCAATGGCTCTATCCCCAGTTGTGAACCATAGGGTGCATTTGATAGAGCAAAAAAGTCATATGGTTAATGTGTACTTGAATTTGTCTCTGCACCACCCAAATCTACAATGCCAATCTGACCCATAGCGATCCTTGATTGATTGGGTCGACTTCCTCCTCCCTAAGAGATCACACAAAGAAGGCGGAAACATGGGATCTTGATCGAGAGCGTCATCATTCTCCCAACCATCCATTTTAAGTTAAAGGATGATGAATTTCATAAATCTAAATTCCAAAACTTCATATATATATATGCTATGCATTTAGATCTAACATTAGTCTCGAAAGTTCTCTCAACATTAGGAGGGGTAATTAACTCTAGATGTTTGTGCCTATAGGAAACATGGAACCAGATCTAAAGTCCTCACAAAATGAGGGCAAAATCTCTGAGTAGTGTCTTATCTATTGTTTCATTTGCCTTCTGAAAATTTGACCAACATCATTTTAATTTTCTTCATCGAGAGGTCGGTGGTAAATTTTTTGAGCCCAAAGGCACAAACAAAAACTTATATCTAAATGTAAGTTAAACATACATATATTGACTTATATAATGAAGGGAAAAAATGATCAAAAAGATATGCATTGTATAACAATATTTTGAGAAAGTGGCACAAAAAATATTATATGAAGATGTCAATTAACAACATATAAATATCAATCACATCGATTCCTATTAATTACAATTTAACTTATCCAAAATATTTAGACTTTGTAACAAGGGTTTTAAAAGTAGGATAATTTCAATTATGAATTGTTTCTTTAGCTGATTTCTTTTAAGTTCAAAATTGCTTTTGCGTAGAATTGGAGGTCGAAATTATAAACTTGATCGATTTTTAAAGGACTAGTTAATTCTAATATTAAGTAAAATTAAAATTTTTTATTTTGATCAAATGTTTAGAAGTAGAAGAAATAAGTTAAAAATAATTTAAAAAAATTATATCTTAAAATTTTAATTTAGAATTATATTAAAATTATTTAATGATAAAATATCATTAAAAATAAAATATTATATATTGTATTGATAAAAATATAATTATAGTATTATTATTATATCAGTTAAATTTTGTTAAAATTATTTTAATATTTATTAACTTATTTGACTTAATTATGATTGAATCTGTTTATTCTTCAGTCGCATCTTTTTTTTTCTAATTTAATGCTAGATTTTTAAGAACATGATTGTGAAATATACCTAACTACTCTACACATGGCAGTGCCGCTTCACATGTTTAAAAAATTGGAACTTCCCCATTCAATTATTGAGAATATTAACATTATTATATTCATAATGTTTTAGCCAATGAGAATATTAACATTATTAGTCTATGGTCTATCATTGATTCTCTCTCACTCTCACTCTATGACTTGTTTACACAATAATTATA
The DNA here is from genome assembly GCA_021442155.1 of Cymbidium sinense. Lineage (NCBI taxonomy): Eukaryota > Viridiplantae > Streptophyta > Magnoliopsida > Asparagales > Orchidaceae > Cymbidium > Cymbidium sinense. The sequence goes on from CM038215.1 coordinate 264,150,200, forward strand.
GTTTTTTACATTCATATCACCACTACCGAATACTCTCCAGCATCCCCTGCTTTAGCATTTCTTGCCATGCTTTTACTTCATGAAAGAACGATGATAAGGATGCCAATTCGAAAAGCATTAATTTTAGAGACAGATTAAACAGAATTCTATCAGATCAGATGCTGCTTTAGAAAATTGGAATTTGGTAAAGCTCCATTCTCTCTTCACGTTTTATTTTCACTTCCGATCTCTTCTCTGTGAGTATTATTTGTGTTTGTAATTTGCTTTTTGTCCACAAATCTGATTTCCCGGGTAGAGCAGAAATACCATTTTTTCTTTCTCTTTTTTTTTTTTTTTTTTTTTTTTTAGATTTGTTAGTGTGCTCTTTGCGCAGAAAGCAACAAGAATCAGAACGCAGGGATTATGTTTTTGATCTGCAGGAGCCGATATTTATAACAATTGATCAGTTTTAGCTTCTGATCTGTGCTTGGAATTTAACCAAAAATGATTTCAATTATCTTTTCCTAATATCAGTGAGGTCTCAAAAAATTACTTTTTATCAAACTGATCGGCTTTCGGCTGCAAAAGGTAGTTTAAAGGAATTCTGTTCCAAGGATAACTAACAACACTCATTGAAATAAGATGGAATTTTATATCTAATTGTAGAACTTGATGATGACAGGAAAATTTGATCTTAATCTTTCGAGGAAGCCATGGCTGATATTATTGCAATGTTCAGCCGATTGACAAAGTCAGTATCCTCCTTTTTGGATGGGTCTGCTTCTTCATCAATGGAACCTATACAACAAAGTGCCATGGATGACTTCCAGAGGATAAACAGAATGCTGCCAAGGATCCAAGCAGTGCTAGAAGATGCTGAGGAGAGGGACGTACAAGACAGCTCAGTGAAATTTTGGCTTTCGGAGCTCAGACTCTTGGCTTATGATATCGATGATATTGTCGATGAGTATGAGTACGAGGTGTTGAGAGCTCGGATAGAGTCCGGAGCTGTAGAAGTGGCCTACCACTGTGGCAAGTGTAAGATAGGCCATGATGACCATCATGATGGGGACGGATGAAGGGAATGTCGTAATTTATTAGTATCCTCATCATCTCAAGTTCCAGCAATTTCTGATGGTATGGATGAGAGGCTAGATTCGGGAAAGATTTGATGAGATTGAAAGGGATCGAAAGGCACTTAAATTAAGAGAGGAAGATGGAGCGAGGCGATTTGTCGTTCCACAGAGGCCTCGACCTACCAGTTCTCTTGTCGTTGAATCAAGTATATTTGGGAGAGAAGGCGACAAGGAGAAGATAATGGAGCAATTGCTCTCAGGCTTGGAGAGTAACAACATTGCAAGTAACAATAAAATTACATTCCATAGTGGGCATGGGTGGTGTGGGGAAGACAACGCTAGAACTCATCTATAATGATCCTAAAATTCATCACCATTTTGATCTTGAGCATGGATCTATGTTTCAGACTTGATCTTGAATTAACCAGAAAGATATATCGATCCATAACTAAGGAATCATGTCGGGAGGATGTTGGATTCAATCAACTTCAAGATTCCATAAAGAAAAAACTCGTGAAATTTAAAAGGACATTTTTGGTGTTAAATGATGTATGGAATGAGGAACAACTTCTATGGGACGACTTCAAGGTCCCCTTTCTCGATGCCGGTATTGTGAATATCTTGACGACGACTCGGAGTAAAAGGGTTGCAGATGTCATAAGACTACTGAATTCTTTTGTTTGGATTTTCTTTCCAAAGAAGCAGGTTGGCAATTGTTCCAACAATGTGCATTATGTGATGATGATAAGTTGATGGAGATTGGTGCATAAAATTGTAGAGAAGTGCAGCCGTTACCTTTGGCGGTAAAATACTTGGAAGCCATCTTGATTCGAAAGAGATGAAGATAAGTGGATGAGCATCTTAGAAAGTAATCTCTGGGACTTGGATCCAGGGAAAAACGAAATTCTTCCTGCTCTTAGACTGAGTTATCAAAGGATGCCGATTCACTTGAAACCATGCTTTAGGTACTGTGCCATGTTCCCTAAAAAAGAGAAGCCTAACAAGAATCTCCTTGTGTGGATGTGGATAGCACAGGGCTATATCCAACCGAAAATAGCTGGCAAAACTATGGAGGAGACAGGAAGAGAGTACTTGGATGAACTTTGTGAGAGATCATTCTTTCAAGTAACAAAAGACAAGGACTTTGTTACAATGCATGACTTGATTTTTGATCTAGCAGCTTTTATTTCTCCCGAAGAGTTCATTGCAATAAAATACGATGGTGGTGATAAGCAAGATATATGCATCCCAAAAAATATTCTCCACTTAGCTATACATCATCAATGGACATATAAAAATGATGATGGCTCTTTGTTGTGCCCATTTCTTAGAACACAGTTTGCTCTTCGATCTACATTTTATTATGATATAAGATTTCGTAGAATTGGTCATTTACAATTTTCTTGCATTATACGTGTACTGCATATTCAAGGTGTAACATTTAATAAGTCTAAATTTATTGGGTCGATTGCCTCGTTGAAGCATTTACGCTATCTTCACTTGGGCATCCGATTTTATAATCATCATGAAGAATGCGGTATGGTAAACTTCTTCAATTCGTTTCTCAACATTTATAACTTGCAAGTATTGTATTTGAATTCAAATCGTTTTCAGCCTATAAAGTTACCTTAGTAATAGCCTGACTTAATTATGAATATTAAGGAATAAAATTATGATATTAAACTCCCTTATATACTTTATCTAAAAAATTATATCTAAATTTAGGTTTATGGTTAAAGATAATATAATATACATATACCAATATGAGGAGGATAGCAACTTGAGTAACATGAATCAAGGAGGAGGATATACATTTTTTTTTTCTGAACTATACAAAAAACTTTATGCATATTCTTGTTGTGAAAATTGCACTTAATAAAGAATCGGAAGAATGGTTTATTTGATGCTCAATAGTTCAATCGAAGTTGAATCAATGTTGAATAAAATGACATAATAAATATTAAAATTATTCAATATTGATATAGCTAAATGATACAATAATATAAATATATAATAGTTATCTAATAAGAAATAAATAGAACAAGTACAAAATAATATTTCTATTAATTATAAATTCAAAGATCGGCATAAAAAATATTAAGAAATAATTATATGTGTGATATAAATCGAGATGTGTATATTAAATAAAAATATAATTTATAAAAAATTGTAGTTTGTAATAAAAAAATAAATTTCAAAAATTTAAAATTATTTTAAAATTTTTATAAAATATAGCTATCATAAAAATATAATAACAACAACAACAACAACAATACAACATAACAACATACAATAATAATAATAATAATAATAATAATAATAATAATAATAATAATAACAATAATATATATATATATATAATTTTTATAATAATTTTTATATTATAATGTTTAAATTTATAATAAGAATATAGAGTTAAAAATTCAAATATTATTCTTATATTCTTTTGTATAAATGCCCCATAATTTTTTCAAAATTAAAATATAAGTGTAGTATTGAGTCCCACATCACAAAAGAAAATAGATTTTACACTCTTTATATATTTAAAAAGAGATCCAAAGGGCCTCCCATATAAACTACTTAAGTGAGTACTTGTTGGGCATATTATAATTTAATTTTGTTATATTTATATTAACAAAATAAGCTTTTTAAAATTTATATGAATGATTGTTAAATAATTAAATTTAATTGATTAATAAATAATTATTAGCATTTAAAATATATTTATTAATTGGTGCATTTGGTTTGTTTGGATGCTTAATTTTAAAAATCAATTGATTTTGGATTTCCAAAAAAATTGGATCAAATCCACCAAACAAAGTGCAAAATTAAATAAACCAAATAACAATTTAGTTCGATTATTTTGATTTGATTTTGGATAAATTGAAGTTTACTATATTTAAAAATTATTTGTAAAATTTATATTCATTATGTAATTTTTTTTATATAATGAACAAGTAATAAGCAAAATTATATATATATATATATATATGTATATATATATATATATATATATATATATATATATATATATATATATATATATATATATATATATATATATATATATATATATATATATATATATATATATATGTATGTATGTATGTATATAATTAAAATAATAATTAGTTACTTTCATGCATTAAAAATATTAAATGTAATGAATGGGATGGATCATATGGAGTGCTAGAGAGATCTCCCATGCCTTCAAAACATTTCCATCATTAATTGTGCTAAGTCAAAACAACTAAAAATAGTGCAATCATCCTCGCTTTCAAGTTTGCTTGTTCAGGTTTATAAACTATCAACATTGTAGGCTATGTAATTTACTTTCATTACTTGAAAAGCTAGAAATAAGAAAATGTTATAACCTCGTGATCTTTTTAGAAGATAGACTTCCCTCCAAATTGCATTCTGTGTGTTTCAAAGATTGTTGGAAGTTGATGACATCAATAACATGTATGTTGCACCTCCGTTCCCTTAAGAAATTGAAACTAAAAAGATGCCCAAAACATTTAACAAAATCTCAATTTATGGCCTCTTGTAGGACTAAGTAAGAAACAAATGAGATGCCGTGTCTGTAATGCATACTCGATAAACTTGAGCTATTGCATATCTCACTTGCCAACTTATTGACTTTGTTGATTCTGACCTCGTGGTTGTTATTTGTCTATTTATCATTATTACTATCCTTTTAGATCTAAATCAATGAATTTGCTTAACATATTATATGCATTGATGCATAAATCTATCTATCTATCTATATATATATATATATATATATATATATATATATATATATATATATATATATATATATAACTTTAAAAGTATAGTAAAAAGTATTTTAAGTAAGTAGTCTTTTCACTTTTATTTTAAATATGTTACATCAATAATTTAATAACAGCTTAATATTAATTGTGTTTGCACTATTTTATTTTTTTTATTATATATTTTTTATTATATTACAAAAAAATAGTTTAAGAGATTTAATAAATCTAATTATTTTTTTATGAGAAAGTCAAATGAGTTTATATTTGTATTAATTTATTACATATTTATTTAAGTTGTGTAATTATTTTAGAATATTTAAATTTTTTTAAGATATAGTATTATTACTTTATTTTAATGATTGTATGTATCTTATCTTCTTAATAATATCATAGGATGCCACTTTAAAGACTTGAAGGAGAGATAGCTTAATGGGGTTTATTTTTATTCATCCAAGTAAAGTTATGAGTAAATATATTATTATTATTATTATTATTATTATTATTATTATTATTATTATTATTTTAATGATGAGAAAAAAATTATAAAATGAAATATAAATTTAGCTGCAATTAATGTATACATCGAATATTTAATTGGTGTTTAATTTTAATCAATTTGGCTAATTCTTAGTTAGATTTGACCGTCGACTCTTATGTATTGACTTAAAGTGAATCACTGGAAATGATTGACTGCAGCAAGAGTCTCATATGTGTCACATCACGCTATTACTGTAAGCAATCATTTTAGATCAAATGTTTTTTATTCTTATATTTATATTTATTTTTATTACACTTTTTATATTATTTAAATTTAATATAAACATATTAATAATTATTTTAAAAATACTCAAAAATTTTAAAATTTATTCTAAGCATTTTCCAAATAATATCTATATTTAAAAGATAAAAAATAAAAATACTCTAAAAATATAGTAAATAAATACACTTTTTTCAAAAATTGAAAATAAAAATAAAAAATTTAATAAAATTGATCCCAAATAAGCCTAAAATATTTGGACTTTGTGTCAAGAGATTTAAAAAAAGATCATACTAGCCGCTCCATTTTTTAATTGATTATCCAACCGATTCTATATGAGTTCAAAATCATTTCTTCATAGAATAGGAGATTGAATCAATAAATTAGATCAAAATTTATAAAACTCCGCAATTCTAATATTAATCAAATTTAAACTTTTGAATTTTAATAAAATGTATAGAAATAAAATACTTAAATTAAAATGAGAAAATATTTAAATTTTTATTTTTTAAAATTTAATTCAAAATTATAATTAAAATATTTAAAAATAAAATATCTCAAATTAAAAAAGGGGGAATTTACATTTTTTTCTTATTACATATTTAAATATTTACTTTATTTTTTACTTAAATAGCACCTAAATATTTATTATTGCATCAAAAATACCACCCTTGTTATTTTTTTCAAGTGAAATGCACCTTTTTATGTATAGGGAAAGTGCTATTTTTGTAAATATTAAAGGTTGGGTGTGAAATATATAATATGTATCATTTCAATAATGAAAAAAGTTATCCTATTTCACAATCTTTTAGATCTCCTCTCTTTCTCAAGAGTTTATTTGGTTGGATGCTTTAAAAATAAATATATTTCTAGAATTCTAAAATAAATATATTTTTGAATGGAAAATTTGGAGCTTCATTAATCAAGAGATCGCAGGCAGTTTCATTCAAATCACAATTGTAAAAATCACTCTTAATTTATTCATTTATATGAAAGCAATAAATGTTCATCTTATTTATTTCACACATCATATATAATATTTTGATAGTTCTATAATTTGATGACATTTATTATTATTATATAATACCATGTTTATTTCATAGTCCATACTGCCTTACAGTTATGATTCAAGAAATAAGAGCTTCTTATTGGGTTAGAAATATCAAACTTGTTCATTGTAATATATATATCATAATAAATTAAATTAAAAGACTCATATATATATATATATATATATATATATATATATATATATATATATATATATATATATATATATATATCTCCTTAAAATAAAACAGAAAGATAAAATATGTTCAGTCTTTACAGCTAAAGATGGGAAAAATTCTTATCTTTTTTTAGGGTGCTTAAAAAAAAGGAAGAGAGAATCTCTCTCATTATATCTTCCTCTCTCCATCTAATCTACGTATCCAAAACTATACAAAAGAGAAAAAAAAAGTCATATATATATAAACTTAAGATTATATCATTATTTTGACTATTATCTTGCTCATTAGGTGCAAAAAATGTGAATATACAATAATCTTATTTTATTTTATCTGATTTGAAGATGTCGATCATTTTCATAAGCTGCAAAATCACTCCTCTGCAGTGTTGCAAGACACAAATCATATACACTTCTCATAAATGTGGTTGGAAGGTCTTGCTTCGATTGTAAGCCTCCTGCGGAGCTATTGAAGTTTAATTTTTTGAGAATCAACTTATAAAAATTTTAAATTTTGAAATATTGATTAATAAGAATAAAGTATTAAGTTAAGATAAAAATTGAATAAAAGAGGAAAACACTTGAAAGATAGAACACTCGAGGATTCTTCCTCACGAATGATAGAAGAACCTAAAATTCAAATCATTATAATGTTATTCAATCACAATTTATGAAAATCTAAACCCCATTAAATGATCATTCAAGAAAATTAATAATATATTAAATGACTATTCAAGAGAATGAGAAAAGTTGGGTGACTTTTATTTATATTGTGAAGCACATTTTTTCTATCTAATATGAATGCCTTCAAACATGCACAAATATCTTATTAATATGTATTTTTTATTTTATTATTGAGTGATTCTAATTAAAAGATTTAATAGTGTATATTGTTCTAAAGTCAATTGCATATCATAGTTATCACATTGACATACATGCGAATAATTTAAAGATTTAAATGATGCTCCCTTAGGATACAATGGTGCTTAAAATCATCGCAAGATGCTGTCAAATCTTCTAAATATTAATAATGCATGTATCAAGAGGCAATCCTAAAATTAAAATTAATCTATTTATGCATGTAAATAACAAGATGAACCATATATATGCATTATGAAGTATCAACCCAAATCTAGTGCCTCAAAGCATGTAAATGCTCAAAATGATCTACATATTTTATGAGAAATTTCTCAAAGCTTAATTCAATTTCTTTGAAAGGCATGAAGTCCATCAAATTGCAAAGATCAATTATGCTAGATTCTGTATGAATAGTATATTAAAAGCTTAGAAAGTGTGACGGGTTGACATCAAATGAATTCAAAGCTTAGTTTGCCTCAACCTTTTTATGAAATGATAATTATTTTCAAGTAGACATATATTTTGTAGGCTTAATTTTTAGAGGTTGATACATATGCACATTGATGGAATAGTTCACTTAAATATTAAGGTGGAAAGCCCCACAAAATCAAATTCACCTCTTCATAAAGATCGAATTGGGGGTTGGTTGCAAGCTAGATATTTATTCACAAAAAAGAAGAATATTTGATTTCACATTTATCCATCAATAATGTAATTGAAAAACTTCAATTTTCATAAAGTTGAATTCTATACCAAGTTGGAAATATAATATTATGTTTATAGATTCGATTCTTTGTTAAACATAGTTAACAAGGTTTCTAAGCCCAATAATGACTGTGTTGAATAAAGATTTTAAACGGATAGGATACTATCATTAGAATGCGATTGCAATTCCAAAGCAAATTAATCTAAATCAATTATCAATCTAATTGTTAAGTTTAAAAGTTATTAAACTATAAATATTCAAATGAAATTCATAATGTATAAACTTAAAAAAACTACTCAATCCATCTACATTATTTATTTGTGAAGGTGACAAGGGTTTTAAAATAGGATAATTTCAATTATAAATTGCTTCTTTAGGTGATTTCTTTTAAGTTCCAAACAGCCCCTTAGACTCTATTGTTCAAAATGATGATGAAATAGATGAATTCAAGTTGGATGGTTGAAGTGGAGGAATTTTATTGCTCTGTATGTATAATCTCTCTAAATGCAATCAAAGTCATCACAAAAACTAGACATATAAAAAAAACTTTGTATTCATGAATTTATTAAATTTTATTAAAATGAAATTTTCATGATGAAGAAAATAAATAAATTTGACCAAGTAGTAAAAGTATTTGGCCTTTCAAATTCTTATTGACTTTGACAAATTAAATAAATTCAAATAGAAAGAATGGCAACGGGCCAAGCTCTATTGATTTTACAATGTTTATTATTTATTAAAAATTTTTTGATTAATTTCTCTATCCTAATTTTAAATTTTTTTAAAATGAAGTTTTCACGATGAAAGTATTAATAACTAAAAATTTGAAGAAAAGTTTATAACTGATAATTAAGAATTTATTAGGGATCAATTTTATATTTTATTTTTTAATTTTGTTGTTGATTCTTTTTTAAATTTTTTTTTCTATTTGTGTTTTTTTAACAGTTTCGTATTTTTGTTTATTTTTGAAATCAAATCAACTTATTTTTAAAAATAGTAAAATAAATTGTCAGGTGTTTTTTTTTTTAAAAGCTCTGCTTTCTGTGTGAAAAAATAAAATTATCTATTATTTACTATATGTTGCTAGAAAACCAATTGTGAGTAAAGTTTTTAAATTTTAGTCAGAGCCTACAGTATTTAAAGAGTGAACAATAAACTCAGAATTTTACGTGAAAATCTCAAAAGAGGGCCCAGCTGGCATAAAAAAACTTCCACTATGTATGTTTGAGTACAAGATCTTCCGATCTCGGGATTCTGAGTGTATATGAAAGGACAACGATAACGTGAGACAATGTTGGGCGATGTTGGCGACAATGTTTGACGACGATGTGATGATGGTGTCACGATGGTGGTGATGATGGCAGCATGGTCGACGATTAAGGGCCGGCGGTGGTGGTGATGGTGGCGGTGTCGGTGGTTGATACCGTGGTGGTAGCGATTGTACAGGAGGATCTTTGAGCTCTCTCTCCTCTCTCTGCTTGGCCTCCCTTCTCCTTCACTTGGCATCCTTCTTGGCCCCTCATATGAGGAATGAGCTATTTATAGATTGGAGGTGGCATCTCTAAATACATAAAATCCAACCACTCCAATGGACGCTCATGATGATTCCCTCGATCTTATGATGTATTTTGTGTATTTGAATGCTCAAATGAAATTGAATTATAAGATTTTTGACTTGTTAGGCACCGTCGAGGGCATTTGACTATAAACACTTCATATTTGAGAGCTTTTTAGGAATTTAACCTTAAAGTTTTCAATGATATTTTAAGTGCTTGATCTCGGGTTTCAATTTGGCTTGCTTTTCATTCGTAGAGAAATTTTGGTCATATCGATTCTTTGGGCTCGCCGTGGTTTTCCCTCTTTTGAGGGTTTCCACGTAAAATTCAGTTCTCTTTCTCTTTAAATACGTGTGTCTGGACTAATCAACAAAGCTAAAGTAAACTTTCACTCTACCGCTTGGTCTTCATGCAGTTTGGCCGTCTGTGGGAAGCTGATTCCCATTATTTCATCTTATATGACGACCAAGTTTCCCAACAAGATCAAAACCACCATCGAGGTGGATCATTTCAGGCTTTTAAAGAGTGCAAGCAAAGAATGAAGATTCATCAAACTTTGTTCTTTCAGATTCTGTCGGGAACTAGGGGCAACTCTTAATCTCAGAATATTGCCCATGTTAATATGGTGAGCATCTGATCACCATCCCAAAACAAGTCAAAGTTGGAAGATTTTTCCAATTATACTCATGGAAAAAACAAGGCCAAGGTTAAGAGCAACTTTGGCTACAACCACAAATGGATGTTTTGATCGACCTCTTCCATACAGTTAGCGTCATCGAGCAGACTCGACAAACAACTAGGATGGGTCAAAACGGTGGACTTCTGACCTCTTCCATAGGTTACGCCATCGGGTAACACTCGACAAACAACCGGATGGGTCAAAATCCTTGGCGGATTCAATTCGACCTCTCCATAGTTCCGTCATCGAGCAAAACACGACAAACAACCTGGATAGGTCAAAATCCGATTCAATTCAACCTCTTCCACCGAGGTTGCGTCATGGGTAACACTCGACAAACAACATCGGATGGGTCAAGATCACCGGATTCAATCGACCTCTTCCATACAGGTTGCGTTAACGCGACGACAAACAACCGGATGGGTCAAAATCCTCGGCCATTGATTCAACCTCTTCCACAGTTAGCGTCGTGGGTAACACGACAAACAACCTCGGATGAGTCAAAATGATTCAATTCAACATCTTCCATGCGGGTTAACGTCGCCGAGTCACAAACAACCTCGGATGGGTCAAAATCTCGGGATTCAATTCAACCTCTTCCACCGAGTTAGCGTCATGGGTAACACTCGACGACAACCTCGGATGGGTGAAATCCTCTATTCAATTCAACATCTTCCACAGTTGCGTCATGGGTAACACTCGACAACAACACCGGATGGGTCAAAATCCTCGGATTCAATTCCTCTTCCATACGGGTTAACGTCATTGAGTCACACTCTGACAAACAACCTCGGATAGCTCAAAATCCTTGGCAGTTCAATTGACTTCTTCCATACAGGTTAGCGTCATCGAGCAAAGACTCGACAAACAACAGGATAGGTCAAAGATCCGGTGGACTTCTCGGCCTCTTCCATACGTATATCATGGGCAACATTCGACAAACAACCTCGGATGGGTCAAAATCCTCAGCGGATTCAATTCAACCTCTTCCATACAGGTTAACTTCATCGGGTAACACCCTGACAAACAATCTCGGATAGGTCAAAAATCCTCAGCAGATTCGATTCAACCTCTTCCACACAGGTTAAACGTCATCGAGTAAAGACTCTGACAAACAACCTAGGATGGGTCAAAAGGTCCTTGGTAGACTTCCTACGACCTCTTCCATAGGTTAACGTCATCGAGCAAAGACTCTGACAAACAACATAGGATAGGTCAAAAGGTCCTTGGTGGACTTCTACGACCTCTTCCACACAGGTTAACGTCATCGAGCAAAGACTCTGACAAACAACCTAGGATGGGTCAAAAGGTCCTTGGTGGACTTCCTACGACCTCTTCCATACAGGTTAACGTCATCGAGCAAAGACTCTGACAAACAACCTATGATGGGTCAAAAGATCCTTGGTGGACTTCTCACGGCCTCTTCCAGGTTAGCGTCATGCGGCGTCACAACAACCCTCGGATGGGTCAAAATTCTCGAGGATTCAATTCAACATCTTCCCACGCGAGTTAGCGTCGCCGGGTAACATTCGACAAACAACCTCGGATGGGTCAAAATCTCGGCGGATTGATTCAACCTCTTCCACGAGGTTAATGTCATGGTCACGCACTCAACAAACAACACCGGATGGGTGAAATCACCTCGTAGTTAATTCAACCTCTTCCACAGTTGCGTCATGGGGTAACACTGCAACAAACAACACCGGATGGGTGAAATCACCGTGGATTCAATTCAGCATCTTCCACCGCGAGTTGCGTCGCCGGGTAATGCGACACAAACAACCTGGGATGGGTCAAAATCCAGCGGTTCAATTCAGCCTCTTCACGAGTTAGCGTCATTTGAGTCACACTTTCGAAACACACAGAATAGCTCAAAAAATCCTTGGCGGATTCAATTCAGCCTCTTCCATATAGGTTAACATCGCCGGGTAACACTTTCGGACAAACGACACCGGATGGGTGAAATCACCGGAGTTCAATTCAACCTCTTCCAAGTTGCGTCATGGGTAACACTCGACCGAAGCCGGATGAGTCAAAATCACCGGATTCAATTCAACCTCTTCCATACGAGTTAGCGTCGTGAGTACTCGACAACGACAACCGGATAGCTCAAAATCCTTGGCCCGGTTGATTCAGCCTCACACATACAGTTAAAGCGTCGAGTCACACTTTCGGCAAACAACCCACCGGATGGTCAAAATCACCATTGTCGTCGATTCATCCCGCCCGACTGAAGCGCCGGTCGCCCACCGTCGACTACCGCCACCG